>JARKHS020014134.1:0-415927 GCA_030143305.2 Amblyomma americanum | reverse complement strand
GAATTTCTACCTGTGCGAGCGACGAGTAAGTATTGAACTATGAAATTACTTGGATTGTGTTGTGATTTTATGTTCTTTTGGGATATACTTCAGCATGCTCTTAGAAACAGTATTGTGACCACTCTTTGCACTATAATATTTCTGCCTGTGGTAAAAGACTCCGGTATTCCGTGTGAAAGTTTCGTGTTCATAGGGCTGTTTAGCGTGTGAAAAAGCCCCGCATGATGGATAAACACGCAGAACCGGGGCAGAACAATGAATTTTCGCGCAGGAGGTGTATGCTGCGCAAGTTCATTCTCCTGACTGGTTGCCCTTTCTTGACGTGTCCGCCTTCCGGAATCTTGATGTGTGGGCGGAGTAAGGTAGTGATGGCGGTGTGAGGCCGTATGCCGAGGTCGCTGAACATGACCCGGTCAAGTAAGACACGAGGAGAGTCTGGGAGGTTCCTTATATTCCATGCGACAACAATAAAAAAAAACTCGGGAGATGGCCGAGTAGACTAGGGCATCGGTAAAGGAAGCTTCTCTGATGTGCCGCCACTGGTTCGAATAGCACTCGGGGCTAGAGTATGGTAGTTGTTTTATTTACAGCGTTATCGGTATAGCTTCCTTCCCGGAAATTACTGCGAAGAGCGCGTGTGCGTGTGCTTGTGCGTGTGCAGCCTCCACCCTTGATGCACACTCCGGTGGGCGCACATCCGGGCATCCACTGGGAAAAAGGCATTTCCACCCACCGGCAGCCGCAGTGGCGAAGTCCATTGCTTCAGCTGACCAACTGACTGGGTTGGCAGTCCAGCCTCGTTCCAATCTTTTCAGTTTTCGTGTGTGCATCTTTTGTCTGGTTTATTTTTTTCTGAATAAACACCGCCTAAAGTTGAAGCAAGGAACTCCCCTTCTCAACCACGAAGTCTGGCGCGCCTTGCGCCAGCACTGAGCAAAAGAACAACTCCCTACGCTCGGCCTGTCGGGGGGGCGAGCGAGAAAGAGGCACCCTCTCGGGAAAACAAAGAAAAAACAGAAAACCCTTCGCTTTCTCTGAACTAAGAATGCGACTAGTAGAAGCGTAATGCGCGCTGATGCAGGGGTGGCATCCTTCACTGCAATAAAGTGCTCTCCAGAGTTTCAAGTTTGTCACCTATTTTAGCCAGAAAAGTATGAATGTTGTGGTAGTCCTGAATAACGACTCTCAATAAGTATTTAATCGAGCGTACTTGGTGGGATGCGTGAATTTCTGGCTGGCACCTAAATGCCCGTGATTTAGTATTCTTCCATTATTTACATGGCATAAGCTGCGTCCCCTCATATCATACTTGATATTGCCACGTCCAGCATTCTTGGAAAAAACTGTTGAATATTGGAATATTGTAAGAAAGTTGAAGTCAATGGTCCATTCTTCCGACGCGCAGTTTGATCGACTGTAGCTTTGCATTAGCCTGTGCAGGAAGAGCTGCCGAAGAAACGCAAACGGTTCAAAAACTCTTTCTCTTTGAGATCTGCTTTTTTACATAATTGCTGGGTATGCTTTTGTAGACAGATTACATTTTCTGGGTGTGTGCCGATTGTTTTGGATGCTATGGTGAACTTAAACGTTTGTATTAGCCTGTGCAGGAAGAGCTGCCGAGGAAACGCGAACGGTATTTTTGGACGTATATTCCTCACACAGCTGTGTGCCTACTTACTTTGGTCCCGAAGCTTGGGTAGCCGTGTAGCGTGCGCCACCGGGGAAAGGAGGTTTACCGTAATCTAAACTAGTGCCGCAATGCTAAGCACTTTTAATGTTGCGACGGTATCATCAAGATCCTAGGACTCCACAAGTTATTTTCGACTACCTTTATCTTACATTAGCCGCAGGCACCCTTTCCGTGCTGCTATATCCAAGTTTCATCACCCTAACAGACATCTGCCGCTCTGGCTTTGTGTTGGTGAAACGTTGATGTTTGGCTACATACTGTCTAGAAGTGTTTGAAACCAGCCCCTTGTTTCTTGGACCATCTCGTGCGGCAAAAAATTCGCATGTTCAGTTCATCTTACGGTGCTTTTTAATCCTAAATTTCTGATAATCTGAAGAAAGCGTGTTGCTCGTTGTTAAAAAATGTTTATTGATCGAATTCAGCATTATACTCGTGGTTGGAGCCCCTATTTCAAGGTTCCATTGGTCGAAGCTGCTATAGTCGGATGCAACTCAAGAACGAAGCGGCTTTTACCCGTTAAAGGGTCTCCTTCCAGCCAATGGCGTAGGCCGATTCTCATGAACGTGTTAGCGGGACAATGCAAAGAGGAACAGATGAAAGGAGATAGTCCCCTCCCTCCATATATCCTTGGTCGGGGATAGCACCTTCCCTGCATTATCATGCTAGCAAGTTCATGAGAATCGGCCGACGCCATTGGCTGGAAGGGGAGTCCTTTGACGGGGCAAAAGCCGCTTCGTTCTTGACTTGTTCCAAACTTTATACGGCGACCCTGTTTACGCGCCATTTCTGGCCCTCAGGGTCTGCGTTGAGCAGCAGGGCGGCCTCCCATTCGTTAAGTATCGTCTTCTGACTGGCGATTTTTGTACCAATTCACGAAGAAAAAGAAGACAAGAACGCCATGAGAGCGCATGCGAAGAGACCTCGCGCATTCCAAAAGAAGAAGAACATTTCTCTGAGGAGGACGCAGCGCTAAAAAGGAGCTCAAGGGACAACCAATATGGCATCAACAATGAAGAAATCAGATGCGTACGTAAAATTTTTCATTGATACCTTTGATAATATTCGTGCAGAGTGCATTTTGCGATAACTTGAAGGATATATAGCGCTCGCATCGCGCTCACTGGGAGTTGTGTTGGAGTCATGACTCTTGCAGTTTTCATTATCGCACGCTAATACGGCAGCCTCAACCCAAGGGCTGAGACTAGTGCAATATTGCGGTAACATTGGTGTGGGAACTGCCCGGAATTTTCATGCCTGGTATAGTTTATGCAAGGGCTGGATTAGCTGTCATGGCCCCTTACGTTGCCTTAATACGTGACCATCTGTTCTTTCTCAATTTTTCTGTTCTTTTTCTTGTCACGTTAAATAGTAATTATTGTTCGATAACGCTGCGCGTCAAGATTTTGGCTGTCCTGTTCATCTGAAGGCGCTTTTTGATTCGACCTTTCTGATAACTTGAATACGTCGTATCGTTTGCACTTGACTGGCGAATGTTCTAGCTATTCACTTAGAGGAATAACGAAAAAAAATGACGGTCGATTTGCGTAGTTAGGCCAAATGCGAATTAAGTGTGCTAGCACTTTGGTTTTCATTAAGGCTCCGGTGTACGGATCCGTTGTTCACGGATGAAAGTTGTTCGGATAGCGATAATGGGTTAATGCCCAAATATGCAGAATTGGTACTTAACATTCATAGATCCCTGGGAGTCATCCTACCACTCCTGGGTACAAAGGAACAGTGACAAACCAACGAAGAAGAGCAATGAGAAAATATTAACACGGACACCTAATTAAATTGTGTTTTGGCAATGCGATGTCATTACCATCTGTTGACGCCTTTACCGGAAATGACCTCCCTTCCCGCCCAGTCAGCGGGAATGCTCCCGTCTAGTGACGTCACTTTCCCCAGGCAATCGTGGAACATTGCAGTGCTATCATATTAAAACCGCTAGCCAGATAGTTGCGGCATCTGACTGATAATGTTCATGCAACTCATTCTGCCAAGGTGTCTTGACCACCGAGCACAAACGCACTTGCTCTTTGCAAGCTAGCGACTGCCATATCGTTGTCTTGCACCCGAGCAGAAGACATCTGTCTTAACGTGGTGTCGCAGATGGAGCATTGACGCTTAAACCCCGCGCAGAAATACACCTGCGTTTCCTTATTTCGCGCAGGCATATTCATAGTAATTCTTTCAGAGTAACATGAATGCTCAGTAATGATGCTTTTCATTCCGGCACAGGACAATAAGACTCCCAAACTTTTGCCCTTATTAAGCTGCTAGCATAGAAAGTGTTGAGCATAGTTCCGGTGCAATAGCTCCCATACATAGTTGGAAATTGTCAAAAAAAATATTCACCAGTGCTTATCAATGCTGGGTAAGCCAACAACATTGTGAGAGCGCTGTAGCGGTTTAAGGTGCACCGGTGAACTGGTTGATGATGTGCACATCGCAGACGAGGCGGTCTCTCTCGAAGTCGAGGTCGACGCAGGGGCTGTGTTTAGTGGTCAATGCGCGCTTTTCGGCAAAGCCGCGCCGATGCCAAACACGCACTGAAGCGCAAAAGCCGCCTCGGCACCCATACGCGCAGTCAGCTAAGAAAGACCGCACGGAATCTGAATCTATAGCTGTATGTTACCTGTACTCACATATGCAGCGGAAACATGCAGTCTAACGAAAAGGGTTCAGCTTATGTTAAGGGCAACGCAGCGAGCGATGGAAAAAAAATGATAGGTGTAACGTTTAGAGACCGGAAGCTGGCAGAGTGGGCGAGGGAAGAAACGCGTAGTGACATCCTAGTAGAAATCAAGTGGAAGAAATGGGCGCGGGAAGGGCATGTAATGCGAAGGCAAGATAACCGCTGGTCTCTAAAAGTAACGCACTGGATTCCAAGGTTAGGCAAACGTAGCAGGGGGCGCCAGCAGGCTAGGCGGGCAGACGATTTTAAGAATTGTTACCGGGGGTACAATGACCGTAGTTGGCAAAGCACATGGTTAATTGGAGAGGTATGGGAGAGGCCTTCTTCCTGCAGTGGGCGTAGTCAGGCTGATGATGATGGTGAATGACAATTGGCTGAGAAACCGTTTAAAAGCGACACCTCGCGCCTAAACTTTTCATGCGTCATTTCTAGTGTAAAAACACTACTTCATTAGCAATGCTCAGAAACTGGATTTGTCAAATAAGTATCCGAGGGATCGTGGAATCACTTCGTGTTTCGAAGGTGCAGATTACGGTCGAAATTGTGCAAAAAAAAATTGATATTATGACTCGAGGCAAAATCTGCCTGCATAAAAATGGCCGGCGACGTGCTACCCAACTCACTGCTCTGAAAAAAAAGTGTCACCTCTCTGCTTTGGAGCCAGCGATATTCCAATCCCTTTTTGCTAACTTCTATCGCAGGTTGATTCACGTGACCATTGTTATCTCAAACCCTAGGACCTCAGAGAGATGGGATATGCCTGGACCGACATTCGGATGGCTACTACCACATTCTAGTATAAGGTGTTCAATTGTTACATGCGTCATTTTGTTTAAATTTATTTTTCTAGCTTCGCGTTCTAAGACACCGTGATCTAGCTTCAAAGAGTAGGGCACTGCCTCTTAAGTTATCATCGAACGATTCCTTCCTGATCTGCACTTTAAGTTATACAGAATTGCAGCACCATCTCGTTTTAAGCAGAAAAAAGTAGATGAAGCGGTACTGCTCCACTGCTTTAATGTTAGTTTTTCGTTTTATAGGGTTTAACGTCTCAAAGAGACTAAGGCTATGAGGGACGCCGCAGAAGACGGCTCCGGATAATTTCGGCCACCTGGGGTTCTTTAACATGCACTGACGTCGCACAGTACGCGGGCGTTTCGCATTTCTCCTCTATCTAAATGCTAGAGGTCCGTGTACTGTGCGATGTCAGTACACGGGTCTTAGTCTAGAGATCAGCCTGCTGGAAAAGCTGTAATGTTCTAGGAACGGTTCTACCTGTAAAATCATAGTAATCAATGCTTTCCGTGCTCTTTTCTCAGCCAACCTGGCGCAGCCACGTCAGCCGCGGTAACCGCCATAGCGACCGAGACGGTGTCCAAGGCATCTTCCTCGGGGTCGTCCAAGGCGTCTTCCTCTGTGACATCCAAGCCTGCATCCACCGTCCCGCTCAAGGCAGCATCCAAGGCGCCGTTGGCCGCCGACGCCGGACCACCAGCAGAGGAATCGCCCCCCAATCCGGCCATGGAATACCTGCGAAGCCTGAAGCTGGCGCCCTGGGGAGGCTCTCCGGCAACCGACACCGACAGCCACGGCGCCCGGGGACACCACGTGCGAGCCATGCTGGTGGCCTGCCTCTGCTCCTGCGCCGCAGGCACCACGCTGGGCTTCGCTTCGGCGGCCATGCCTTACATCGAGCGTGAGTCCTGGTACACCGTGTCTAAGACACCACCTGAAAACCGCTGGATCGTCAGTGTGCTGCTGCTAGGGGCCTCCGCTGGCGCGCTTCTGTCAGGTATGTGCAAGCTGAACGGTCTTCTTCATTTTAACTTCATTTACGCCGATGTGTGTGCGCTCGGCTACTGATCCGGAGTTCCCAGGTTCGAACCCGACCGCGGCGGCTGCATTTTTATGGAGGAAAAACTCTAAGGCGCCCGTGTGCTGTGCGATGTCAGTGCACGTTAAAGATCTCCAGGTGGTCGAAATTATTCCGGAGCCCTCTACTACGGCACCTCTTCCTTTCTTCTTTCACTCCCTCCTTTGTTCCTTCCCTTACGGCGCAGTTCAGGTGTCCAACGATATATGAGACAGATACTGCGCCATTTACTTTCCCCCAAAACCAATTATTATTATTATTATTATTATTATTTACGCCGATGTTCTAATGTGGAAGCACTACTCCAGATGTACCAACCGCGAGCATGAGTCTTCTTTTGTGTGATCGGAGTAACTCAGGTAAGCTTCGGTTAGTTCGAAGGAGTGTCACGAAAGCTGCAGCCAGTGCAAGGAGGGCGTTGCACCAGCTGCCTCATGTGGAGACAGGACGATGAAGAGCGAGAAAAACGTGGTTGCGTGCACATGCAGATGCCAGAAAGAAGACGCGAAGAATAAACACATGCTTTCGCACGTCTACTCGGTTTCACTACGTTAAAACCTCGCCTCTTTTTGTTTTCCTAGCGTCGCGCAGCTCACGGGTATCGTTCACGTTTCGCTTCCTCCAAAACGCGGTCGCCTTGGCCGGGATTTGAACCCGAGTGCTCAAGCTCGCCAGCCGAATACGGCCGTGCAAAACATTCAGCGGCACTGCGCTTTGTGGCAATAAAACACTGTGCAGACTGAAGAACCGGCTCTCCTCGTGCACAGGGCTGCCGCTGTGGTTCCTGGGCAATCGGAGGACGCTGCTCCTGTGCCTCCTGCTTTTGGCTGCCTCGTGGCTTGCGCTCGCCATGTCTGACAACACTGGCGTGCTGGTCGCGGCAAGGGCGGCATGCGGCGTGTGGCTAGGCTTGACAACCATCGGCGCCAGCCTCTACGTGGCCGAGGTGGCACCTCCCGAGAAGAGAGCCTTGTTCATGGGTCTCGCCGAGGTTCGAATTCGAGGCCATGCCTGCGTCGTAATGCAGATATCTCTGAGCTGAGCTGCGCAGTTGAGATGCGCTGCGTTGGCTCACTGGCCGTTGAATTCGAGGTGACGGGGTCGAATCCAGTCAGCAGCAGTACATTTCTATGGAGCGATATTCAGAAGCGTCCGTAACTCGCAATGACAGAAATTAATGCGAATTCCTCAATTACGGCGGCTTTTGAAGCACTAATTGCTTTGGGAACGTTCTCTATGCCAGGTATTTTAGGGAGGCCCGCCACTAATTCGCAAAAATAGGGTTTTTGAGCTAAAGAGAAACTTCCTGGGGCATGTGGCACAGTATTATCAGTGTTGGTGGACATCAAAAAAAGTGGCGAGTCATGTTAGCTATTAAAGCAAAGAACTAAGTTATAAAAGTTAACTTTTTGACTATTACCGAGCGTTCTTACCGAGCTATGGACCGATCAAAATGAAACATCCTGTATTTTCAGTTTCGAAGATAATAATAATAATAATTGGTTTTGGGGGAAAGGAAAGCGCAGTATCTGTCTCATATATCGTTGGACGCCTGAACCGCGCCGTAAGAGAAGGAATAAAGGAGGGAGTGAAATAAGAAAGGAAGAAGGAGGTGCGTAGTGGAGGGCTCCGGAATAATTTCTACCACCTGGGGATCTTTAACGTGCATTGACATCGCACAGCACACGGGCGCCTTAGCGTTTGGCCTTTATAAAAACACAGCCACCGCGGTCGGGTTCGAACCCGGGAACTCCGGAGCAGTAGCCGAGAGCCCTAACCACTGAGCGACCGCGGCGGGTTCAGTTTCGAAGATTGAATGAATTTATGAGCTGTTTATTTAGAGAGGGAGGCTCAAGGCCTTATAGTAAGTGGTTTTTTTATTAAAACAATAATAAAAAGGAAGGAGAAGATTTTTACTAGCCCCGGCATCTGCCATCGATACTGAATCAGCTGAGCTGGGCTGCCATCGATACTGAATCAGCTGAGCTGGGGCAGCGGAAATAAAGGATAGCAGGCAGAATGGAGAAATGAAATAAAGGAGGTGAGGGGACAGGAAGAGAGGATAGGGGGAGAAGTAATATGTACAAACTATTTACACAATAAGAAATATGTTCAGGTTGTGCGCGTGATTAGTTCATGATGGAGCAATAAAAACACACGCGCACAGCACTATGTTGACTACCACTGGTGTCGGGCGTCCACTTGTTAATTGTCCAAGGTAAAGCTCGCGGAGCGTTCGGTCACTGCGTGTAACTACATGGCGGAGAACAGACGGAACGTCAAGCCCGTCTGCTCGAGGAAAGCACAAAGGCTCACCAAGGTCCGCTCACGGGTGCGCGCACTGCCCTGCGGCCACAATTGCGTCTTGAGGGAGTCTGGTAGTATGCCCAGCGCCCTTATAGGCCGCAAGCATATCGCGACGAGCATCACCGTACGCGGCACAACGAAGGAGCAGGTGCGTCAGTGTTTCCACTGCACCGCATCCGTCAAAAGCAGCACTCGTCGCGATTCCGTGACTCTCCCGTCGTTCCTCGGGCCACACGCAGCCACTGCGTGTGGCAATTTCGAAGATTAAAAGGAAAAAAACTTTGAATAATAGCACCCACTGTGTAGTGCTATTCATTGGCGCCAGGAATAAGGTATATTCGCAAAAGGTCATGCTCTCGATACTGTGGATTTATATACACATTCATTAACTCCATACTTGACGTTCTCTAACTAGGATCTGGCTTTCTTGTATTCGCAAAATGTGGAAGATTTTCGCTGCGTCCAGCTTTGTAACCAGTCCCCTCATTCATGCATGCGTTCTGAAGGGTACTCGACGTACTAAATAAATAGTTCAATAGAAATTGAAGGGATCTCTCAAGCTCTGTCTTAAGGTTATGACGCGACAGCGTTAATGGGTTAATTAATCAAATGAAAATTGTTTTTGAGGAAAGGAAATGACGTGGTAACTGGCTCGCATATCTTGGTGAACACCCGAACTGTGCAGTAAGGGAAGGAATAAAGGAGGGAGTGAAAGAAGAAAGGAAGAAAGAGGTGCTGTAGTGGAGGTCTCCGGAAAAAATTTCACACGACGACGTGGTTCATTAACGTGGTGTTTTCGTGTAGTTAAACTGATCCGAGCCCTACAAATGTTGGGTCTACGCTTTGCCTGTCTTCTAGAAGGGATTTCTTTTTCTAACAGCTGTTCCCTCGTTGCGCCACCAGGTGGCCACCAGCGGCGGCATCCTGGCGAGTTACGCTCTGACCGGCGCCTCATGGCGCGTGCAAGCGACGGTGTGGGCTCTGGCACCTCTGCCTCTGCTGGGAGCGCAGCGTGTCTTGGTCGAGTGCCCGCGCTGGCTCTTGGCGCGGGGCCGCCTTGAGGAGGTAGACATGGCCGCCGCGCGCCTCTACGGCTTCCACGTGCCGCAGGAGCTGAAGCCAAGGCGCCAGCAGCTGGACATCAAGGAAACAGTTCCCGCCAGGAGACAAACGAGGCTAGTCATTTCAACACAATATACGCTCGCTTGCTAGCAGCAACCACTTCCTATCTGACAGGCGGAAGGCATATATATGCACCCGAAACCAAAAAAAAAAATCAGCGTCACAAGGGCTAGTCATTTGCGGATGGTGTTTCTTCGCTTCCGTTAGTTCCTCAACGACCAACCATTGCTCCCTTGGAGACTAACCACAAAAGGACATGTACTACTGCGTACACCCATAGGCAATATACAGCTGCCGCGGTGGCTCAGTGGTTACCGCGCTTGGCTGCTGACCCGAAAGACGCGGAATCAATCACGGCCACGCTGCTAAAGGCCCGTGTACTGTGTTGGTGATGGTGGTGAAGAACATTCATTAACCATTGAGTGGCTACAGAGAGGTGATTGGGTTAGGGCCGTATTGGGTCTTTCCTCTCACAATACTAAGTAGAGCCCCTATTTCAGGGCCCTATTGGCAAGCAACGCCACACGCGTCCGTTGAACCAAGGCCTTTTGGGCCTTGAGGTCTTACCTTCCAGTCCTCTCCGGTGGAAGAGGACAGTGCTAGTTACACTTTATACCCTGATGCCTCATAAAAGCTTCCGCACCAAAAAAAAACCACACCGGTTCACAACGAAGATAAAGCGCAGAGACACTGCAATTAGAACCGTAATGCAACTGCAGTGGCCCTCCGAGCCATTGCTTTCAGCGTCTTAACTACTGATCATCTAGTAAGAATCTTTTCTATAAAGTGACTTTAAAAGGAAAGTGCAGACCTCGCCTGCAGCCATCGACGACGCTGTACTACAGATTCTGCTTAAAAGTTTTAATGAGAAAACATTTCTTTCAATGTAAGTGCATGCCCTCTATATATTTTTTTTAAATAATATACAGAGAGCGTCGACCGCCCGCGAGAGAACCTTCCGCTGCTTCTGAGAAATGGAAAGGCGTATAGCTGCCTCAGTTTGAAGTGAACACTACCGCCTACTCACAGTGATCTTGACGTTTCCACTGACCCAGTGAACCAGTTACACTTGACACTCAGAGGCTTTAGACATACATCGCCGATACTCGGGGAGTGCGGCTAGAAGTGCTTTCACACTTAAAGAGACCGTAATGTAGTGATCCGGAAGTATTTCGACCAACTGGAGTTCTTTGCACTGACATCGCACAGCATACGAGTGTATCGTGTTTCGCCTCCATCGAAACACGCCCGGTATTGAACCCGCATCCTCGAGCTCAGGAGCCGGGTACTCTAACCACTGAACCGCAGTGGCGGGTGGATCAGGCGTCTGCGTGACAAGTCCAAGGCTTTGCTGCGGGTTACAGAAACAAACGGCCTGTTGACTGTCTCACTGCGAGTGGCACTGAAGATGCGCTCCTGACGCGACGGCCGTACTTCGATGCAGACGAAATACAAAAGTGTTCGCATAGTGTGCGATGTTACCGCGCACTAGAGAACTCCAGGTAGTCTAAATTATTCTGGTGTCCTCCACTACAACATCCCGGATTGCCCGGCATCCCATTATGCCCCATAATTTGCAGTTTTGTTTCAACGCTCCTGAAGGACGAAAAAGGGGAAGATAGGAAGAAGACCAGACGCAAACCATGCGTGGTCTATGGCGCCAGCGGGTGCGTCAGAAGCAGCTGAGCCGAGCAGGCTAGTTATCAACCTCGCCTACTAAACGCCGGTTCCATCTTGTGGCATTGAGTAGAAAGGCAGCGGAGCGGCAACAGACCGCTTTCGCCGCCGCGGTGGTTCAGTGGTTATGGGGCTCGGCTGCTGATCCGAAAGATGCGGGTTCGATCCCGGCCACGGCAGTCGAATTTCGATGGAGGCAAATGCTAGAGGCCCATGTGCTGTGCGAAGTCAGTGCACGCTAAAAACCACATGTGGTCGAGATTTTTGGAGGCCTCCACTACAGCGTCCCTAATAGTCTGAGTCGCTTTGGGAAGTTAAACCACATAAAACCATAGACCGCTCTGGCGAGTACATCAAGTGAGAGCTGTGAGAACCGACGGCCTGTCGCGTGGTCTTCATCAGGGCAGGTACAGAACACATGACTCATGTAGCTGCCATTACCTGTCCTTATTTTCCTTACCCTCCCGCTTCTTCCTGGAGGGCTTGACTTTCCCCCTCTTCTTCCCATCATCTTCTGTTCCCTTACAGCGCGGTGGGGGTGTCCATCGAGAAGTGAGGAAGTTACTGCGCAGTTTTTTTTTCTCTGAAGCCTCCAATTTTCACTTGGACCCGACTGATGAGCAAAGGGCCTAACTGGAGCAAGCGCTGTTTTTTGACTGGACCTTAGCGCTTGCACTAAATAATTTTTTTCTCCTCCTCCTCGTGCTGGTCTACAGACGGCTGACCACCTGTCTGCTCCTCCAAGTGCTGCAAGGGGCCACTTGTGCTCAGCTGTTCTTCTGCCGAGCCCTCCAAACCATGGGGTTTCTCGTGAAGGACATGCAGGGACCGTGGGCCACACTCATCACGACGACCATGCACGTGTCTTTCGTCGCCCTCTTCAGCTCCCTGACCCGCGTCACGGGGCGCCGGGAGCTCCTGGTCGTGTCTGCGCTGCTGGAGGTCTTCTGCTTCTGCGCGTTTCCACCATTCGAGCATCTCGCCATGAGGCAAGCGGGAGAACAAATATACTGGCTGTTCTTTTATGCATCCATTTCACGTCCACATCTCCACTTTATCCTACGTCCGCTCATCTTTGACCACCTTGCTTGCTTGCTCCTTGCTGTTGTTGACAGGAAGAATGAAAAGGAAAAGTGCCTGCCCACTGGCTCAAGCCGAACGACAATCGCTGACATGTGCTGAAAGTAGGAGAGTGGAAAGATAGGAGTGCCAAGATTGAAGGAAAAGACACGCGCTATTATAACCCGGGCCGATCCCGGAGGCAGTGCAATACCGGACCAACCCATGCCGGAGTGCTTCAAGCACTCCGCCATATTCCAAAAATAAGTTTATTATCTTGGGTCCAAATAGGACCCGTAGCAGATATTAAATCAGATCTCTTTGACAACCCATGCATCCTTTCAATCGCACCGGGATGACACGGATAACGTACCCTCCTACCAACTCGGCCATGTACGCGATGTACGCTATTGTGCGCTTATAATCTCACGTGTGCTCTTTATTTTAGCTAGATATTGGCCAGGGACAATGACTGCCTACGTCCTTATAAACGTACACAATAATTATAGCCACGTGTACTCTACATTGCCTACATGTTACACTGAGAAAAGACGTATTCCAAGGAATACATGTTATTCATCTAGTCTTGGAAGAAGAGTGAGACATATACGGTGTAGAAGTTAGCCTCATTCCAATACAAGTTCCTTTAGATCAGCTTCAATGGAAGCTCTCCATTACAAAGTAGTCACCACCTCATAACATCAAGTGGATTGCTGCAGTAATCTAGTCCAACGTTAACGCGGGCATGACTCCAAGATGTTTTTTTTTCTTATGCGACACGCGGATACTAATCAGGCCATTTTCTGAAACAATGCTGTGAGTGTCGAGGCGAAGGACAAAGACAATATATTAGCTGAAATACTTGCAACCTTCTCATGGAGTCATGGAAGGACAGCGATGGCTGCATCGCAGCAGTTCCCACCGCCCGGAAGTGCTCCCACTATCAGGTCCATCTTGAAAACGAGCACGACTAGCGGACTACTCCGAGAAAGCCCACGCCTATATTTCGCTGAGGTGAACGCAGTAGTTATTAGTTGCAAGAAAATGACGCATGCAACTATCCCAGCAATGCCGAACAAGAATCTTTTCTTTTAGCTTCCTGATGAATGGGCAGTTGCAAGTGAAGTATATGGTTCTCCCTCCTTCTACTGCCTTGCGTTTTTGAAACTCACATATCAAGAGGCCAAAATAGCCATTCACAACAAACAGAACTATCTGCTTAAACTTAGCACGAATCTTCTTACTGATCACATTAAAAATGAAATGATTATGCATTTTCCCGAGGTCTTAGGCTAGAAATCATTCTCGGTAACGTTGGATTCACGATTCGAACAATCTTGTACTTGTAACCTCTGAATGTAGGCTTATCGATGTGTCAATCAATCTGAGACGATAAAACTTTTTATAGGGTGCTCCATTTTATACAACACTCAATAACTACGTCAGGGCATCAGATAGTTAATAAAAGCATATTTGTTAACGATTTAAGTGTGACTGACAGCTCTGCTTAAACGAAGCGCCTCCGTGGACAGATAACCGAACGTTAAAGCGGGGTTCTTTAGCTAATGTAGTAATTATGTTCAAGAAAAAAAAAACTATCGACTAAAACGACACGCCCTGTATATATGCTGCCCTATCAAGCCGTAGTTAAACCTGCGCTTAGTCGCCAACATTCATGCCACCGTGGCCTATGCCTCTGCTTGCATGTCCGGGCCCACAGCGAGTGGTCGATGCCGTCTGACGAAGGAGAGGTGAGCTGGAGTGCCGTGTACTCGGTTAATCTGGTGGTGCTCAGCTACTCGGTCGGTCTCTGCCACGTTCCGGCGCTGTTCACGGCCGAGCTCTGCTCGGGATCCAGATGGCTTCGCCACCTGGGCGCCCCGATCGCCTGGGCCACGCGCTGGCTGCTCGTCTTCCTCCTGGTCCAGTTCAACGACCCCGTCGTGGCGCTCATGCGCCGAAAGCACGCGCATTTGGTGGCGGCTGCCGCCCTGGCGGTGCTCATCTGTGCGCTGGCCTTTCTACTGCCCGAGACCGAAGGCCAGACGCTGAACGATATTGAGCGGGCTGGCTGAGATGCGTGCGCACGACTGGACGTGTCGCGCGCATTACCGAACTTGTATTCAAACGCAGTTTATAGCTGTGCTTAGCGTGCATCCGTTGCGACGTTATTTCACTGGACGCGCCACATGTGAACGTGATTCCTTCAACCAATGCGTAATTATAACATGTTCAGTGCAAAATTTTTATGTTGTTGAATCTGAGACATGCTTCGAGCTTTAATAAGGCGGCATAAGCGCCATGCAGACAGCCTAGATTGAGGCACAGATGAGGAATGTCTCAAGAAAGTTTTTTTTTTTGCAAGTGTACGGCACGCTGCAAGAAAATTAGCATCGGTGCCAGCGCCGCCGGCGGTAGGAATACCTGCTTCTCACTTCGGTGTGCAACGCTGCATGAATTGCCTTCTCCGGTCGAAGGCTCCTTTCAATCAGCACGTTTTAAAATGTGATGGTTGTGTAACTGCCAGTTTTTACGCGTAGAATACTAGCTATTGAGACGTTTTAAATAGAACGCTGTATTGGGTTCAGGTGCGCGATAGCCATCCCTCGTCTACGTTATTTCTGCGAAGAAAACGTTGCATTCCATTATGTTTGGAGTGCACTAAAGTAACTGGGTCGATTGGCTTTGCGCTGAAAAATGCCATTTATTTGTGTTTATAACGAGAGCACGGACACTTCGCTGTGGGTGCAGAGTTGTTTGCGTGGCAAGACACCTCTTGGAAACGCTTTTCAAGGCAATTAGTATCTATTTTGCATTAGTATGCAGCAGCAGGCATAGCAAAGATTTTAATCTTCACAGTGCCTCTGATGTGCCTGAAGCTGCGGTGGACAGCCTGTGTGTTGTGATTAAAAGCGATGCTGATCAGGGGAAGGAATAATAATAATAATAATAATAATAATAATAATAATAATAATAATAATAATAATAATAATAATAATAATAATAATAATAATAATAATAATAATAATAATAATAATAATAATAATAATAATAATAATAATAATAATGATGATGATGATGATGATGATGATGATGATGATGATGATGATGATGATGATGATGATATTCAATCAATCAATCAATCAATCTTTATTTTTCGGTGCCCAGGAACAACCCAAAGGTCTTGTTGCTGGTACACCATTCACACGCACAAAATGTACATTTATTTCACTACAAAGGAAGACACTCAGGGGAGGTAATGCAGCAGTCAAGGCGATAGAAAAAAAAGACACATAAACTAGGCGCGACAGCAAGCATGAAACAAAAAAGCGAGAACAAGGAAACAGCGAGAACAGCGGTAAATGAAAACAGCTAGAACAGGCAACAGACATATAAATAACTACTAAAACAATAAACAAAGAGAATGAACACAAGAACGACCGATAACAGCCAAGTACAGCATATATCAAAATACAAACAAGAATAAAGCCAATACTAATATGAACGAATAAGAGATCTCTGAAATACAAGCTAGAAATACAATCATACACAATAAGAAATGTAATTAGTGAACGCGTTACAGACAATCAGGCGTGAGTACACACTATTAAAGAAATAATATTAATGAAAACAAGTACACGTGATGTACAATTAAGGAGAGAAAAAAACAATATAATACCGGTGCAAACGCACAAGTGTAGTAAAGACAAAATGGATGAAAGGGGAAGTTATGTATGAGAAAAAGAGTGCTCAAAGTGGAACGTCACGGACATTCAATATAAAGGAAGGGAGAGAATTTTCGAATATATCAAGGTGAGGACAAAGAGAATTAAACAACTTTTGCATTCTGTCCAGAGGGGAGAGGGAGTGCAGGAGCGCAGAAACTTGAAATGGTCTGAATTCCCTTATGCTCTTTCGCGGTACACGCAAAAGGATACGCGCTAGGAGCTGAGGGCATAGAATGTGACCATGAAGAAGTTTATACAAGAAAATTATATCTGCCCTCACGCGACGGCAGCTAAGAGAAGGAAGCTGCAGTGAGTTACTCCGTCTGGGATGAGAGCTAGAAGTTTTGCAAGAAAACCGATGTTGAAATATGCGTAAAAACTTTATCTGAACTCTGTCGATTTTTTCACAGTTCGACTGGCAAGTGCCGCTCCAAACAACAGACGCATATTCCAAAAGCGGCAAGCATATGGAGAGTTCTGGGGGAAAGGAAATGGCGCAGTATCTGTCTCATATGTCGTTGGACACCTGAACCGCGCCGTAAGAGAAGGGATAAAGGAGGGAGTGAAAGAAGAAAGGAAGAAAGGTGCCGTAGTGGAGGGCTCCGGAATAAGTTCGACCACCTGGGGATCTTTAACGTGCACTGACGTCGCACAACACACGGGCGCCTTAGAGTTTTGCTTCCATAAAAACGCAGCCGCCGCGGTCGGGTTCGAACCCGGCAAGGAAGGAAGGAACTTTACTTTCGGAGGAAGCGAGGTGGGGTGCCCGATATTTTAAAAAATCGTGCCCTATGCACCATAACCCTCATAAATCCGGAGATGCATTTTCCTTCAGCGCTCTGCTGGACATACCAACAGTGTCTTAAGAAGCGCATGTTCCAACATCTGCTGCTGCGAGACGCCAACCGCACGTGCTGAAATGGCCGTGAGTAGAAGAGGGAATTTATTCTTCTGGAATGGCAAAGAGGCCGCATGCGGTTATGTGGCACTAGTGCTCAGACGCGCCGTCTCATCCTACCGGTAGCGGATCGTCTCTCTAGATGGCGTTGGTCCTTCCACGGCACGTCCTGCCCGTATTGTTGAAAAAGAGCCGAGATGAAAGAATTCTGAGCCGCTCACGCTTTCGCGTAAGCTGCATGACAGAGGCAACTGTGGGGGTTTTGCGTAATGGCCGCGGTAGAAATCATCCCGTTCGTCGAGCGTCCAAATTTAGGCTAGCACCGTGCGTGCCATAAACCGCTCTTCTACTGCTCGAGCACGACAGACAATCAAGCACGGAGCGGGAGCCTTTCTAGGTGCGGCATGCTCCGCAAACAACCGCTGAGCAGGGTGGATGTGCTAAAAACAAAACTAGATACCTTTCAGCGGCACTGACCATTTTCGAGCTGTGCGCATTCCTCTTCCTTTCGTAGCCCTTTCCGAGTGGTGTGTCCCTCTAGGGTCAATAGTCTTTTTCACAGCACCATAGTGTCAGCACCAGCGTAAGCACATCTGTGCGGGCTATTTAACAATGCGAATGCATGTTTTGGCTCATAACGCGGAAAATCCGGCGTTGTGTTCAGTCCAGACGATCCGGAAAACTACAGGACCTCATGGCGTCACCGACAGTGCCGAGATCCTCAGGGAGCAAATAAAAACAATATCTCTATAAAATTTCTCTCGAAGTGGGTTTCGAACCCAGAAGGTTGGCGCGAAAAGATCTTCTTTGCTGGACACTTAATCACCGCAGAAGAACACCCCACGCGCTAAACTGCCAGTCTCTCGCGCTGGATGTAGGTATCGTCGTCTTCATCAACTTCCATTCGGGCGGCGCGAACAAAGCAGCTTCACTGGCCCCTGTATTAGAGTAGTGCACCATCACCGCAGCCGAATACCCCGCATGCATGCTTTTTCATTCACAGCACGTAAGTAGTCCTAACTGCCCTCCGTAATTTTGTTTAAACACCATCTATGGAGTCATTTCGCAAGCAGCCCTGTATTCAATTCCGCACCTCGTCCTGAACTAAGGACCTCACCAAATAAACGTTCTGTCCTCCTCCTGGCAGTTCACCGCTGCCGGCATTGACTACGTCCCGTCCGCCAGAGATGTGGCGCTATCCAGCGGCGCTCTGGGAACAGGGCCATGCAGGCGAGGGCGGTGGGTGTGTAATGAATAATGAGGGTGGCGACGCGTAAACTCTAGGGTGAGCTGAGCGTTTGCTATCCTGTGCATAACCTCCAAGTACAATGCCAGACCGTCCAAGAGCATTGAGCAAAAACTCTGAGACATCAATGATTTGCACCAACAAACCTAGCATTAAAAAAAAAAAACGTCGAGCAAAAGCAAATACATTGTTGGCGTAGTCGAAAAGAAAAATAAACCACACTAGAAAAAAAGAACAACAAGGGATAGACCTGTAAATCAACACACTATGTTACAAGTGATCAATCGCGAAAAAGTTTTAAAGATTCGATGCGAGAGAAAGAAAAAAATGCGAAGTAGAAGAGGTGAAAGGTCCACGAAAATTTTTTTCAAAATTCACGATTGGTGCTACATTTTTGTCATCATCTTCCATGGAAACTTCTTTGTTTATTCAACTACACCTTGGCCAATTCCCCCGCGTGGGTATTTGCCATATACCTGGGGTGAAGAAGAAGAAGAAGAACAACAGCTGAGTCAGAACACACTTCGTCATCTTCACGGCGACGTGCGCGTGTAGAACATTCGCCCTTCTGAAGAAAACGAAGATCTCCGAAGGTCGACCGGCACAGTTCGACGAACGACGTCGCCAGCGGGGCGGTGGCCTCTCTAAGATGAAGTCAGGCACAAGCAGCATGAGTTCGCCCAGGACATTCCAGATCCTGTCGATACTCGTCGGCGCAATTGCCATTGCGCTGCTCTACCTCATGAGGCAGCTCGAGACCCGGGAACTCTCCCTGGAGGGCCGCTGGACGGTCACCAACGAAAACCAATGTGAGTACACCGTGGCGGACTCTAGCCCCATCTTTTGCAATCCCGGCCTACTGAGTAGAACGCCGTGAAATCTTGAGCGCATCTTGTTTAACCGCTGACTGGTAAGCATAGGGTATACCGCGATCGGAGTCCTGAGCGCCTGGACGCCAGTGGCTGTCAGTGCTTGGATACAGGTAGTACCGGGATTATTTCTGCGCCAGTACCACGCCTAAAAACCGTCCGCTTACCCAATTAGTCTTCATTTTTCTCCTTCCTCTGCGTGCTGAATTTGCACACACTGCTTCATGCTTGAACCCCATGGTCCACAGGGTGCTGTTGAAATTGGTGCTTTCTGTGCGCGATTTATATTTTCCAGTACAGTTTTCTGTGACCGCATTAGCCCTCTTTTTTTGAAAGCTCGTGTGATTTAGCTGCCATGTCTAGGAATAAAAGTGCACTTAAATCTATTCGGCTTCCTCTAGAACAGGTGCATCTGCTAAGATGAGCCATTACTTGGAACGATGCACGCTTGAAAAGCGAACCTTGTACCTCGCCTCCGACCTGAAATTGCGCCACAGCACGATATACACTTCCTCTAAGTCTTACCTCATTAAAAGCGAACAGGTCCGCACTGTGTCCTGACCATTTGGTCGGATCGCTATGGCGCTTGGGCTGTTCCGAGCTTTGAAGATGGAGGCAGGATATCCTCGTATCATGAGGCTTTTGATCTCTTGGAGAACGCAAGGAACGGAGATCTTCAGTCACCGGCGACTGTTATAATTCCGCGTGCAGGAGGTTGCATCATATGCAGGGACAGTTCCCATGAGAAATGTATTGAATTAAGTGTAGTTTCTCTTCCCTGCAAGTAGAGTAAGGCAATAAGCCCGTTGGCTTGTTGGCTTAAGACTGCAACACGTATTGTGTACAAAACGTTATTACTGAGCGGAACAGATGAAGGCTACATTGCCATTATGGCCGGTTCCTTAACTGAGAACATAGATCTGTTTCCCTCATCCTAAGGATATATGGCTTATTGCATAAGTCTTTTATTCTCGTATTTACATGCAATACCTTAAAATGTAATATAATATTGGAATCTAGTGTTTCTGCCAGCTCACTGGGAGAACTATACTTTCGGAACACCGTCGCAATTTCGTACTGATAAAGGCACATGCACAAAAATTTGGATGAGCGAATGTTTAGCCATGTTAGTTTATTAATTCGCATGCAATAAAAAGCGGTCTAGCAGCTGAAAAGGGCAACTTACATTTAGACTCCTGCTTTTGTGCCTGGTGCGGTCGCGAAGACAGCAACCGCTGCACCAGCTGCCCCGTATTTTCTCACATATTTCTTCCCATTCGGCCTGAAACATTTTGCTCCAGGCACTGGAGAATTCCTTGCACAGATTGTCTTGGGGTGATTCTAGCAATTCGATAATCGATAGTAGAAAAGAGCACAGAGACATGTGACCTATTTTTATTTTTGCAGCGATTACTGTGCCCGGTGTCATCCCTGGTGGCATCTACACAATCTTGCACAGCAACAATATCATCAACGATCCATACCACGGGTTCAACGATGTTCTGTACCAATGGGTGGCCATGGACAACTGGACCTTCTCCAGGACCTTTGAAGGTTGGTCATGAATGGGGCTCGCAGTGTTGCCTTAGCATGCGTGCCTCTTGTCAAAAAGCGAACGGCTCACAATGGCGCCTGACCGAATATAGCTCCAGGCTGTGTTGTGGGGCTCATGTGACACTCCTGGAGTTCTGAAGCTGGGTAAACAGAGGACTGCCGTCACTTTCTGGAGCGGTAGAGAGCCAGCTATTTTGCAGCTGAACGCCTCTGCATCACTGATGCCAGCTTATGTAACGCGGGCAGCTGGTCTTGACCCACGCTTCGTGTATAGAGTACGCGGAAAGATGGGAGAGATAGGAAAAAGTGTTATCAGTTGATGAGAAAGAAGAATTCCAGCAGGTCGTACTTAACTACCAGCATTTCACTATGCCATCGTTCATAACCTGCGTGCGCTTAAGGAGGTTAAAAACCTACCTAACCCCGCATACCAAACCGAAGGAAGCGTTTTAGAACAAATGAAAGACACCACTATTATTTTTTTATGAATATCGTGCTGAAGCAGTACAGTTCCTCTGATGCAAAGCGTAAATTTAATGCCTTCGATTTCACCATAAAAATTGCGGTCCCGGAACTGTTGTGAGAGGTTCCAGCCTTGGAGCTGTAAATACTGTGAAGCAAAGCAAAGGCCATCAAGATGAACTTCTTTGCCATTTTGTCTCAGCAAACACTCATTTACCTCCATATCTCACTAGTGATGATACAGCGTTTTCCTGTATAAAACGTTTTCTGGGCTGCTAGGCGTGTTTTCGGTCACACCGAAGAATGCATTGCGTATTCTGCAAGTAGCATCTAAGAATTGTTTCAGATATTTGCACGTTGAACAATTCTCGATATTTAAAACAATACCTAAGAATGTTCCCAACAAGATCAATGGTTGCGCTTGTGGAAAGGGAAAACTACGGGAAAGAGGAAATTTCTACAACTTATTACAATTTATTACTGTGTGATTGATCACCAGAGGCCCTAGTGCGGACAGGTACTCTACATGAAAGGAATGCGCTGCACCGTAACAAAATACGGGCTGTTTTTTTTTTGTACGAACCAGTCTATTGCCGCCAAGAAGTTAATTTCCTCCTACTGAACAATTGTTTCACACCCTCATCACCTGGTGCAGACACGTAGGTGGCGACATAACGACTTTCTCTAAAAAATGTTCGCCCCTCTGCGCAGTGCCCCCCTATTTCCTCACGTACAAACGGATCAACCTTGTGGCGCACGGACTGGACACTGTGTGCGATGTGACGGTCAACGGAAAGCTGCTCATCTCTTCCACCGACATGTTCATCCGATACGTGGCAGACGCCAAGCAAGTGCTGAAGGTGGGTGGCGCTGTGCGCATGGCAAATCTGGCCGCTCCTGGCGCTGTCTGAGCAAGAGCTGTAATGCTCATCTTGTTTACCAGGGGCGACGCTTATACTTCAGGCGTCGGCCACAACAAGCTCTCAAAAAATATACCGGGAAGGAGGTGCAATTATTTCCTTGATATGCGTTGGTACTACGTGTGACAAGATCTTCACGAGGGCGTGGGTTCAAATCCCGGTCTCGGCAGTCGTTTTTTGACGGAGGCAAAATCCATAACACACCTGCACACTGTTCGATGCAGTGCACGTTAAAGAACCCCAGTTGACCGAAATTAAACCGGAGTCTTCTGCCCCGGTGCCTCTTTCTCTTTTTCTTCTTTCATTCCCTACTTTCTTACCTGCCGCGGTGGCCCGCTCAGTGCCGGACGAACTGGATGTAACCTCGGCCGTAGCGGGCGGCCGCGTTTGGAAGAAAAAGAAACACAAAAAGCACCCCTGTGCTGTGCGGTGTCAGTGCAAGTTAAGATTCATAGGCGGCCGAAATGATTCCCGAGTCCTTCAATACGGCACCATTTTACCATTTTCTTCTTTCGTTCCCTCCGCCATCCTTTCCCTTAAGGGGCAATCGAGGTGTCTTCCGAGAAACGAGACAGTTACTGAACCCTTTCCTTTCCACAGGTACAACATTGTCTCACGGCATGGTTGAGGCGTTCATCTACAATTGAGACAGTTACTGCGTCTTTCCTTTAAAGAAACAATTAACAGAGAATGGCACAGTCACTGGGAGTTTGCTTTCAATAATAGTAATATTTGGTTTTTGAGAAAAGGAAATGGCGCAGTATCTGTCGCATGTATCGTTGACTATGAAACAGATAGTGCGCCATTTCCTTTCCCCAAAAACCAATTATTATTATTATTGAAAGCAAAGTCCAAGAGGGAAAGGATGACGGAAGAAGTGATAGAAGAAAGTGGTAAAAAGGTGCCGTATTGGAGGACCAGGGAATAATTTCGACCGCCTATGAATCTTCGCACAATTTCTGAGGTTTTCCAAGGCTTTCTACTGAAGTACAGGATACGTATAAACAATCTATAGACAGCCTACTAAAATTTTTGTAAGAGATTGGCCCGTAGCTTCTAAGGGCGGTGTCCTGGTGTTTGCACTGCTCAGAATGTGCGCACCAGAACATGCCGCGACTCGAAATTGTGCCCGCGTGTGCGAGCTCGTTACTTGGTTGCCGGAACTGCTCGACCACTGCAGCAAGGAAAGCGACGATGTAAAGTGCGCCACCGAGCGTACATCGCTGCTGTTCGTTACCTTTATCGCAAAAGGCCTGGGAAGGCACTGTAGAAGAATGGTTCAGCAAAACGCAGTCCACGCCAGCTGTCAACCAATCCCGGTACTTTTCATCAAATTCAGACTTAGTCTGCCTGCTTCTGCAGTTTGCTAGACAGCACACCCTCACTAGTCATCTATTGGACTTATTGCCTAACTTTGATTTCGCTCGATCTCATACGCCGTACCGCTTGTAATAGCAACTGCACCTTGGCAGGCTCTATGGATGCATCCAGATCCCTATTTCTGGCGGGAGGTATACGGAGGGAAGGAGAGACGAAGTTGGGAGAGAAATTACTGCAGAGTGCAGGTAAAGGCATATCGACGCTGAAGGCCTCATTACGTTGGCGCCCCCAGCACATAACTAAGATTCCGCCATTTAGAGCGCGAGTGCGTTGTGCCGCAGTCTGAACAATATAGAAGATTAGCCTCGGCGCAGTGTCGTCGCATTTGTTCGTGAACATCGCTCTGTGCGCAGGAACTGAACAACAAGATCACGGTGCGATGCGAGTCTCCCGTGAACTACGCGCTGCGGCAGCACCAGGCCCAGTCTCTCTTCTACCCGGTGTACCCTTTTTGCCCGCCGGAGCACCAGCACGGCTACTGCCACGTCCAGCACATCCGACGCACCCAGAGCGGCTTCGGCTCGGAGATGGGACCTGCCTTCCCTTCGCAAGGAATCTGGTCAGTTGGCGCTGCAGTCGCATACTGGGGGAATTTTTTTCGAGGCACCGCTGCCATTTGCAAAGCTACGCAAACAAACGAGTCGCGCAGTAGGGGGCGGATGCCGAAGTGGCCTGGAATTACATGTGGCGCAGAGGTGGCATAGCATCATGGGATGGCTCCACTTATTTAAAGTTATGGTGGTGATTAATGGAAAACGGCTAGTGTAGATATTTTTTACCTCTAAGATGCTTCTTTAGAAACCAGAATAAAAAGCTAAACGGGGCTTGAGGGATCCGAACGGAGGAAATCTGCATGTCGCGTGCGGTGCTCTACCAAACTGACTACGACGGCAGCGGTTTAATCTTCTGCTTTCTTGGGTGCATATTCTCATGTACATAATCATGGGAGTGTTAACCAGCGCCACCATCAACCATAGCGGCTGACGCTGGAACATCCTGTAATACACCAAGCGCCACACGGAACGGGATCGAACGGTGAGGGAAGCAGCTGTACGTCACAGGTAGCTTATGCCACCTGTGAGGTAGCTTATGCTACCTGTGACATTAAGACTGCTAGAACCGAAGCCCTCGTTACGAATTCAGTCCCTGTATGGGCGAGTAGATGGCTCCGTTGCCCCCAAAGCAAGCAAAGCGATCAAGCAGGTAGACGACAAGAACGAAGTGCGAAAACACGACAGCCCTAAATTATCTGTAAAGAGCGCGTGAGGGGAATACAATGTGTGCGTTTTCTACCTTTAGCCTTGAAGGGGACAAGGGAGGCAAGGACACTGAACTCGCTTTTTATGCTTATGCTGCTGACGTCATTACGGAAGGGCGCGATGCGGAGCCCTCTTCCAGCCGTTGTTTCCTTGAAGTGAGCGTCACGCTTTTATCGACGTCATGGTAGATTAACCGCCGTGAACGCAGCCGTTGCCATACAGAGTATTCAATGACCCGTGACTCGCACGCTATAGGACAGGGTGCATCGTCCGCTTTAAGGTATGCCCTTGTTGGACAAAATAGCAGAGTACGCGGAGTCCCGAGCACATTGACCACTCGGTAGGGTGCACGGTGTGCAAGGCTTAATTTTGTACGCCATAGTCGTGGATACCACCGCGAACTCTATTTCTCGCTTTCAGTTTTTTGTACAGGCTTTTTCGGACGGATATCGAGGCCAATGCCTTGTTCGGCTCAGCAGTGTTCAAGACGCGAGGTTATAGAACTGTAGAGGGTTCAGGCATGATTGATGCAAGCTCATGCGTGTTTGCGGGTTCAAAAAGCGCTTCCCTCGATAGCTGCAAAAAGGTGCGTAGGTGGGTTCTAGTGGAGTATTGGAAAATTGGGGGGAGGGGGGGGGGAGCAGCTTCATGGCACGAGAACGTTAGGGGTCGGGTTGCCTCAGTTACCCTGAATGGTGTAGTTCGTGCAGAGAGTGGCCTAGGCTGCGTTGTTAAGAACATTTATCAGTGACTAACTTAAGGTACGCTAGGGCACTTATTTAGAAAGATAATTTGATGGGGTCTGACAACAGATAGGCTGCACATAGCGTTATGCCCGCGATTGTCGCACTTCATACAGGAAGCATCTTTCGCGAAGCTGTTAAATAATGAATGACTGAGGTGAAGAATCCCAGGGAGTAAAGTTTGTTAGAAGATGCAGGAAAAAAGATTTAGCGTAGACTGCTTGGTCCATGGCTATGAGCATGGGAGATAGTGTTATAGCAGTCTCAAGTGGTGTAACGAGAGGTGAAGAGTAAAAAAGGAATGCATGTCAACTATTAGCAAACACCCTCACACAGTCACACACGCTTGAATTTCAGTGAAATGATAGCTTCCCTCGGTGGCTGCGTACTGGTAAGCAGTTTCTTTCAGGAAAGGTTCAGCCAATCTAGAAAATAGGAATATGAAGGGTGAAAATAAGGTTGAGAAAGCCTGGCATATAACGCCGCAAGGAGATTCGTCAGAGCAATTAAGCTGGCTACCGAAAAGCAAATTGGAGATCAGTGAAAAGGGCCTTGCCCCGCTCTGAACTTAACAGGGCTGATGACGATGATGATGATGATGCCCCTTGCTTAGTGGCCACGAGAGCACAAAACAGAAAGCGCGTGCGCATGCCCACACACACTCAAGGCACACAAAATGATGAACATGGAAGAAATGCTTATACGAAGCACTGATCATGGTCCATGCATGGTCATTCGTTTCCCTTAGAAAGCGGCAGTCGCCTTGCGTCTGCGTGACAAATATATGCGTGTAAGTTTCATGTATGGGCAAATTATTGTGCAATAATGTGATCTTAGCTTGTGCCCCTCTGCGCAGGAAACCGATCGGGCTTGAAGCGTACAGCGAGGTTCTTATCCGTGACATCACAGTCACCCCATCTGTTGCGCGTAAGTAGTAAGACGTGGAGGTCGAAAAACCATTTTCGGGGAAAGGGAAACGAGATATAATTCTGCGAACTCTATATTATGAGCGACCTTATGCTCTGCGCTAAGTACAGCGGCCTGCTTTCTTTAGTGTTTTGATAAAAGAATATGCGGCGATGTATTTTCCAATTTTTATATTTAAACTCATTAATGAACAGGACACTCCACAGGAGACAGATATCATAGCAAAATAACGATGATTCGCCTCGCACCTGTCTGTAAAAGAGCGTAACACTCATCATTCTAAGTGTTTAAAGGAGTGTGCTAGGTTGTTAAGCCGTAACTTATAAGTGCCAACATTTGTGTGTACGGCAGCGGAAATAAACGTGGCTTCGCATGACGCCATATAATCTGCTTGTCAAAACAATTTGTTTTGAAGGCACGCAGAAATCCAACCCTATACTTGCATAACAGCAACACAAAACAGCACTTTCAAATACTAGTGGGGATGCCGAGGTTGCTCACGACTGCAGCAGGCCACTCGCGCTTCCTTCATACGCATGCTGCGTGTTCTAGGCGCGTCACAAGAACTGCTGTCTTATAGTTAAGGCTTTGCACTCTAAACTCACTGGCATCCTCTCGTATAATTTGTAAAGGTAGCAATTACAGCATTACGCCTAAAGGCCAGACATGTAAGTCGGGCACGAAAGTCTCTGTACCGCATGCTCTGTAAACGAAGCTCATTGCTTTATTATTAACTGCCGGCTGATAGTTTGCAGAACACTGCTTCTAACTCTTTCGCCCCCGACTGTACACTTGCAAGCAATCATCTCAAAATGGCTTGTAGTTTTGCAGTATCATAAAAATGTTCGATAATAAATTTTTCCTTTATAATTAGTCATTTTGGTAGCGGAAGCAGGCATTTTTTGTTTTATGAGAACCGCGCTTGCTTTAATTACTTTCTTGGACTGTATGGGTGTATCAACTACATAAGGATATAATTTTTTTTTTCAAAATGCGGGTGTAATGCTTTATTACTGGAATTGCAAGCCTTCAGATGCCAACCACTTATGGGAATTGCTCCGAGACTGAAATTTATCTTCCAAACTGAAAGACATCGGCAACTGCAATATGCGTTAAGCTTAAGGGGAAAAGCCTTATGCACTAGGTGTAATATTTCCCAGAGGTTTCCTTTACCAAAAGGGCCAAGTGTAATTACCGTGGTCACATCCCAAGCCCCCAAAAGTAGGGGCGGCTGTGATAGAAGCTCAGCGCATACGCGACTAAAAAGGTGATTTACTTACTGCTAATTTTTTTGTAGGCTTTCTACGTAGTCAGGGTTTAGGAGCGTCAGGTTGCTGTATTTTAGTTTGTTCTACAGGCTTCTTTAAGTCAGTGGAATCGCACTGCAGTTATTATTTATATCCATCAATTATTTCTTATCGTGCACTACGCAAATTGGGGGTCATGTATATTACGTGGAGTTTGCTTTATGTGGTTTTTAGATAGACACGAAACGTGCCCGTTACCTCAAAGTTTGCTTCCGCTAGCCGGCTCCTCTTGCTCGCTACTACTGACGAAACTCTTTTCCTCGCAGGCCTGGAAAACGAGACAGAAGAGTGGACGATCAGTGTGAATGTTTTCACAGAGTTAGCGTCTAATGAAGCGAGAAATGGATCTATGCATCTTCAGTTGGAAGAAGGGGTATCGTTTGGCGAACATGAAGTTGTTTTCGAGGCGACGGGAATCCTTCAGAAGGGGCTGTCGTTTGAATTCCAAGTTCCTCAGGTAAACATGGCTTCAACGTGACCGCATAGCTACTGCGCTGAACCTAGGCTAAAAAAAAAAAAACGCCGCAGTCCCGCCTAAGGTCAAACTTATAAGGGTGGTTAGGAGGGCCACTTTTGTTTTCTTTGCCTAATTTTGTTTAATCTATGTGCGTAACAAAACGTATTTACTGCATGAATTGGTGTACGCATACAGAGAACGTTTTCATAGACATTTTAATTTTATGAGGCAATTGAATCGCTGATAAATAGGTCCTAAAGTGGACAGTCGCACAAGCCTATTCTTTTAGGCTTTTGCAAGTTATCCCTTGTTCAGGAGTTTTCGGTGCATATTATGCATAAAAATATACAACTCCACATTAAAAAAAAAACTGGAACAACTCTTGTTAATAGCCAGTCGCTCAGACACCTACAAGGAGCGAAATGCAAAACCTATTCGAAGTATAGTTTTTAAAAACCGTTAGTTATCATGTCAATGCCTGCAGCCTTGGGAGAATTAAGTTCCTCAATTAGATGACACTGCAGTGAGGTTCTTTAATAATAATAATACAACATTGTTACCGCAGTGCATCTCTCATGTCACATCTACCGGGGCTCTATCCAGTTGTCGAACAAACGCTGAGGCAAATAAAGACCCACCATCGGCTAATAATAATAATTGGTTTTGGGGGAAAGGAAATGGCGCAGTATCTGTCTCCTATATCGTTGGACACCTGAACCGCGCCGTAAGGGAAGGGATAAAGGAGGGAATGAAAGAAGAAAGGAAGAAGAGGTGCCGTAGTGGAGGGCTCCGGAATAATTTAGACCACCTGGGGATCTTTAACGTGCACTGACATCGCACAGCACACGGGCGCCGTAGCGTTTTTCCTCCATAAAAACGCAGCCGCCGCGGTCGGGTTCGAACCCGGGAACTCCGGATCAGTAGTCGAGCGCCCTAACCACTGAGCCACCGCGGCGGGACCCACCATCGGCTTACTGCAAACGTTTCCATTAACTAAACTACTGCTTGCTGCAGATTTGCAAACGGACAAGTACCTCCCATTTTCCCTATTTTTTAAATGAAAAATGCTGCTGAATGCGCTCGCATGGATTGACGTTCTTGACGATTGACGAATTGACGTTCTTGCTCGGGGAAAATAACAAGATGAGGAAATACAACCATTGTGCTCGGATGTGCTTTCTGCTGCCATTAAGTTACTTTCATCACAGTGTCAGTACAAATCAGAGATGTAGTAGAACGTTCTGGCTGGCCAGTTGGTTCAGTAGCCCGTGGTGTCGTTTTTGTTTATACGTCTCCTGTGCTGTCTTATTTGCGCAGTTCTGATCTTTAATTTAAACCAGCGATTTAAGCGGTGCCCACTGTTTGCTTCTTCACAGTCTTTCAAAGTGGAGAGATGGTGGCCGCACGCATACGGGAAGCAGGCACTTTACACCCTACGCGCCACTCTTACCGTCAACGGGGAGGTGGCCACGAAGAGCGTCAGGTTTGGCTTCCGCACAGTCCATTTGGTCGAGCGCCCTTTGGGCAGAAGTGAGTCGTTCTTTTTTCCGCCGGGCGCTTCCCATTTCACTGCGGAATCCACACTAAGAGACTTTCTGTTGTGTCTCTTTTTAAAATCTTTAGCAATGCATTAAGGCGTAGCTGACAACCGCGATTATAAATTGTTGCTGTAATAGGAGTGTTTCCTCTAATAGTATTTCAAGCATCGTTTACGCCTGGGCTTATAAATTTTTTTGCAGGGGAGAGTCTTCTCTCAATGCTGGCCGGTTATCCCATTCCTGCCCTAACCGCGGCTGCTCTACCCCAGCAAACTTCATTTCTCCCCATCTCTTTTAATATAAGGAGGAGAGATGAGATGGGGGGGGGGGGGGGGGGGGGCGTAGTTTGCAAGGATGTAGTTTCCACAAATGTCTCAGAGCATTGGGAGATGCCTCTTAACGGCAGTGTGCGTAATCCAGCTGAAGATATGGTGATGATGGCGATGACAGTGGTAGTAGCTTGGGGAGGGTACTGACTAGGGTGTGGTACAGGCTCCGGTCTTGGGTTTTCGTCGTGAAGGAACGAAAATACTAGTCTTAAAGTTTATCAACGACTATGGCGTATTGGGCTAGTTGGTTAACACACATCTTGCAAGTCACATTCACACAAGCACATTTATTATGCGCATCATCTGAAAGCTTTCTGAAAGCTGTTCGCCCTCGATGCTTTTGCAGAGGGAAAAGACGGGACAGAGTTCTACTTCAAGGTCAACGATGTGCCAATATTCATGAAGGGAAGCACTTGGTTACCAGCGGACGCTTTTCCGGAAAGGGTGTCACGTGAATACGTGGAAAAACTCCTGCGCGCCGCAAAGGTGACAAATTTTTACGCGCGGTAACTTGTAGCTGCTTTTGATTGGCGCTTCTTTGTTCAGTAATACTTTCCCAGCTCCTGCCGCGCTGTCTCTAAATGTGTGTGTGTGTGTGTGTGTGTGTGTGTGTGTGTGTGTGTGTGTGTGTGTGTGTGTGTGTGTGTGTGTGTGTGTGTGTGTGTGTGTGTGTGTGTGTGTGTGTGTGTGTGTGTGTGTGTGTGTGTGTGTGTGTGTGTGTGTGTGTGTGTGTGTGTGTGTGTGTGTGTGTGTGTGTGTGTGTGTGTGTGTGTGTGTGTGTGTGTGTGTGTGTGTGTGTGTGTGTGTGTGTGTGTGTGTGTGTGTGTGTGTGTGTGTGTGTGTGTGTGTGTGTGTGTGTGTGTGTGTGTGTGTGTGTGTGTGTGTGTGTGTGTGTGTGTGTGTGTGTGTGTGTGTGTGTGTGTGTGTGTGTGTGTGTGTGTGTGTGTGTGTGTGTGTGTGTGTGTGTGTGTGTGTGTGTGTGTGTGTGTGTGTGTGTGTGTGTGTGTGTGTGTGTGTGTGTGTGTGTGTGTGTGTGTGTGTGTGTGTGTGTGTGTGTGTGTGTGTGTGTGTGTGTGTGTGTGTGTGTGTGTGTGTGTGTGTGTGTGTGTGTGTGTGTGTGTGTGTGTGTGTGTGTGTGTGTGTGTGTGTGTGTGTGTGTGTGTGTGTGTGTGTGTGTGTGTGTGTGTGTGTGTGTGTGTGTGTGTGTGTGTGTGTGTGTGTGTGTGTGTGTGTGTGTGTGTGTGTGTGTGTGTGTGTGTGTGTGTGTGTGTGTGTGTGTGTGTGTGTGTGTGTGTGTGTGTGTGTGTGTGTGTGTGTGTGTGTGTGTGGTGTGTGTGTGTGTGTGTGTGTGTGTGTGTGTGTGTGTGTGTGTGTGTGTGTGTGTGTGTGTGTGTGTGTGTGTGTGTGTGTGTGTGTGTGTGTGTGTGTGTGTGTGTGTGTGTGTGTGTGTGTGTGTGTGTGTGTGTGTGTGTGTGTGTGTGTGTGTGTGTGTGTGTGTGTGTGGGGGGGGGACCAGGTCTAGAAAAAGAAATAAATGTCTTAAGAAGTAGTTGAAGCATAAATCAGCAGAAAGACATCTTAATTGATCCATCTCTCTGTTAGGTGAAGGTAAATGTATAAACAGAATGCGCTCGTGGAATAGAAAGTGAAGCTACAACTTCCGTATGTATGCGTTTAATCTTCGGTTGGACCGGCGTCGAATATTTTTTTCTGGCCTTGTTTTTTATTATGTGCCGCTATTTTATTCCGGAAGTCTCTCTTCCACAGTTTGTAGGCCTCTAATGGTTCTTTTTATTTGTTTTGTTGGTGGTTAACGTCAGGCACTGATGCGAGCAGAGACCCCGTAGTTGTTAATTAACGAGACCATAGTAACAAAATACGTTCTCATGTTCCGCTTCTATTTAGTGGTTCATTACAATCTCACTTAATTTAGAGAGTCGCCTAAGGAAGAGAGAATGAGGTAGTGCAAAAGTTATTCGATGAGAAACTGCCATAACACAATAGTCTATCTCTGGTGGGATGTAAGCACTGTAACAAATCTCTTTAACGAATGCGCACAATTTCGTTGTGATTTGAAGCGCACCTTACTCTTCTTTCTGAGAACAAACATTCCTGACTGCAATTACCGTAGGGGCTATCCATTATAGTCCATCCTTGCTGTAGCGTTGATAACAAACCGTTTCGGGCTTGCTGCATATCTTATTCTACTGCATCCAGTTTGCGCACATGAACATGCTTCGGGTGTGGGGAGGCGGCTACTACGAGTCGGACGACTTCTATGACCTGGCCGACGAGTTGGGAATCCTTGTGTGGCAAGATATGATGTTCGCAAGCAGCCTGTATCCAGCGCATGAAAAGTTCCTTTCCGACGTCGCCTTGGAAGTCCAGCAGCAGGTAAGTTGCGGCGATACTTCATGTGTGGAATCTTCAAAAGCGTGAAGTTTTCAGTTTCTGGATTGGAAAGGGCGGGGTGTAAGTAAACGAGAAGAAAATCTCTCAGCGCAGATGTCTAACGAGGTCTGAATAAACGACATCCGTCTTACAGATTTAAAAGCAGCACCGTATATGTCACATGCAAAATTTATACATGCTGATACTCTCGCAGTAGGTGGTGCACGCGATTAAAAAAGCGGATATAACACATGACTGTGGTTGATCCGAACGATGCTCACGCGCCGGGAACGTATAGGAGTGCAGTGGTGAGCTGCAGGCTGTTCGCACGGTCTTGGTAACGCCAGAAGTAGACACGTGAGTCAGGGCTTGAGATCAAGTTGAGCGACGACTGCGGTTTCGAAAGGACCAGAAACGGCTAAAATATTTTACTCTATTTTACAGTGAACACATTCCCTTTGATCCAACGTTGCTGTTACATGAAAATGCATTTGCAAATTTGCCATGTATTGTATGTTTCTATTGTAGTCTGTCGGGCAGCCACACTTCTCGCCTTAGTCTGCCTCTAGCCGTTCGCCTCAACTTCTTCACTACAATCTGGCCCCCGCAGGAAAAGGGGGGTCACCCTGGCTACTCAAGGTGGCGAAATGATAGCGGGTTCATAATATGGCTTCAAGCGGTCGGCGTGGACGATCTCACGGCCACGGCGGCGAAGGTCGCTGGAGTGGGCGAAAGGTTTAATGACGTAATCGGCCCGTGATATGTGGCAACCAGCTTACTGGACAGGCCCGCTAGCGTCGAAGGTACCCAGAGCGAGGCATGAGCACCGGAAAGGAAGGTGTGGCCGGAGTGAATGTTGTAGCTGCGGGCTTTCTTGTGGCACTGCTCTTTCGAATTCGCCAGCTTGCGGCACTCATCAGCATGTCTGGCAGGTTCCGAAACTGAGGTGTACTTCGATATGTCAGGACGGTAGGGCAGGACTGTGTCGAGCACAGGAGGAGGCTCGCGGCCATGCAGGAGAAAGAATGGAGAGAATCCAGTGGTTGCTTGAACAGCGGTGTTGTAGGCATATGTAACAAATGGTAGAATCTGGGCCCAATTGAAGTGATTGGAGGCGATGTGCATTGAAGGCATGTCACCCCCAGTGGGCAATTGAAGCGCTCGGTGAGCCCATTTGGTTCGCGGGTAGCAAGCGCTGGTGGTCCGGCGGACTGTGTGGCATTCACATCTCGTCTTCGTCTGCCCCTAGCCATTCGGCTCAACTTCTTCACTACATATAAAACGAACAACTTTTAAACCTCCTGTAAGGCGCATGATAGCCAGAGCTGCTTATGTGCCAGCAGTAACACTTTGCGCTCATGTCATGGCCCTGATTTTATTTTGACTGGGGCTGCAAGCTGCGCCGTTGCACGGAACAACGGACTCGGCGGCGCTTCCGACCTTGGCTTCGAATCCGTTTTACCAGCTGGCTTTCATACGCAAGCGATTCAGGCTCCGGAATAATTTCGACCACCTGGAGATGTTTAGCGTGCACTGATATCGCACAGCGCGCGGGCGTCGTTTGCGTTTTGCCTCCATCAAAATGCGGCCGCCGCGGCCGGGTTCGAACCCGAACGATCCGCCTTCCCTGCATTTGTTGAAACGCCGTACTTTGTGACACCACCACACGCACACACACGAAAAGGAATGCGCTGACCTCGCCCTCTCAGACTCTGGCTGTTACAGTTGCCAACTGGGCCCCCCTCTTCTCCCGGGAGGAGCGGACCCCTCTCTCTTTCCCGCCCTGATAGGTCTGTAAGAGGTCTACCTATGACCGTTAAAGGCTTCACTCCACAGGGCATGCGGCGTTGACCTCACCAAGGTAATCAAACTCTTTGTCGGACTAAGTCACGGCCATGATAAAGTTCATGGATGCATCCATGCCAGGTAGGCCTAGACACCGATTCGCGCTTTGTCGCGCCCGCGCTGCACGTCTATTCAGTGGAAAGACATAGAGACAACTCCCGCGAAACGCCGCTGTACAGACGTATGTAGCACATGCCTGACCACTCAGGAAGCGCGTACCTAGGGCGGGCCCGGTCCTTACCGTCAGACAAACCTGGGCCACCACGCAATCCCACCAGCCCGTGCTCGAATAGGGTATAGGTGCCTCTGACTTCGCGAGTCAACACTGTCATGCTTCGTGCAGGTTATCGGTAAATACGATGCCGCGGTAACTTTTAGGTGCCGCTACGTCAGGATTTTATATTTCGAAGTGCGGAAAAGTGGTGCCCTCGATTTTGCGAATTTTCGTTTTAACGAAATAGTACGTTAAATCGAGTTTTATCTATATCTCCCTTCTTCTGCGGAAAGCTAGCACCAAAGTGCTAACCAAGAGTTCCTCCTACCAGGTTCGTCGCCTGCAGCGACATCCATCGCTCATCGTCTGGACTGGAAACTACCAGATCGAGCAAGGAATCGCCGATAGGTGGTGGTACGTGAAGGCAAACTGTGTCCGATCCATTCTTCACTATTGGGCAGACATTCAACAGCTGCCTCACCTTTGGCTCCTGTCATCAGTTCTTCACAAGAACTAATGCAGTGACATTCAAAAAAAAAACCACAGATATATACTGCATGCTTAGAGGGAGGAACCTATGTGCAACAAGTTTTCAATGTCATGAAACTAACGACTTATGCTTAGACCATGACAAATATGGCACCTTTCTGCAGCTATAACCGCATAGGTGGTTTTACTGTCACAAAAAGCATGAGCGTTGTAGTGTGCCAGAACGCCAGCGCTTACCTACCGCCCATTCAAAATGTTACTCAAACGGTAAATCACGTGGAAAATCAAGGCGATCGTCTAGAGAATTTTCCATACTTGGCCACGTGCACTGGGAATTAAGTGCGCTTGCATGTAGCTGCACTTGCATCGCGTGGCATCACCACGCTACTGTTGCCTCATTTCATTTGGACCACAGCATAGTGAAATGTCCAAAGGTTTTTTTTCTTCTATTACGCTGTTTTCGGGGAGGCTGCTTTCAACGGTATTTCGTACTGCAGTGTGCTGCACAAAATACGGCATAGAGCACACTGTTCGTCACCCACGTGACACGCAGGCCGGAGATGCTTCTGCGGGAGATGCGCCACACCCTCGACTACCGCCTGCTGTTCGTCGACACCATCGAGCGGGTGGTAAATGAAAATGACGGGTCCCGGCCTTACACCCTTTCCAGCCCAACCAACGGCATGTTCAGCCGGAATGACGACGCGCAAGGCTTAGCCATCAACCCCAACACCAGGCGTCACGGCGACAGTGAGCATTTATTGGACTCGCACTGCGTACCTCTGTCCAGTTTTATTTGTTCAGCTATAAAATATATCCTAGCTGTCGTCTCCTTAACGCACCCACCCAAATGTTGTCACTAAAGGAAATACAAAGGAATGCTCATTTTTTAGCATGTGATAATTTTTTGCCTTTTTTTTCAGTCTCATTTCTTGGGTAAACGAACATTATTTACCGCGCGTGCTATGTTGCATTAAACAGTGACTTTTGAAAAAACCTTAGGACGGAATTGAACTTATCTTATTAACTGCGTAGGTTAGATGTCTTGATGGTTCCTGCGTGTGATTCGTGCGAAATACACCAACTGAGTTCCGCAGGTTCATCCAAGTGTTCGAATGCTCATGTAAATTGTGATTGTATGGGTGAACATTTACGGGCGTCACGAACCTTACCATTTTGGTGACAAAAGACGAATTATATTGAAAGGAACGTAACTCATTGGTGGCCGCTGCCTGGCTACAGAAGAGACGTATATTCCGAAACTTTTACGCTCAAAGACCGGCAAAGTTGACTAAATAGGTGTTCGTAGAAGGTCTAAAACAAACTATGAAGTAATCCAGCTGGTTTCGTAGAACGCTCTCAAACGCGTAGATGCAAGAGACAATACGCGTTGCATGGCTAGAAGTGCGCTTAAAGACGAGGACGAACGCAGAAGCTGAAAGGACATACGCGAACTACCAACAATTCACGCTGATTGCTCTAGCCATGAAACAAGGCAAGCGATACACGCTACCTTGTGCATACGCTGCTGTGGCAGTAGCGGCGCCAGTTTGTGAAACACAATTAAAAGGTGCTCAAGCTAGCGCTGGCGGCGCAAAAAGGCATCTGGCAATGCCGGTTGCACGGACCGTTGGTCACTTGTGCAAGTTTGGTGTGACAGCTGGCACAGACTGTTCAGAGTACTTCTTAGGGAGAACTCGATACTTTGTCTTGCTCTTGATGATAGGATAGTCAGTTATTGTTATCATTTTTACAAAAATATTTGCATGGATGACTTTTTTGATGACCTACAGTGTTGCCATATCCGTGGCATATAGTAGTCGGGACCTCACTTGTTCGACTGCTAGTAATTCAGTACTGCTGGGAATAACGGCGCGTAGACGAGGGACAAGAAAGAAGAAGACGACAGGACCGGCGCTGACTAACAACTGAAAGTTTATTAGAAAAAACACGCAAAATATACTCATTTGACAACCACGGGCGCGTGTGCAACACCAAAAGCCACAGTGATAAATCAATCACTTAAATCCAGATACATTAGTTCACAGTCATGAACTGTTACAGAGGGGGTGCTCACGCATGAGTCAATGTTTTTATGAATATGAAACGCTTCACTGATTTCTCTTGTTAGTTTATCTTTGTGTTTGTACATGATTCTAGTTTTATTAAAGATGGGTGTACATGATTTTTCAGAAGAATCAGGCTGGTTATTCCGGGGACAGTTCCTATAATGTAAAGCCAGATTTGAGGACGGAGCCCCTTTCAGAGAAGTGTTGTGGTCTCGTAGGCGGGTATTTAAGCACCTTCCTGTTTGACCTATGTAGGTCTTCCCGCACGTGAACGGCACTTCATACACAACCCCTTCAGCACAAGGGACAAACCTCAGGCCATGCTTTATCTGGCACCCTCTTTTTGTTTTTCTTCGTTTCTTTTCCTCTTCCCTGGCCTTTTTATCTACAATGGCACACAATTTGCCGAGCTTGTTAGGTGCAGAAAATAAAACATCAACTCCATACCTGCTGCCCACTTGCTTCAAACGGTGTGAAGTTTGATGAATGTACGGAAGAACAGCAATTTTCTTTTTATCTTTTTGTGAATGATCCTGAGATTCTCCCCTTTTGACCTTTTTAATTATCTTACTACAAGCAAGTACTAAGACATCATCTGGAAAGCCCGCAATTCTTAGCCTCTGAACCTGCTGATTAAAACTTGTGCTGATACCATGCACGCATGACTTGGCAATGGCAGCACCTAGGCAAGAAACTGCAATGCCACTTTTAACCACCTTCGAATGCGCCGAACGAAAACTGAGCAAAGGCTTTTCAGATCCTGATCTCTGTAGGAAGGACCAGCACACGTGATCTGGCTTCGTAGCCAATCTTATATCTAAAAATTGTAACTCATTCCCTTGAGGTTTTTCACAGGTGAAAGTTAGGCCGTGTCCGCTTTCGTCAAAAATCTTTAACACCTTATCGACCTGCCTATTGAAGTCGTCGTGTTCCATAAAAACAAGATAATCATCCACATATCTGAAGATGCGTTTTGTATTGGCACCCAAATTACTCTTAACAGCTTTATCTACATAACTTAGAAAGATGTTACTTAGTACAGGAGCCACTTTTGAACCAATGCAAACCCCCTGTTTTTGAGTGTACAACCTCCCCTCCCATTCAACAAAGGTGGACTTAAGATAAAACGATAAAAGCTCCAAAAAGGCCCCCACAGAGATCCCGCATATTGAAATGAAATCGCTTTCATCATTCTCATCTTCTATACACTTGCGAACATATCGTAGCAGACTATTGTGCGGAAGTGAATAAAATAAGTCCTGAACATCTACGCTGAACATACTGCACGAACCCGGATTATGACACTTCAAATAGTCGACAACAGCCAGGGAATTAGACACAAGAAACGGATCATCAATTGTTAGTGAACCAAGGTTTTTCTGTAAGAAACTTGAAGCCTCATATTGCCATGTTGCACGCTCTGTAACAATACAGCGGAAAGGAACATCGGGCTTATGCGTTTTTGCTGAAAAAAATATGTCCAGACAGTCTTCTTTTGCATTCTTAACAGACGAGTGGAGCCATTGTAGATTCATTTCGCCCAGTAACCTCAAGGCTTCTCGCTTTTGCTGTTTAACATTGGCAGGCAATGGTTTAAAGTTCTTTGCGATGGCTACTCGGGCTTTTTCAGTAAACCGTTTGGTTTACTGAAACAGAACCGTCTGGTTCACCCCCCACCTCTCAAAAGAAATCACTGCTGCACGGGAAAACAGTACTTTTATTTACTTTCAGCCCACTTCTTCAACTACAACGAGGACCCCTGGCAGTACCAGATTTACCCGTTGGCCCGTTTTGTGTCGGCATACGGCCGGCAGTCGTATCCATCGCGCGAGCTCATGGAAAAATACAGCGATCCAGGCGAGGTCGTCTTCCCGCTAACCAAGTTTCTCAACCACCGAGAGCGCAGGACTGGAGGTAAACGCCTATAGTCTACACTTTTCTTTTATCGTGACGTTTTCTGCACTTTTGCCTTTAACGTTTCTGGAGACTGGGATTGGGAATGATATCATGAGTGTCTTTGCATTCGCTTATGCTCGGGTTGAACGCGGCGACAGTATATACTGTTCGAAGAAATTATAATCTGATGCGGGTTTGAGACTACATTGTAGATAGCAAGATCGGTCATGTAAAACATCTCTGTGAGCATCTTTTCTTTCCGTGCGAAGATTTGAATGAATGCGCAGAAAAGGACGCGAGAGGGAAAAAAAATCCACAGCCAACTAAATCACTGCTGGCGGAGCACGATATAACTGTCGACACTCTTGCACTCTATTGCAGGGACCGACGAGTCGCTAACAAACTACTGGCATCAATTTCGGCCATACACACTCTCGGGTACAAAGGGTTACGATATGTGCGCATACATGACACAGGTGAGATTATCTGAAAAGTAACTTGTCGCAGTCTTCTTAATATATCTCTTGCAACGGTAGATTCATGAGAAAGTTCGCCTAGAGTGAACAACATTGTCATCGCTTTCGGTGTAGTATGGAGATACCAAAAACTCTCCCCCTCCCCCCTTCTATTTCTATTGTCCTATCCATTCAGGTTGGCCTCAACCATAAAGTACTTGTGGAGATTGTGGGGGTTATGGAACAGTGCCATTTTTGGTTCATGTCCAACTCTCTCGGACAAGAATTTTGGAAGTTAGAAAGCTTTAAGGTGCTGCTATGAAAATATTGAAGGTAATGGTCCATACTTCCGATGTATAGCAACACCTTTCTTTTATAGTGTTTCCATCTCTCTCATGGAGCAGTTAAGACTGCCATAGAAAGAAATGAGGAGCGCTTTTGGTGATCGCAAAAACGTGAACAGCAAAAAAAAAAAAAGCAAGCCTGCGCGGATCTGCGGATATACTGCTATATTGAAATCTCACAATATATGAAAATAATGCCTTCATAAACCCTTCCCGTTCAAAACCGATTTTGCCCAGAGTTGTTGGGTATGATGTGGTCCCGCGGAAGCGCTTATAATGGGCCCGTGCGCGGGTTAGCACACCGAGGCTATGGAGCAGCTACAGTTGTCTCTCTTTCCTGTCGTGGGAACGCAGTGGCTCTCTAGGTTCGTTTTTTTTATCTTAGGTCATGTTATTGTCTACAAAAGAGTTCCCAGTCTCTCACCTTCAAAAGTGTTTTCAGGCATAATCGATTTAAGTTAACTCGCAGCTTGCCTGACTAAAATGGTAAAAAAATAACAAATTAAACCAGAGTAGTATACAATGCGTCGCTTTTACCACTTGCTGGCGACGTTCGTATCCATTTTATTCGTCTGATGTACCACTTAAGAACCACGCTGACAATTTTTTTTTGTCCTTTCGCGAGATTCTGTACATTTGATATTCCAGAGTATGCGTAAAAAATGACACTTAAATCGGAACTCGTACTGAAAGGCTCCGTTCTGCCATGATTTTGCTTTTGAACGAGTTATGAGCACTATATGGCAATGAGCGTGCTAGCGGGTAGCGTGTAACGGCATGCCTGCCATAATTCAATGCACAGCGGCAAATGCTCTCGATGTGTGGCCGTGCAGCTGATACAGGCCCAGTCTATGCGCATTGCCACGGAGCTCTTCCGGCGGAACAGGGTCCGCATGGACAAAGGATACGGCCACACCATGGGCGCCCTGTACTGGCACATGAACGACATGTGGCCCGGAGCTACCTGGTCATCCATCGGTAATACAGTCGGCGACATGAGAGCCTATGCTTCTGCTAATGTAAAACTGTACTCAAAAGCTATGCTATATGAATGTCAGTGGTGTTTGATATTTTTGCACTGGGTGCGCGTAAGTTTCGAACGTTTAGAGCAACAAGCCGTTCTTTTAACGCGAGAGCATTACATGGCTCATTGTGCGAAAACTGCGCCGTCATCAGAAAGCCTGGGCCGAAGCGCGGCACGCAAATGACGTCATCAATTGAGGTGTCCACTCACCCAGAGAGCCAGTTACACTTCCTTTCGCATTTATACGTCATAATAATTGCTTATATTCTCCTATATTTTTTTTTACACAGTGAATGTTTCACAACTGCGAAATGTGTGTAAGGTTTTGGGGTTGCGAAATGTCGCAAGAAATGAAGTCTATGTCCAGGTGCGCAAAATAGGCTATTGATTTTCTTAGAAAGTAAAACACCGTTAATGAAAAATTACGAGCAGCGGCACAGAAAGCGGTTGGAGGGGCGGCCAAAAAGATATTGTATGACTTGCAGTCTTCTCATCAATGGAGTCAATAATCACATCCCAGCTGGCAGTTATTCATCTCTGGCGTGACGACGAAAAAGGCGCACAGTTTGCAACCCCAGTTCAGTTGCTTCAGTTTGGTTTATTAGGGCGTACAACTGGAGACTGTGAGTATACCAGAAAACCGTTTTAATAGCAAAAAAGCAACACCATTTCCGTGCACTTTCTTGCGATATGCTCTAGAGGAATAGATGGAGATTTCAGATGTCTGTAGCCGATCCTGACGTAATGTACATTCATGGCTAAGTGACGTCAGCGTGTGGCCATGCGAAGGAATTTGCTAATTGTTACCTGGCGTCGTCGTTCCGATATTATCGCAGCCAACGTCTTTAGCTTTCACCGGCTGACCAGCCATAACCTAGTCCAGCTCCATCTTAACACTAGGCCAACCGTGTGGTGTGGGATGGTTTTTCTCGAAAGTATGCCGTCAGCGGTAATGTTAGTGCAGTTATGGGAGTTAGCTCTGAGTTGAGGTGAAACTCTATCACACTGACGGACTAACACATTAGAGGAGGGGTTGCGAAAAACGAGCACAAATACACAGAGGGGACTGAACTGCCGAAGCGCGTACCCACAAATTATTTATTGCGCAGAAAGGGGTTACACTTGCTGTATATACGACGTTACATCAAAGTAGAAGATTCTGATGCAAAGACGTATCTTTACAAGAAAACAAAAGGCTATCACAGCTACGTGTACATGAAAAGAAGCCTTCTCCGTCGAATAAATCCTTTTTGAGTACGCGCTGCGTCTGTCTAGTGTCCCCGTGTCTTCGACTCTGTGGCTCTCTCGGTTTTTTGCTACTAGTTTTGCGCGTTGTCTCGTAAGTATAAGCTGCCGACCCATGACGAGTTCTTGCTCTCTTAGATGCCTCTAACACTCCCCCGACCGAGACAAGACGACGTTGAAGTAGCGGCCGTCTCTTCGCGTGCTGCTCTGGTCGCGTCGCAGCTCTCCTCATTTCCTTAGGCGCATCCCCTCACGTACGGCTCGCGTCCTCCTCCTGGCACAGAGTACGGTGGCAAGTGGAAGATGCTGCACTACTTCGCTCGGCAGTTCTTCAGCCCCTTGCTCGTGTCGATGGCTTTGGAGTGGGTGTATCTGACGGCCTGGATCAAGATATGGATCATTAACGACCTGCAGCGCAGCCTGGGGCCAGCCACGCTGTCCCTCAAGCACTACAACTATTCATCCTTCAAACCACTCAGAGAGGACATCATTACGGTCGACGATGTGGTAAGCAGTTGGTGTGCTTGAGTAACAACCGGTGGACGGGCTCGTTCCTCGCACCTCGAATGACGTGCGCCCCCTCTCCACTCTCGGGGTGGTTTTGAGCGCTGACTATTCGACACAAACGCCGCTGAACTGCACAAAAGCCAAAACGATACCCTCTACAATTTTTCATAGGCTCTAGATGGGCTCGGAGCGTCAGCGAGCGCTACAGAATCTGTAGCACTTTGAGATTTTTAGAAATTTAGTTATTCAGGAAACCCACGCTTTATTACAATCCTTTCAATACAGGCTATCATGACGGCTTTCCTTCCTCGTGAATACAGCAGTTCGCATGTTTGAAATATATGAAAATATTTTTGAACGATTGCAAGGAGACCCGTGAGCAGAGAAGAGTGCGGTACTTGGAGATAAGCTAAATGGTGCAGATCATGATTAGCGTAATCATGACACAAGTAAATTGCATAACAGGTGTTGTAGCGACCACGTCTTAATGTAAGCGATCGGTGCTGTTATTACAAGTTATTCTTCCTAGAAGTAGTTAGACTGGCTTGAAATTAGAGGTTATTGTTTTTTGAATACCAAGATTCCTGCATTTCGCATTTAAGAGTTTAGTAGCTCAGATGTGATGACTTTTATACAGTATACTGGAGAGAAAATTTATAGGTGATAAATTTAGTATAACCTTAGTAAACGCTCTTTATAATGATGCGACGAATCGTGGAGTCTAATTTCTTAACCCCACCTTGGACATCGAAGTTCAGGAAAGCAAGCCTAGCGTTAGTGCTCGATCAGTACAGTGAATTTTTGATGTCATTCCTTATATCAAGAAATTCGTGATGCAGTTAATCATCTGTGTAGTTTAGCTTTCTCAATGTATCTGAGACCTATATGAAGGAAAACGAACTGCTGCTTGATGAAAACCAATTCACCTTGCTGAAACTTGTGAATCTCGTTGAGCTTATGTACAGCCATTGTCAAGAGTAAAGAGCCAAAAAGTTTTCCTTCTGGACCATGCTGCGTGGGATCGTTACGGCTCACTAGCGTTCCGAATCTTTCGAAGCTGGTTGGAAGCGTAGGCCACATTCTTACGAAAGTTAGGACTTCCACGTATGCCAGAGGGGCCCACTACACGGCTCGGAAGCAAATACCTTGGTCTCTTTAATCCTGACAGACGCTTTACATTGTTACGCCACGCATTCCGTTCTGAATGTTTTCCTGCGAACGATTATAAACTGCAGTGTCCGTAATGGTAGCAGTTTTCCTCTGAGTACGCCGGTAAAACTCCTCCTGTAGTTCTATAGTATCGGAAGGAAATTTCTAAAAAGTTGCTCGAAGTCTGCCTGTCTCTTTGCGGCCCAAGAAGAAGGGTAAACCGTGTCTGTGTTCGCTCTGTAACTGTGCGGCGGATCTGCTCTCTGCACTCCGGCAGCCTAACGGGACGGTGAAGCTCGTTTTCGAGAAGAAGCAAAGGGAGCTGTTCCACGACAAGGTTTGCGACGAGGATAAATGCTTCCTGACAGGCACGCTTCGCGACGCCAGAGGCGCGCGGCTGGCTCCGGACCAAATCCTCTTGATCGCCACGCCTTACATGACAAAGCACCGAAGGCCGACGGTCAAGGTGAGCACATTTATGCACCGCTAGCTCTTAAATGATTGTTGGGCAGAGATCATGTGGTTAGCACAAAAGGACGGCGTGTTCGCATGACGTCATCATCGTTCGGGTGGTCGATAATGTGTTATCTTTCGTTATCGGTCATCGGTGACATGACTCATTGTCTATGGTAGCATGCTCTATGGGCGAACTATGGGTCATGGTATGTGGGCTTTAACGTCCTCAATCTGCTCATGGGGCTATGAGAGACGCCTTGGCAGAGGGCTCCGTATCTATTTATGTAGGCTGGTGTTCATTAATAACGTGCAAGGACATCGTGCAACACACGGCGTTTTAGAGCGGTAGCTCTACTCGACGCAAAAGTCGCTCACCATTACATGCCTGTTTTGACCATGGTTTATCCTTGAGAAGCACAGCATAGCAACAAATTGACTTTGGCACATTGCCCTTGTCTGATTTTGACCAAAATCGATGACCAACCACAACTGACCATGCCCGACACGATGGCGACCTCCAAATTTGGTCCGGGTTTTTGCGAAAATTTAGCCCTGGCCACCGCCGAAATTTGACCTTGGCCAGTTTGGACTAAAATCGATGTCCAACCATAATTGAGCGTGCCCGACGCGATGGCGACCTCCAAATTTGGCCCGAGTCGTTGCCAAAATGCTATCGCTCGACCTTTTAATAATCGTGATTAAGCCATGCCTAAATTTTTTGAATGCGGGCTCTTCGGCCGCGATTCACTGTCGCGTCACTGGGCCGACGCCATTGGTTGGCATTGGTCAGTAACCGCATGCCATAGCTGTTAAGCCACCGCGGGGGGTCATGTGACTAATTGTCTTATAACACTTTAAGCTCCATAAAGATTACTGTATTCCCCATCCACACCATGACCCCTTTCACAGTTTGCGCCGCATCACATAGAATTTAATGTAGTGCGATGCAGTGGTCCCTAGTGCTCACTACGTATGTTCTAAAGGAGAAGTAAGGAGAAACTAGCAATGACTACAGTTTGTTAATAGACATGCAATAAGGAAACTGAGAACTGTTAGGAAAGTATAGCAAAGACGAAGACCATTGGACGTGAGGACACACCGCGAAAATTTGTAGAGTTCGTTGGTTTGCCAGTTGTCTTGTGTTCTTAGAATACGCAGTTACATACATGGCAAGAATTGCCAGATGTAATGACAGTTTTTTTTCTTCTGGAGCAGCACCAACTTTCGTCTTTCGCTATATATGTCAGATGTATGTTCGCCTTGTTTTGCACGTGCTGTCTCACAAAGTTTTTCTGCATGCTATGCATGGGGAGAAGGCACGGCGAGGTACGTCTCGCGCCTCTTCGTTACAATGAGCCAGCATGTTAGCGTCATCTAGCAACCCTGTGTGCTGGAGTTTATGCACCGTCAGCGTAAAAAGCAATTCAGCTTAGCGCTGTGGCATCAACTATATACTTGCGGTTGGCATTCAATGGCACTGCAACAGATGGTAAACAGGCAAGGGAATTATACGGGCCTTTGTCCCCGAGCAGTGGAGGGGGGGCAGCTTGTTAAGAGGGTGCGGGATCGCGAGATCTGAGGTAGCCCACGGCACGAGGACAAACAACACTCTGCTTCCCTTTCCAGCCTAACCTTTGCTGCAGTGCTGCTGAAAGTTGATGCGAGTGTAATTACGGCCCTTCTTACATGACAAACCGAAACAGCGAACTGAAGGAGTGCTCTCAGCCACACCCATGAGCACGCGTCTCTTTGCGGCGTGCTATATCCTTGGCCTACTCGCCCTACGCGCGATGAAGGGCTAAGACAGCGTGCAGTGCCTTCGGGAGGAACACAAAATGTTGCGTGACACTTCTGTTTCGGAAATTTTAAAGCTTTATTGTGTGTACTAATAACTTTCAGTTGTGAATCTCTAATTAAAAGTAGGCCTCTCACTGCAATAGAGAAATAAACGCTGGAGTTTAATTAACTGCAGTACTAGAGAACATGATTCACCTTTTTTTTCAGACGGCTTTCACCTCCGGCGTGACATACCGTGAAAAGTATCTTTGTTCCTCAAAAAGCCCATTTTTTTAATATTAGAGAATGCGTGGAAATGACACCTCGAACGCGGGTGGAATTTGAGGGTAAATGGTCGAATAACTGAATAAGTGTGCAACGCCGATTGCAACATTCGCTCGGCCATCATGATATTCGAGGCTCGGCTGGAACTGCGTTTCTGTTTCATAAATTTCGCGCTTGCGCTTCTGGAACAGTCTATTTGGTGTTATCTACGGCTCTGGGATGAACAAGTGAAGATGGCGAAATTTATAACGCATGCGAACAGCTGAATTACGGGTCCGTACGAACGGTAGGTCCATACGAACGGCTGCGTCGGTAGGTATCCACTGCCTGCAAAAAAAAAAAAAGAAAAGCGAGGAGTGAAGCAGCGTGCGTGTGAGGTCGCACGGTAATCACCGTGTAGTAGCCGCATGAGTAGACCCCTCGTTTTCTCACTCTGGGAAGTGTACGGGTTGCTCGATGTACAGTCAGCGTCAAATGAAGCTCGAACAAGACAACTGTAATAGAAACATCAAAACAAGGAGATATTAGTTGACGGAGTGAGAATACTGACGCCACGCGTTATGTTTGTTTTTGACGTTCTTTTATTTCTGAGTTGTCGCCGGTACACGGATTAATCACTTTGTGATTGATACGCGACAAGCGACCAGACCGTTCTGGAGATATCGTGATTACGCCGAGACATTTTCTAGTACGTTCCGGATTGTTGTCGGCGCTGCCGATCGAATGCGGCCGACGTCAATGGCCCTTCTTATCTTCGACGACCGTGCGGTGCACTTTTGTCGTCTCAGCAGAGGTGTTCTGTTTTCCGTGGGTTCAATTCCTAGCTAAATTTTCTTTTCGATGGCGCAGAAAACGCTGCGTCTAAATGTTTACGGACCCTTCCCGTATTTCCTTTAAAGCACTAATATTTTTGCGTTCTTGTGTTTGCATTTCAGTTACGTTTATGGTACATATAAGCACCCGTTGAGATGTGATGTGACGGGTGGCAGTTTAAATGCAGGGACGAAATCTGTGCTTTATATCTAACGTCCTTCGTTCGTATGTGGAAAGAGAAAAGCACCCACAACACCAGTTTCATGAAAAATAGGACCCATCCTCTAGGTCGTCTCTAGTTTGGTTTTCAATACACAAATACTGGGTCCGCCTCCGGTATCCCCTTCTTGATGAGCATTTTTTTTTTTGTGAAGCCAATCGTGAGTTTAATCAATCAATCAATCAAAGGAAGCTTTATTTCATAATTCACAAAAAAATTGTACAAAATATTTGGACCGATAGCCTACATGGCTAGTGTCCGGTCCAATACAAATCAAGTCATTTAGGCATTTAGGCAACGCAGCGCTGGTGGCGGTCACAAGGTTGGAGGTTTGGTATGAGCTGAGTAACGAAGCCTCAGCTGTTGACAACGCCAAAGCCGCAGCTATAGCATACTTCATGCACAGTGATGATGATGACTACGGATTTTTATGGCGCAATGGCCTCTGTGGCCAAAGAGCGCCATGGCACAAGGTGTTTTTGACTACTCAATGTGGGGCCGAAGACCCATTTCCCAAGCATTTCATCGTAAAGGTTCCGAGCACCAGGCTGGGGAAAGGTTGTACGCATTGTATCACCGGTGGGTACCCGGCGGCACTGGGGATCGAACCCCACGTCTCCTGCATGCGAGGTGGATGCTCAACCACTTGGCCACCGCTGCGGTGTCATGCGCAATAGCGGGAATCGAATGCATCATGAATGACTCGAATGAATGAATGAATGAATGAATGAATGAATGAATGAATGAATGAATGAATGAATGAATGAATGAATGAATGAATGAATGAATGAATGAATGAATGACTCCTTGATTTGTAGTTCTTTCAATGCACCCCAGAGCCTTCCTTGACATACACCTCACGCGTTAATGGAACTCAGCGACTCATATTGATTTGAGCACATTGAAAGGGATCTTCGGCATGAAATATCCTACGCGATAGCGGGAGTCCGTAGCTCGTAGTCCGCGAGCGTCAGATTTGTTGAGTGACGTTCTTTCCTTCGATGACTGTGCAGGTTTCGTCGGTAACGGGACCTCGTCGTTTCACACTGTGGGGACAACGCCAGAAGGTGTTCACGGTGCAGTTGAGAACGAACAAAATCGCCTTGTACGTGTGGCTGTCGGTACCGGGCGTCGACGGGTACTTCTCGCAGAACGCGTTCGTCATGAAGGATCGTGCTCTCGCAGTGGACTTCAAAACAACCGAAGATGTGACTGCTGAACGGATTATGGAGTTAATCAACGTCACGACGCTTACGGACTACACAAAGCTAGCCCGCCAATGAATGAGTCAACGAAGCGGGCAGTGTGTGTCCTGGGCCACTGAACAGCATCCTAAAAAGCTGCCTGCAGGGACAGGCATGCCTCCTGTTTTTTTTTTTACTCTTTCATTTCTCTCTTTTGCTGTTGGCACTGTAAAATGTTGCAAAAATGTTTTCTTGCTGTGTGCATGAATTTTGTTCGTGAGTGTCATGTGCGTGGAGGACAAATGAACTGAACAGCATCATGACGTGTATCAGTGTGTGTCTCCTGTTATCAAACTGTTATTTTTGTTTTTGGTTATTGTTACTGCTGGTGGTTCTTGTACAGGTAAATAAATGCAGTTGCTTGTTTCCTGCCCGCTATGCTGTACAGAGCAGCACGGTGCATTTAACATCGCTGGATGCAGCCAAGGCGCGTAAATACAAATTAGGCCTGATATGTGTGTGTTCCCTGTTCAGAAGATATTTGAACCCGGGAACTCCGGCTCAGTAGCCCAGCGCCCTAGCCACTGAGCCAACGCGGCGGGTAAAAGCGACGTAGTCGGCGAAACTCGTCGAACATTGTGCAATAAAGCTTTCGCTTTGATCGGAACTAGGACCCTTTGGCCGGAGCAAGTTTTCTGTCTTCGTCTAATAACTTCGCTCGCAGCTGGGACTGATCGCGGAGGCCACAGCGCATGCATTTGGAAGGGTATTCCCGCGTGGGTGGGTCATGGACAGTTCGGGTGCGGCCCTTACGGTCTTTTTTAATATTTCCTTCAGAAAAACAGGGCGCAGCCTGTACACGGCTGCGGTGACGTTACACGCGTTTATACAGTAATTTCACCTCCCAAACCGAACTACTCGTCGAAACCGCCTTTGCCTGTATGCGACTGGTCCGACCCAAGTTAATTTGTTGTTCTTGGATCAGTCCAGGCTAATACTAATTTGAGTGGGTTGTCTAAATTAATTTCCATAGGTGTGCATTTCGTAAATTTGTCCTTGACAGTACATGTTAAGGGCGTCGAATAACCTGGGAGCGTTCAGTGTCACGTTGCACAACCATGAAGTGCACTTGGTTTGGGCTCAGAGAAGTGCTGGCAACTGCGAGCGAAAAAAAAAACACGACGGTGAAACGACGGTGGGTGTTACATGCCCCGCCGCGGTGGCTCAGTGGTAAGGGCGCTCGACTACTGATCCGGAGTTCCCGGGTTCGAACCCGACCGCGGCGGCTGCGTTTTTATGGAGGAAAAACGCTAAGGCGCCCGTGTGCTGCGCGATGTCAGTGCACGTTAAAGATCCCCAGGTGGTCGAATTTATTCCGGAGCCCTCCACTACGGCACCTCTTTCTTCCTTTCTTCTTTCACTCCCTCCTTAATAACTTCCCTTTCGGCGCGGTTCAGGTGTCCAACGATATATGAGACAGATACTGCGCCATTTCCTTCCCCCCAAAACCTAGTTATTATTATTATTAGTAGTAGTAGTAGTAGTGGTAGTAGTAGTAGTAGTAGTATTAGTATCATGTGGACATAGGACGTGACGTCAACCATTGACGTGTCACCACGCGTTGCTTCTAATGCATTTGAAACAAGGAACAGTATTACTATACAATCCCCCTGTGCTAAAACTAAGCGCGGTGGTGATTCAAGGGATCTGTAAAAAGCCATCGCATTTTTATGTTGAATTTATACTCAGGTTCTAAGCGCATGATTCTAAGCGCATGAACCTTATAAAGGGTTCGTTGATGTGAAGAAACTACTTTTTAGCTTCCCACTCGTCCAGCTTGCGACTGAAATGCGAAAACATTGCTTCCTCGAAACACCTCGAAATACCTCATTGGCGGACGAAGCTAAAAAAAAATTAAATAAGACAACGGAAATATATATAACACGGTCATTAACGAATTCCCATTTGGCGACTTAAAATAACGGTGGTATATTGCGAGAATTAAGAACGAACGAAAGCATGGCACAGATGATAATCTGTTAGCATATATGACTACCTTTAGCAAACTCTAAGCACTTAAAGGCAGTTGCGTATAAGTGCACTTAACCGTAGTACGGGCGCTCTAAGAAAGTCTGGAATAACTCTCCTCCTTATTTAGAAAAAGGCTATCATCCTGATTTTGGCTTTTCTCATTCTTGTACAGCCTTCAGCGACATGATTAGTTGGAATCTTAGTAGGCGAACATCCTCTTCCTCGAGCAGAGTCGTTTAACAACCGCAATAATGCAGTCCTACTTGTATACGTCAAAAGAAGTTTCTATTTAAGCTGCCAGTCATATAATAATCCCGCAAAAAAATTGGCCTTACACCAGTAATAAATCAAGCGAAGACAAGCCCCTAGATGTTCTGCGGACACCCCCGCTAGCGGAGCTTCTAATCTTTCATTGAACGCCGTATAAAACTCAACTACACTGTCTGTTTCAATTCTTTGAAACAGAACTGTGGTTTTATGATTCGCTTCATTTTTCTAGCTTCACGCACGCAGGACTACGCGCACAAAGCCCTCCGATTGAGAGAACTTGGAGACGATAGATTAGCATGATGAAAAAGAATGGAAGCTGCCGTTTCTAAAGATATAAGCGAAGCTTTTACGGGCGACTCTGCGGCATTGTGATGGAACAAGCTGCCATTTCGCATCTGTAGTGGTTATTTGCCGTTTTGTTCTATTACGTAGCATGTGTGACAGAAATTGGCAACTAATTCTTGAAACAAACGACAGCTTCAGCGCTTTCCCACCGAGGAAACGATGCCGTTGCTAACGTCGTCTATTCCAGAAATTTTATATTGCTCGGTATTCCTCTTATTGGAACACGTGAATGCATGGGTTCCCTCAGATTATGAGTGGCAGTTTACCAATATCTCTCAAGAGAAAAGTGTACGACAGCTGTATCTTACCGGTGCTCACCTACGGGGCAGAAACGTGGAGGCTACCGAAAAGGGTTCGGCTTAAGTTAAGGACAACACAGCGAGCTATGGAAAGAAAAATGATAGGTGTAACGTTAAGAGATCGGATGCGGGCGGAGTGGGTGAGGTAACAGACGCGGGTTAATGACATCCTATAGTTGAAATCAAGAGGAAGAAATGGGCTTGGGCAGGGCATGTAATGCGAAGGCAAGTTAACCGCTGGTCTTTAAGGGCAACAGAGTGGATTCCAAGAGAAGGCAAGCGTAGCAGGGGGCGGCAGAGGGTGAGGTGGGCGGATGAGATTAGGAAGTTTTCAGGGATAGGGTAGGCGCAGCTGGCAATGGACGGGGTTAATTGGAGAGACGCGGGAGAGGCCTTTGCCCTACAGCGGGTGTAGTCAGGCTGATAATGATGATGAAAAAAACAGCGCTTTCACATCCAAAGCATGTAATTAGTCTTGAGTGCCCTCCGTAATCTTCCTGAGAGAACTGCACTTAAACATGATTCCATCACGCTGTTCATATTCGTGACGTCTACACCGAAGAGGGACTTCGTGACCATAGCTTTGGAGTGTGAAAGGCGCCGGCACACCACAGCCTTTGGGATGCGCTCAAAATGTTGTGTCGGCGCATCTCAATCTGCTTGCGATGTCGGCTTGTGATGGCGACACTCGTAAGCAGTAAGAGGGCTAAGTCGGGCTGGTCCGCTTGCCTTGCTGATATATATTTCCGCCTTTTTTCGCAATAAACCGTATGGTTGCTAGTCAGCGAATGTGTCTGTCTCTTTCTCTCTCGTCCCTTCTGTCAGCGTTCATTCATCATTCCGTACGACACTCGTATTTCATTTTTTTTACTTCTTCCAGTTTATAAAGGATACGTTTTAGTGAGAGTGGTCTCTCTGATCTTACAACGTGGTACTCTATTGTAACAGACCAACTTCAATTTCTCCTAGAAATAAAAAAATAGATTTCGGTTTTCTGCAAATCCCGAATGCCGAATCCTTCCTTGAAATTTTTTTTTTCGAACCTTTTCTACAGCCACAGAAGCCCCGTTTCTCAAAACAAGGGGCAAGGGGGAACGTCTGATTTCTATGTTCCTTCAATTCTCTCTTATTTCTGCTGTAAAAAAATGGTGTTGAAATTAAAACTAGTAATATTTCTTAGCGAAGCTGATTTTCCGAGAGCAGTGAGGCAAAGGAAGAAAGGTAAATGATGTATTTTGTTCACTCTGGCGCATTTTGTTCAGCGCTGTTCTGACCTCGCGTGAGACATGGAATTTATTCACCTCAGCATGGAAGAAGAGTAGATTTTGTCAACCTTGTCGCTACGTGGCAAAGAATCTGGCGGACCAGAATTTCTGTCCAAGTCTTGCAGCACTATTATTGATAAAAAGAAGTGGTATACTGCCAAGAGTGTCTTTTTGAACATCGCCAAACATACTACATGTTCAATACGTAAAAAATGAACGAGCTTTGTTTTCGAGTAAACATGCGCATAACACGATTTCAAGCCACCCTATGGGCACACAAACGTAATCAAGCATAAACAGTTCTGCACGAAGTCGGAGATGATGGGCACTTCGGATGGGATTCTGGATAAAATAAAAATGCTCCTTACGCTAGCCATAGTAATTTAGATGCTAACTCTTCTGAGACATCCCACTTGATGATTTCTGGTGAGCAGACACAACTGCCGGATTCACGGACGCATAAAACAACAAAGATTGCGTTTGTAGTTTGAAACATAAATGCTGAAGAGGGTTGTTTTCGTCCAAAACAAAGGTGTACCAACCTACCTCAAGTAATCAAGGAGCCGTGCCGATAAAATCATGCTCTCGAGCACGTACGGTAATTGTTTGTTCGCAGCGTAAACGAAGAAAAGTGGCAGAGAGTGGAACCGAAGCGATCCGCTCTGCTACATAGCGAAACAAGAGGCAACTTGTTTCTTTGAGACTGACATGCAGGTTATTTGCGGTAATTTGGCAAGAAGCTTTTCCCATCAAAACAATGCTCAAAAGTGAAGAAGAAGCGGAGGTTAGGGACTAATTGAAGATGTCTGTATAAGGAAAAGAACCAGCGTTGAAACTCGGCCCTATTTCTCGCTTATCTGAATTCAAAGGCTGCGTATTATCCAGCAAGAGTAATTCTGCTAAAGTTCCGTGCTCGGCCTAATTTCATTTTAAATTGTGTTCGTAAAGACAGCCTTCCCACTCTCTGGAACAGAATTCAGAATAAATAGATGCAGTACTGCGCACCTTGAGAGATATGCGAACCTAATAGAGCCATGGGGTATAACACAAGGCGTCTAAAGAAGTGCACTCTCAAAAGAGGTGTGAATCCTGCAGCAGCAACGAAGTTATCAGGTGCGAAAAATCACCCAATTTATTTTTTTCAATTTGGCTATATTGAGGCATAAAATGAAGGAACGTATGGAAAACAGCAATTCTTCATGGCCACCTCGGGGTTTTTTACAAGCATATTGAAGCTTTCGAGATTCATGCATCATCATCGAGTTTTATGCTTTATTTTTTAACTCTTGCGTTTAAGATGTGACGTAACCCACTCTTTGGCGAGTATTGAAGAACAGACGGCAGGAGTGGCTACTGCCGCACTCCATGTCTACCACAACACTTACCGCTCAACTTGAATGCCTCAAAACTGACAAATATTGCATACATTTACAGGTGCAAGGCAACCTTCCCATCCGTGATTGAAATCACCATGGTTTTTTGGCAGAGAGAAAGCAGGAAGATTGGTTCTCTTTCGGGCTTTTTCGTCTTATTTTATTTAATCATATTCTCCACACTCGGCTACACCTGTAGCCCCAGTAAAGTTCAAAAATTTACTCAATATCGCCGCTCTAGTAAGCCTGGGTTCCATCATTGCACAAACAGGGTGGCAAGTCCTCCAGCTTTAAGTGGGCCACCCAGCTTTCTAAGTAAGTCTGTTATTGCACTGCCGTTTACTATACGCCGTGTTAAACGACGGAGTAGTCTGTGAGAGAGTTGACCGTAAGCGCCTCTCGAAGTTGTTGAGCAGTCACATTCTCGCGCGTGTAGAACTTGACGGCGCTCGTCTGCTCCTTAAGCAGGAATCCGTTGTCGCTGAAGTGGCCGCTGACGTTGTGCGCATTAAGCCATACGAAGAGGGCGACGTTGTCCGTGCGAATACCGACGCTAAACACCTTGAAATCTGGCTTCGAAGATGACGGATTGGGCCCGGTCACGGAAGTAACCTGAAATAACAGTTTAATGTCAAACAGAGTTGCACGGTCTCGCTAGGCGCATCAAATGCTGTTGTGTCCAAGTATTATGTGTACACTACGCAGCAAGTTAACGAGGAATGTCGCCAATTGTATGCAAGTGTTCGTATAGGAAGATAGTGCCAAACTTATGCATGACGGGGCTATTGATATTTTAGCCTTACTTTTTTGTCTTAAATGGTAACGCGACTTACAGACTTTTTAACTCCTGTTTTGGAACGCGATTCAGATATGCACGACCCTTCGCACAGGAACTCTCAGCTCTGACTAATTTTTCTCTAACGCAGAAAACGAATTCCATGAGAAATATCATATTTATGAAGAATGGGAGAGAAGTAAGAAGACCGTAGAACAAACATGTCTAGATAGGTGCGGCTAAAGAACTGTATAGTGAGTCGAAAAAGATCCCCTTTTATATGTACCTTAACTTATAGGTAGACATAACGTTCCACGTGGGCGAAGTGTTTTTTTTTATTCTTAATGTTGTTCCCTTCATTTTACCCCACTCGTTTTGTAATACACCAATGGGGGTTCATTAAAAAACTTTCCCAACAACATTTGACAAATTTTTGAATATTTGAAAATTTGAAGACACTCCTATGGAAATATTAAAGGCAATGGTTCATTCTTCCGATCTGTAGCAATATCTTTCCATCGATTTTCATCCTAAACATTTTCCATCGATCGCATCGAGCAGTTAAGACTGCCATAAATACCGATGTGGGAACGCTTTTGAGAAAAAGAAAAATATTAATGGCAAATGCAAGCCTGCCGACGGGAGATCTGCGGTTGATTGTTATAGTGAAATCTTCTAATACATAAAAAAAAATTTCCTTGAGAAACTCTTTCCTGCTCATAAATGCCTTTGCCCAGAATTCTTGGGTGCGAAAATGAAATCATTCGAATATCACGGGCTTAGCGTGTTCCTGCTCCAGTGAGCCGACTTTTATCGAAAAAAAATGTTTATTTTGCTCAAAAAAATTTTTTTCTCCCGACGCGGGCAAGACTGGCGGTATCGCTAACAGCTCTCACTGAACAGCGAAACCGCAGGCCGGCCAGTTTACGAGCGTAACCGCGACGCGCGGCGCTGTGTGTTCCTGCCGCAATAGAGAGTTTTAGTTTCAAGTACGTAGAGGCTTCACGTACGTAGAGCTCTTACGGGTGACCAGTGCGCATGCGCAGAACGCAAAGGGTATGCGCGAGTCTCACGTACGTACGTGAGATTCGAATTTTTACGTTGCGGTCTTTGCGTAGCTTGCGTACGTAGCGTTGAAAAACATGGCGGCGCCCTGCCCGCCGCTTCACAGCGATAACACTTTCGTCGCTAATCCCTCAAGGCGATATCGTGTTCTAAACTGTTGTATTCGCCTTCCATTTGACCATTCTTACCCTAGCATAAGGTTTCAAGCGACAAATAGCTTTTGTTTTTCAGACAGAAGGGCGATTTTTCAGCTGTTAAGCCTAACGAAGCAGCGCTCTGATGCAGTTCGACTGGCTTGGCTTTGACTCGTCTTGTCTTAGAGTGGCTACAGCAGTGCCTTCATCAGTCAGTAGATAGCGCTAGGAAGAACGTGCGGCGCCTGTCGCGTACGTGCAACTAAAAGGGTTTGAAACAACATGCGCGTATGCTATATGCTACGTAGACGTCTCATGTTTGCGTACGTGAACTCTGTACGTACGTGAAACTAAATCTCTCTAATAATTTTTGAGCGTCGGAAACTAACAGTTCTCCCGCTAAAATGAGCCACGCGACAGCTTGGCTCTGTCTGAGGATCATTCGAATTGCGCACTTTGCGCCTGTTTTGTCATTGCAGCTGCGAACAAAAAGAAACTGCAGACCATTTTAGAGCGAGAGCCCCACTTCACGACTACTTCACGACCAAAACTGCCAAACGCTGAAGCCTTCACCGTGAAAAACGAAGCAAATATTGTCGCAACTGGGATTCGAATTCGCGGCGGCAGGAACAGATCAGCTTGGCCACTTCACGAGGGCACTGTGCATTGCACATCGTCGTCTTCATCAACTTCCATATGCGGCGCGAACAGATCAGATCAGCTTAACTTCGATCAGAGCCTAGCCTGAGTGTAATATCGTCACCAGACGTGCCGACGACTCAGCAAAGCAAAACCGGGAGCCAACCAGGCTAAACACATGCTTTCGCACGCTTACTCGCTACCTACGTTAAAACACAGCCATTTTTTAAATATGAGCAGCTCAGCAAGGCGCACAGTATACCGTGTTTCTATCAAACTAGCGATGCGAAGCGCTCAAAGGAGCAATGAAAAAGTATTCCAGTATCAATGGTACTCGTACAGTTATAGACGCTGGCGGCAGGGAAAGATTTTTCGGCTCTTCGGGCACCAGAAACGTGTCCGGCGCCAGCGTAGTTTCGTCGAAGGAGTCGGTAAGCGTAAACCACAGGAAGCACGTAGAGCTCTGGCAGACGCCCTCCTTCCAAAGCCTGTTCATGCTGATGCTGTACGCGTCGAACGACGCAGCTTGCGGCTGTGTGGAAAAGGTTTTGAAGAATTACTCGCCTGATATTTGTCTCTGGAATCGCTGAACGAATTAAAAAAAAAAAACTGCTTGTCGACCACGCAGACACTTCCAAAACTATTTTCTGGGATTTCTAGGCACAATACTGCTTTTCACGTGCATTTTAGTATTACCTCGGCATCACAGAGTTAAACTCGGTGGGAAAATTTGTGATTGAAAAGCCCAGCAACAAATGTTGTGAAGTGTGTTGACTTTATGAATATAGATATAAGGCACTAACTAAAAAATAGAAAATGATATCGCTCGTAAGTCTTTAAAAATTGAACAAGAATTATACAGCGGGTCATCATTTCCGGCAAATAAAATTTACCGCTCATTCACACGAGGCGCGCACAGAAATAGTAACCAAAACAACATTGACGGTTTCCTACTAGCACTTGGTCACTCGGAGCTATAAGCAAAGGCGCAGCTCTTTTCGAGCAGGAGCTCTTCCTCTGAAGTCTGCCGTTTGGCGGCTATGAGCACATTGTAGAGCTTGTTAGCACCTGTCTTCTGTGTTTTGTTTATACCTGCACGTAAACTGGGTCCATTGTTTAGAAACTTTCCTGAACCTGATTTTATTTATGCGCTCATTACTCTTCAAGACTAGTACTGCAAGGTCAGTCTTAAAGTTTGTTTCCATCAACATTACCGACACGCTGAATGTACCTGCAAAACGTAAAGAAAAACTACCATGCAAAGAGAAAGGTGACTGACTGGTGCCTTTTTACAAAGTTTCTTAATGCATGCAGAATCATTAAAGCTTGCAATAGCATTTACTTTTAACACTGCCCGTGCCAATTTTCCTTAAGAAGAGTGCTTTTGTTTCCTTAACTGTGAAATTTAGTGACAGGTTAAAAGGAAAAATGTTTATGTTCAATAATGCTACTTTGCATCTTGATGTGCACGATGGAGTTGGAAGGTAAAGAAAGGAAACTTGCCACTGTGACGTTAACCGTTGTCGTCGCGACCGGGGTAAACGACGTCCACTTGAACTGCGTAATTGAAAGCTGTGCCGCCTTGACCGGAGTCAGGTGGTCGTTGATGAGGAACACCCTGAGATCGTCGCTTCGGTCGACGTACGGAGATACAATTATGGGGCTAAAGAACTTCTTTGCGTAGTAATGCACCATCTTCCATCGCCCGCCGTATTCTGGAAGTAATTAAGCAGCGACATGTTACTTAGGACCGCCACTTGGGAAACATCTGAAACTCAGGAAAGGTTCGCTGATGTTTCAGAATGCCTGGACTATAGAGTATTTGTACTTTCTTCTACTGACCACTAATTTCGGGGCGAACTTTTGTTACGTGCGAAAAACATCGGATTCATGTATGCAATTAGGACACAAGATGCGCTTCAAAAGTGTGGCTGTCGGCAGCGCACTTAGACGAGCTAAAGATACCTCCATTGGTTGACAAAGAAAAATGCCGCTATGAGAAAACAAAAAAACGCAAATTGGTCTTGAATTTTTTTTCGGAGCGAGCTACAAAGGATCTGCTTATTGGTCTTTACGTACTGAAAACGTTTAGGATTAACGGAGTGCTTACTTCTAATCATGGCATCATTGACCAAGCATATAATTTCACGCATGAATTTGGCGTTTCACCAGATTATGTTACACGGCGCAACGGTTGCCTGAGGCAAACTGGCGATGTCTGTACGGAAAAGGGCTACACATCTGATCACAAGTGAGGCCCGAAAATCTTGGGCGCACATAAACAAGAGAATTAATGATTCTGGAGATGACCACCTAGCTGGTGGCTATTGAAATCTTATATCAACGTTCATCTGTTGAGTGTAATTTTGTGATGAAGCTCTTTTTATAAACCCAAAAGATGACTAGTTCAAAATAACAATTTTTGCAACAGTTGACCGTTTTTCTCAGGAACCAAAAGCGTTGGAAACGTTACTTTTGTCCACTACCTAAACAGCACAAAGTTTAGTGAACTAGAATTAGAGAAATGAATGCAGGAAATTTTTCTGCACATGTTGTTTATTGCAGTTCCGTGCTGAAGATTGGAAGGGTCCAGAAAAAATAAATAAAAAAATAACTAATTGCTAATTCGTTCTATGGTTTCGGTGGTTTTAACGTCCCAAAGCGACTCAGGCTATGAGGGACGCCGTAGTGAAGGGCTCCGGAAATTTCTGCCACCTGGGGTTCTTTAACGTACAATGACATCGCACAAATTGCTAATTCGATGTAAGTAAAGCGAGCCCGAAGGGCTGGTTACAACGATACCAGTGTGACGACTTTAAACCTAGCAGACCTTGAAAAAAAAGGGTCTCTAATATCAGCTAAAATGCATGAGAGGAATAGGACCTATGTTGTGCCGTTAGCGTAAATTTACACGAATTGAAGCGTCGCAATCCAAGGCAAGGCCCAAAAACTGAGAACGCTTTCATGCCAAGTCCAAACGAGGACCGTACGACGCGCAAAAAATACGTTCGAAATACATGTTACCATGAATTTTGACGTGATTGGTTCTTTACGGCCCACAAAATTCTGAGTGCAGGAGTGCTTTTGCGTCTCCATTAAAATGCCGCTCAGCATGGATCAGAACTCAGGATATCATGCTCAGGAACACAAGGTCGTAACAGCCGAGTCACAGCAGTTAGCTAAGGTTTAAATACGGCAGTAACGGCGAAACTCTTTCTGTGCTGTGATTGCCTGGATGCTAAAGCCGTTTCAGAGCCTATTTATGCTGGTTGTAACTTGTAACTGGCTGTTCGCTTCTAACAGTACTGCACTAGTAGCTTTTTCCTGCTTACCTCCCAGATTATTCCGTATTTGCAGGATAATCTAACAGAATTAAAAAATTTCTGCACAATTCACAATTTCATCAAGAAAGAATTACTCTCTCCCGACTAATGCTTCGGAATCAGTTCCTAAAACCAGAAAAGAATACACATTTCCAGAGAATGGGTAGTCTTACATGCAGCAGGCTGAGAAGCGCAGGGAATTGCCTGTGGGTTCGTTCGCACAGAAAAATTTTCGAAGCAGTAGAAAACACTTAGGATGGCTGTGAAGGCAAGCTAAATGAAACTATGTGTTATTCAAAGGCGAGATGCTGTTTTGAAAGCCAGTTTACCGTGCGAGTGCTGGCACCAGGCACTGCTTGCACAGATCGTAAGCCGCCTTAAGGCTATCCTAAGGGCAGCAGTAATGCGAAAGCACAATTCCGAAGGATCAGTCCAGAGCAAAATCTCGGGATGTTTGTATGCTTGCGGTGTTAGTGGGTTTGTGCCACGATAAAGTAAGAAATAAAAAATTGGTGGTGGTTTATCTCTGGTTAAACCTGGAGTGACGCGACTGCTACAGCTGGCCGAGTGGAACTTGTTCAGTTGAATTGCAAAGTTAGTCTTTCGCCGCTACGCTTTGTTGGGCGTTCCTTCATCTTCGTCCCACTTGACACGGCGCATGCGCATACCTGTGGCAGATCGGTTTCGCCGGCGCGCCGCGCCGCCGGCAGCAGCAGCTGCTGCGCACCACGTGACTGGTCACATGACCAACCACGTGATCAGCCACAGCGCCGCACCGCCGGCAGCTGCTCCGCACCACGTGACCAACCACGTGACAGCGTGGCGGCGCCGACACGCTGAAGGCTCGAAATGCTACCGTAATGTAGCTATCGCTACAAAATACATCAAATAAATGTCCACGACTAGGATACGAACCCGCGGTGGTCCGAACAGATCAGAATAGCCGGCCGCTGCGCGAGGGCACCAGGCTATCACCGCAACCGAACATGCCTCATGTTAAACTGCAACGCACTCATCTGCTGTGCATTGTACACCGTCTTCTTCATCAACTAATACTACTATCAAACTAATACTGGAGCTTTGAGCTATGTGGCAGTAGAGATAGACGTGCGCTACATGCGTTCGTTGGCTTGGACAACGTTGTGGCAGAAACATAGCACCAGAGCAATACGCGTTGGCGTTGACAACATCGCTGCGGAAACGCGGCAGTGGAGCATAGGACGTGATCGTACATTGGGTAAATTGGCATTGACGATAAAAAAGTTGAATTACTGGCCTCTGGGTCAATGGACACCTCAGTCGCGCTTTCAGGTACGTGGCGGTCGTGTGTAACTGAAAAAAAACTGCTTTCGCACAATATTTCGGTCTCAGCAATGCTAAATAACCAGCACTTTTGTTTTTTGCAGGGATAGTGTCATGTTGCTCTCCTTCAACAGCGCTAACGGCCTTTCTCGGTCGGTGGTAAAATAATGCACGCTACACCACCGGAATCATATTGTTCGAAAGTGCAGTTGATATGCCATAGCCTGCTCTCAGTGCCTGCTCTCACCGATAGATGCCCATGACGGCGCCTGCCAAATGTCGTTGAGCTGCCAGTAGAGGAAGCCCATGTTGTGACCCAGGCCGCCCTGCAGGTAACTTCTCCAGCGCCGAAAGGTTTCCCCAGCCGTCCGCATGCCCATCGCCTGGTGTATCTACGCCCAACGCACGTCGAATGTGATACATTGTTCCCAATATCAAAAGAAGCCGTGCATAAAGCGAAGCAATGTGTGATGGCGATGAACTACTAAATTAAAGAATAGACCAGACATTCACATGCGGATAAATAGGAAACAGGTAAGTCACTAAATATTAAATCGGGCGTACACGGGGTGCCTCACGTAAGACTTTCCACAATATTTAAGAATAGCCTTCTTGAGTTAAAAGAGCGTTTTTCCGGCTAAGCATTGTCAGCTGTAGATTACATAAGGATACAGGTAATACCCCTGTCACACGGGCACCGCAAAGGCCTTTGAGAATCAGGTCCTTATATCCAAAGGTGTAAGGAGTTCAGCTACACGGCACAAATGTTGCGCCTGTGCCGCTAGGGGCCTTGGAGGCGAAGGCGCCCGGTCAGAGACCTTTGGAGCCCAAAGGCGCGGCCTTCGAGAACCTGAGATCGCAGTGTCACCCAACGTCAGAAAGTAAAAGCCGTAAAAAATAGACACAGCCAACAATGTTTGAAAACATCTTTTTTTTTTAAATACGAAAGGTGTGTCTGGCTTTGCTTTTTGGACGGATGTTTATATTTTATGCCTAGATTTCAAGACAGTGGAAGTGTTGCAGCTACACCGAGTGCCCCTGGTGGCGAAGGTAATGCACAAAACTTGCTGCTGCTGATCAGAGCAGTTGTTGCAGTTCTGTTAAGGAAGCAGTTAGAATGAAAAAAATTGTCTGAGCTCAACGAATGAACAGAATACACCACTTTAATTTTAAAACACTCACTTCAGTCGCCTCGAGCACAGCAGCGGGTGCTAAGCCTGAACGACAGTTTCACCTTTGGGCGGCACCATGCAGCTGCGCCGCTGCTCCTTTAAGCCTTACTCCTATGGTGAAAAATGTTGCCTTTGCTGTAAAGGCCTTAGAGAAATGCCGTGTGACAGGGGTATGAGACCTGCTAGCTAGGCGGCTTTTTAACTTATACTGAATAGTTAACCTTTAACTATTACTATTGGGCTCCTTAACTATTAAGAGGCATGTAAGCGCATCGTAAGTAATATCCATATCGATTTCTAGAGTTTTGAAAGCGTAGTTACCCTCGGCGCTGTGGCCCAACAAATTTTGGCGACATCGCGCCTAAATACACGTGCTTTCGACAAGCTTGCAGGAAAGGCGACCTCTCCAGTGCACGAAACTCGTCCAAATAGACAAAATTTGTTAGACAACAGCGCCGACGGTAACCACGTTTTCGGAATTCTGAAAACAGATACGTGTATTTCTTACGGCGGGATACATGCTTCACAGTAGTAAGGAGTATAACAGTAATAGTTAAAAGTTAACTGCTTAATATTAATTAACCAGCCTGATAGTTAGTACGTCTTAGCCGTATGCCGATGTACTACGACGCTGACAATTCTACGCCGAAAAAAGCGCAATTTTAACTCAAAAATCGTATTTAAAAAAATTCGGAAAGTCTTGCGTGAAACAACCTTTATATTGGATGACTCTATAATTGCTTCATCTGTGGTCATTCTGCCCTCTCTGTACTGTGGTAGCAATGGGAGCTAGCCCTTTTGTTTGCCTTTAGCTTAGCCGCCATCTCACGAAGTCGCTAAAGAAGCCATTTTTTGTGAAGCTAGTTCAGTTACAATTTTAATTTGCTTGAATAATTGCCTGCAGTCTCTTCTATTCGGCCCCTACTAAAGTGCGCAGGGCAATACGTGCATAAGGCAGCATTTGTATTAAAGCGCTTCGATTGTGACTGTATTGAAAAGAAGAGGAGCCGCTATTCCTGTATTCATTGTGCAGTGCTGTAATTGTATTTCCATTTAAAAGAAATAAAAAAAATCTGTTGCAAAATCCTGCAGACACTCGGATTGTCTCTCTTTAGGGCATAGAAGTCAGCAAACTGAATATTAGCTTACCTGACTCAAATACGATATCATGTCATAGGCTTTGCTCGGGTCTCTGATCGTTGCAGGCCATTTCAGAGCTTTCGGATTGAAATGCCTCCTTATTGCATTCGTCAAGTACGCGTCACCTGAAATAATAAAGTAAGTAGCAGCTTAACAAGGCTATTAGCACAACGGTAAAATTTTGCCACCAGCAATTGAATTCATTAGTCCACTTAGCATGCCAAGCAGCGTAATTGCTGAGACGAAGTAAAAGCATATGGTAACGCGCAGAACTATAGTTACTGCCATTGTTAGGAATGCACTACATCTTTTTCCGTAATATTGTATTGAGTTTTACTTTCGAATCTTGAAGCGATTGTTCGCTGACTTAAACTTCACACGACATGACATTAAGTACCTTTTATTAAGTGAATAAGTTTCGTGTCATCTTGACCTTTCTGACCTAATCACGCTTTACAAAAAAAATAAACTGTCACTGACACATTTGACCTTTGTGACGTAATCACGCCTTACGAAAGAAATAAACTGCCATTTAGAGATCTTGAAGGACTGCCTAAGGGCAATAGCTAATCGCTCTTAATATATTCGTTTACGATGATACGCTTTGCTCGAGGAAGGACGGTTACGCCTTCGCCTCACGTGGGGGTGACGGCTGTATCTCAGGTACCCTCTTGCACAACCATCCGTCTAGCGAGAGCGCAACAGCGACAGTCTCTCTGTTTAAAGGCCCTTTTAGGAGTCGGTGGCACTCACCTAAGCGCAGGTGCTGCCTGTGCTCTAGGAACAATGTAAAAGGGTAGGCGATCATGGAGCTCGGCGCCACTGCCTTGAAGGTGTCCCTCGAAGGGTACGACTGCAGCCCGTGCTCGGACACGAACCGAGCCAATGGGAAGGTCGTCGGGTCCCACGCGTCGAACAGGTAGTTGTAGTAGTGGGCTGTGATCGACCGAACACATCCGAGTCAATAAAACATAATTGGCTAAGAACGCTGCAACGCACCAAAGATCGCGCTTAATGTTCACTTGTTCATATACTTGCACAGCGATTGAAGTACAGTCTTGGTCAAAAGTATGCAGCCCAAGGGGTCTGCTTCTGAGCCCTGCAGCGCGGCTCCTCTTGCATACTCAGGGACCCTAATCTCACGAAGGTGGACGGAACTTAAGTCCTCAAAGCTCCCAAGGTTAGGACTGTCAGATGTGCTTAAGAGGCCAGCTACACAGCTTGGAAGCAAACCCCTCGGGCTGTATATTTTTGTCAAAGACTGCATATGCCGTAGGTCTGAAAATTTATCAGCGCGTAGAGAAACTGGCGCTCTGTTGCCTGTTCTTTGCCTCAGTCGTCACGATTCAACCCTTACGTAATCTCATCAGGCTCGAATGGTTTCCTGTGAGCGGCATTCTCATTCTCCTCAATTTTGGACGCTCACGAATGTTTCCATCTGGAAGCAGCAGTGCAAAAGTAAGGCTGAGGTTTCTGCTTGTTATTGTGTAATTGGTTACATACTGCAGCACAACAGGAACTTGTACAGGAGTGTGAAGGCAAAAAAATGCGGTTATAACAATTTAGAACGAGTAAGGCTAAATACCGGGACAGAATAAACAAAGGAGGCAGCAATCAATCTCGGTAAACAAGGTCGATTGAAATCAATAGCGATCAATGGCTTTAGAATTTTCATCCGATGGAAAAATATACAATTTTAAGAGTACTGTGCTTCCAGGCAACGCTGTTGTTTACCGGGAAAAGCTGTACATCAATTGATCAGTGCGCGGTACAACGGCGGAATGGTGAATATATGGTTGCTGCCTCTTCCCAACAGGCTAATTAGAAATTGCCGTTGGATGTAGTATAAAGGAGGGTTTTGTACCTAAAGAAATTTCATGCACACAAAGTGAAGCTGCTCATAATGAGAGGTGATAAACGTTCTTGCCGTAAAACCGACCTGTCAAACCGAAAAGATGCCTTCTGGGTTGATTCGGTGCTCCTATGCCGAGCGTCTCAAAAGAGTTTCGTACTAAACAGCCGTACTCAAGGAACGGTGGATTACGCTTTTATACGTTAGAAGCTTCGTATGCTGTAGTGCTACACGCAAAGTACGCCAGGGCAAATAAGCCTTTTGAGGTACGCATTAAAATTTTCATATGCTCAGGATGAGTTGTACAAGTCACATGAGTAATGATATCATGGTTCTAATAGCCATTTGCAATAATTTTATGTGACCGCGAACTGATAACGTGATCTGCGAGAGGTTCAAAAGTAGCGCACAGAGTGGGAGCATTCTGCAATGAGCGTGTCACCATTTTTTATTGATAGAAAGCCCGCGCAGGGCACCGGTTGTCTAGAACTTTTTCTATGCCGCATATATTTAAGCGTGGTGTATAGATGTTATTAACCCATGTTTAGATGACAAACACGGAAGTGTATGCTTGTATTGGAAGTGAATGGCTGAGTGCTCACTGTCGCCGTTGTTGGGACTGTTCGGGTTGACGGATATCCAGCTCGACGTTGGCGTCAGCCTGCCGTTACTGGGGCTGGACGAGAGGAAGGGGCGTGACCTGTCCTCGCGCTCGATCACGGGCTGTATCGTGTCAATGTACAGCTTGCGATAGTCGCTCCGGTACTGGGCTATTCGCAGAATCATCTGAGGCCTGCAGAGACACGAAGCAGAGTGTCGTGGGCGAGTTACTGGAAAACGCGAAAGTTGAAGGTTTGTGCAAGTAAGGACAGCCGTGCTTCCAAAACAGGAGAAAAAGCATTCGCTCAGTGACATAAGCGTTTCAAAAGAATCTACTGAACGTTCATGATAATCTTAAGTTACAAGGTGAGTATGTATGAAATTTTTCTCCTCACTGTAATGCAAACTTGCAGCGGTTGTGGGAATAAATTAAAACAAGCAAATAACTAGCTAATTCTTTGAGAGCTGTAGAAACAGGTACCTTACAAACGCATTGAGCAAGCCAGTACTCAAGAAAATGAATTTTTTTGGCAACCACAGTTGTAACCGAGAACTCTGTCCGCATTCATCACCCGGCAAACGAAAATTCTTTCGAAAATCATGCGCCCATTCTAAGGGGAGCTACACCGCCTCGAACCACTTCATTCAGGAATTGCCCACAGAACCTCTTAGGCCCCAAGGATGTGGTCTATATTCAATTATTGGAGCTAGGTGGACCCACCCAGTGTAGATATAGGAGAGGACAATCTCTCGGAGTAGGCGTTCCTCCAGCTGCTGCTGTTAGTTCTCCGACTGAGAGCCGAACGAATTGTCGAGCTGGTGAGTGTGTTTGCGTTAAAATGTCAAAACAACCAGATGCGTGATTTAATAACGGTCGCAAACATTTGTATGTAAAGCAATGTCGAACAGCTTTCCTCATAAATTAGACTTACAAACCCTACTCGACCTCATCGAACCATTTACTGCCTCCCCCCCCCCTCCAAAAAAAAAGAAGAAACAGGGTGAGCCATGAAACGCTTGGCATAGTGGATTGTTAATCATGGTGCACAGAAAATATTGAATTATGCCCAGAAGTGGCTCAGAAATGAATTAAAGGGGCACACAGAACAAGTATAGATAACGAAAAAGTTAAGAGCACATACTACAGAATAGGAGTATCCATTTAGTTAGCCTGGATTTGAAGGATACGCTTATAAAAGCCGTAGTGCATGTTCTTTACACGGACATTTCTTTTTTGGAAGTACGGTAAAGTATTATCTGCTTGCATTGCATCGCAGTTCGGCGTGTACGTGTGACATCGGTCCACCATGAATACAAAGCTGTAAACAAGTGCTATTGTCTTGTCCTTTCATTTCTTGGAATTTCGTCGTACGTACTGTCCCGCCAGGAAGCATTGTCTTAAGTGTTACTTTTATATTTATCTCGTGGAGTTAGTTAACTCAACGTCAGAGACCGTAAGTCATGAATGAAAACTTACACACAAAAAATGTCATTTTCAGTGCCCAGATAATGACCGAATAATTTTTGCCTACTACATATTATGCCGATGGAGGCACCGCTTTCCCTCAATAAAACCTCTCATCAAAATTAAGAAAAAAGTTAACACAAGCGCAGCTCGTTTCTCAAAGAACAACTCTACCAAAACTCAATAATTGTGCGTAAACTACAAGTTAATAGTGAATTAGTTGTCCAAATCATTCAAGATGGGAGTCGGGTGTACTGCGAATGCGATGAAGGCTCTCTGAAAGATTTACAAAGAACCAAGCTGTTACGTTACCACCAGAAGTATGCGATAGCCTCTTCGTTCTCGTTATTGGCAGCCCAGGTTAAGATGGATGGGTGGCGATGGAGGCGCCGCACCTGAGAAAGAACAAATATATACAATCAATTCTCACAGACGCAACATTCTTCCGCTGCCAGCACATCAAGCTGGCTCGAAAAGAAGACCACTAGTAAAAATAAATGAGTAAGGTAGATGAACGAGCTGCCAATTAGGTGATGGTCGGTGTGCTGTTGTGTAGTTCTGTATCAATTCTCGACTGTTATAAGCCCTGTATTGTGATGTGACACAAGGCTTTCAATTACGTTACACTTTCCCACATGTCTTCTGGCGGGAAGAAACTAACAATGATGCAAGGTAGCGCCAGTGTCTCAGCCCGAGAAATCTGTAGCTCCAACGTGTCCACTGACTTGAGTTCTTTTTTTTTACTTGTCTGTAGGCAAGTTCTAAAGAAAGACGTACATTAAGTGCAGATCAGTGTCTTGGGCAACGAGGTAGCCGACAGCCTGCCCCGTGAAGCTCTCTGTGGTAATCAACCAAGGAAAGTCCGCCAAGATGTTAAGAGAATTCTTTAAGAAAGCGGTGCCAAGTCATATTAGGTCCGTGTGGCGTCCACCCCGCAATCCGTGTGCGACCAATTGAATAAAAGGACCTCAAGACTCTGTACTACATTCCATTCGTACGGGTTCTTTTCGCACCCTAGTCTGGATGCATAACACGGGTGTGACATCGTCCCCGCTATGTTCTACATGTGGTGCGTGCCGGACGGTAATGCATTATCTTATGCGCTGTCTTCATCACAACGCGGAAAGGTGTGTCGTACTCGCCCCCCCCCCCCTCTCTCTCTCTCTCTCTCTCTCTCTCGAGAAAGGTCAAGAGCACCGCACGATTAACTTCAAGACATTGTTCATCCTCCCGAAAACCGGTCATATACGAGGGAGGCTTCCCGTCTTCTCCTAAAATTCCTTCCATGGCCTTGGTCTAAACGCCAGATGGTGACAGCAGCAGCAGCAGATCACGATTGTAGGTTATTGTGTGCGTGGCGCCGTTGGTCTGCTAGGTCACAGATTTAATGAAATGGCACGACTGAACTGGAAAAGAGACAGAATACATTTTGTTTTGTTCACGGCAGTAATGTTCCTGTAGTTTTCAGTGTGTTTTATGCGCAAAGCAGTCGCAGTGACTGCACAGCGATTGGCAATCTGTCACAGGCTGCTGTGCTCCCGAATGCGCTGGCTACCCTGAAAATTGTCCGCGGATATTTCGCTTTCCTTATTATTCGCATTATCTAGTATTCGGGTCACTGAACTCAGTTTAATTATGCACTATTCATGGTTCGAACGTAGAGACTGAGCACAAGGCCAGTTTCGCGGGTGTATCATGCAGAAGCACAGAGGATGAGCTCAGAAATAACTATTTTTGGCAGAGTTACTTTCCCCAATTACTTCTCTTAGTGGCTTGTTCAACGAAATAATGTAGACAGTTCAATTTCCTTTCTCGATAATGTTGGCTGCAAGCAGATCGGTGATTCGATGTGATGGCGTCTTGTTGATTCGAAGCTGTTAACTTTTGTTACTCGAGGGCAAATTTCATCAAAAGGCTACTCTTTTTTTTGTTTACAAAAGACAAAGAAGCAAGGAAAGAGGAAAATATCAAGCAGCCGATTCGCAAAGGACCAGGAGGAAACGAGCCGCGGATAACCACCTGTTTTAAATCCCCGCCGCGGTGGCTCAGTGGTTAGGGCGCTCGGCTACTGATCCGGAGTTCCCGGGTTCGAACCCGACCGCGGCGGCTGCGTTTTATTGAGGAAAAACGCTAAGGCGCCCGTGTGCTGTGCGATGTCAGTGCACGTTAAAGATCCACAGGTGGTCGAAATTATTCCGGAGCCCTCCACTACGACACCTCATTCTTCCTTTCTTCTTTCACTCCCTCCCTTATCCCTTCCCTTACGGCGCGGCTCAGGTGTCTAACGATATATGAGACAGATACTGCGCCGTTTCCTTTCCCCAAAACCAATTATTATTATTATTATTATTATTATTATTATTATTATTATTATTATTATTATTATTATTATTATTATTATTATTATTATTATTATTATTATTATTATTATTATTTGCAAAAACGCCCGCTTCCTCACGTGGCGGAAATGTTTGCAGACGTGGCGCACGTCTTTTGCGTTTACCCTGTCTCAAGGAGAAACGATTCCCGAGGTAAACTCATCGGCACCTACGATGCTATGACCAGCCAAGAACTCATCGCAAAAACATTTAGCGGCGTTTGTTGATGTATCCACATTCACACCACAGCATAGAGAACAAGCTGAGCGTGAACAGCAAACATCGGCATCGTAGATGACAAATTGAATACCGATAGAGGTTCATTACCTCCACCTTACAGGAAGCGTGGGAAGGCACATGGATGGGGTCGTTGAGGGCGGGCAACGGGGCCTCTCCTTCAGGTAGCGTAATACGGAATGCGATCAAAGAGCTGGGCCAACCCAGACGGTTCATTACTGCACCCACGCAGTGCCTGCAAACACGTTAGGCTGCGTTGTCAAAGGAGAGCCGAAGAAGCCAAGACCGCCATTCCTTGCTATTCCGGTCGTCCAAAGACTCCCGATTGACGTCTCAGCCTGGAGAGTCTTCCGTCTCGGCAGTAAAAGAAAGAGTCAGTAAGAAAGGAATAAAAGACTCTGGGATATGCAGGCACAAAAACACGCACAACTAATTTCATTAATGCCATGGCCGTGGCATAAACAGGAAGTTTACTTTTTCCCACCCCAGTTTTCGCATTTTCTGTTGATGATTGTGAATGCTTATGGTGCAAGGGCATCTGCGGCCAAAGAGCGCCATGGCACAAGGTGTTTTCGCGTTTTTTTTTTATGACTGACTAAAGATACGTCGGATGAATCCGATCAGTGTTTTTCAAAGTAAAACGCACTTCACAAAATATTCCCCTTACTGATTCCTCTTACTGATTCAGCCAGTTATGGGAAACGAAAAGAGTTAAGCTAAGTTAAAGGCAACGCAGCAAGATATGAAAAGAAAAATGATACGTGCAACGTTAAGAGACCGGAAGAGGGCAGAGTGGGTGAGGGAACAAACGCGGGTGAATGACATCCTAGTCGAAATCAAGAGGAAGAAATGGGCTTCGACAGACCATGTAATGCGAAGGCAAGACAACCACTGCAGTTCCTTAAGGGCTACGGAGCGGATTCTAAGAGGAGGCAAGTGTAGCAGGGGGCGGCAGAAGGTTACGTGGGTGGATGAGATTGAGACATTTGCGGGAATACGGTGGCCGCAGTTGGAAAAGGACAGTGTTAATTGGAGAAGATCATGGGAGAGGCCTTGGTCCTGCAGTGGGCGTAGACAGGATGATGATGATGATGATGATGATGATGACGATGATTATCCACTTCTAAGAAGGGGGTACTTGGAGTTCGGTGTGCGCTCTTTGATTGCGCCAGCAATGCTCTCTTCGTTTTGCTACTCACGTAACAAACACATTATCTTTCCGCTGTGCCGTTTGCCGCACCCTATCGACCCCATCCGGAATGTAAAATTACTCGTGGCTGTTTCCATGCCAACAAAACGCATTTGCGCTGCTTTTCTGTGTGTCGAAGGACGCTTCGTAAACCTGGAGGCTTGTTTTCCCGCGGCTAGCCGCTGTTCTCCAATCGAAGCTGAGTGTACGCCGCGAATTGGTGCTCCAGCGATAAATGTGGTGTCGGACGACCGGGGTTAATTCGATCGGTTTGGGCCACTAATGCTGGACCCCGCCGGAGGCTTAAACCTCACGTACGTACGCGAACTTGATGTTAAAGCGAAAGACCCAGCCGCGAGCTAGGCGCTTGCCTCGACTTGCCCAAAAAACGTCGCTGTTTACCCGCAATCGGCTCGTACACGCTTCCGGCTTTCTAGTTGCTTGTGCCGTGTGTATTGCAGTGAAACGCGTCTTCGCCTCGACAGGCACACCGCCCTTTCTTTTAATGTTTTTCCATCGCTCGCACCCAGTAGATAAGACTGCGATATAAAAACAGTGCGGAATGATTTTGACGATAGCGAAAACGTTAATAGCAAAAGATGCAAGCCTGCCGATGGGAGATCTGCGGATATATTGATTGTTGAGGTGAAATCTTACAACATATGAAAAAAAAAACTGCGCTCATACGCTGTTTCTCGTGCAAAATGTTTTTGTCCAGAAATTTTGGGTATGACACAACAGAAGACGCCTTTGGACGAAAGTTTCTGATGAGAAAATTAGATAAAAAGGAAAAAGTACTTCACCTGCTGCTGGATTTCGGTGGCGACGTTCTGGAGGAAAGCTGCGTTCACAGGGTACAGGCTGACGGCGAACATCATGTCTTGCCAGATGAGAATTCCCAGCTCGTCCGCAGTATCGTAGAAGTAGTCGGACTCGTAGACGCCGCCACCCCACACACGAAGCATGTTCATGTTCGCCTCCTGCCGTGGAAGTAGAGCAGGTGTGAGAATTAATGTGGTGGCTTAGGTAATAAGGCGCAGTAAAAAACACTTGGATGAAATTAGCGAGTGGGACCTATGAACATTTATTTTCTGACAATAACACTTTCTTTTTAAACAATGAGATCCAAAGTGAAGAACAAAATTAAGAATTAAGGACATTTGGATTGAGTTTGTAATGAATCGGCTCCGTTTTACGCGAAGACTTGCGAGTTACATGTATCTAAATCGCGTCCATTGGCGCTAGTTCAGTGCAGCCAAACGATATTATCGCAGCGTATTTGAACAGAGACGTGCGAACGTTCATGACTCTCCAGACAGTGACAGGAAAATCATGATGAAAAAGATTACGAATAAGATAAAGATACGTTTCTTTGGCTCAAATATTATGTCAGGTGATACTCCAAATCAGACAGCAAACTTAGCGCGGGGGTGCCAAGATATAAGTGCGTTGCAACACGCCCTTCCGCGGGATAATGGCTAGAAATTTATTTATACGATAGTCATTTTTTTAAAGGCATGTAATCCTCGGGTGTCAACACTGCTCTTGCAAAACAAAACGAAAAACAGAACCTCTTTTCCCTGCCCGCGGCGAGAGAAATGATTAGCGAGCGGCATGAATTTCGTCATCCTAGCAAACAAAAACGTCCAACGCCAGTCAAAATCGACCCAGAGAAACAGAATGCAGGTCGGCATGTTACCATGTCAGCCAGCTGGGAAAATATGAGGCAAAAGTTGAATTTTTTCTCTTCTTCAGGTAAACACTGGTCATGAAGTGCACGCTTCACAATTCATTCTTTTCTACTTGCCTCAACTACCAACTCATTCAGCCTTTTAGCGTGGCTCCTGCTTTCAGTAACTCCTGTAGCGACATACTTAACACGGACTGCACAAGCGAGTGAAAATTTTAGATTTTCTCGGGAGCTACCTGACAAGTGCGCTCAAATCTTTCGACGTGAAAATGATTTCTACATTGCTGTAAATAGGGGGACAAATGAGGTTAATAGTGTGATAACTACATTATTTGGGAGGCTCACAAAAAAAATTTCATTATTGCTAGTCTATGGCTATTCCCCTAATGGCTCTCATTGCAAGCCAGGAAATTCTTTCGAGAGCGTTTATTGGTAGTTTGCGCTATACTCTGGTAATGTCTCTAATTCAACTCTGTAAGATTGGTAATGTAACTTTGTGTTATGTACGCATGCTTCTGCTGTGGGTTCTTAATGCAATCTTCAGAGATTTTATCGGTAAACTCTGTCTTTCAAAAGAATTGTTTTGTAGTGCAAAAAAATATGGCACTGTCGTGGCGTTTCTTTATTGTAATTCACATAAGCACACCTTAAAACTCAAATTCTCTGACACATAAAACTGAAAACCAAGGTCTACTACACCAAAAAGTAATTTGCCATTTGAGGTCAGACAAATGGCATATAACAAAACGCACCTTGGTAGCAAGCAGCAAATCTTTGACATATTCGTTTGTCACCCTTTCGGGAAAGATATCAGCTGGTACCCAGTTGCTGCCTTTAGCATAGATCGGGACTCCGTTAATTTTGAAGTAAAACTCTGTTCCCGCGCTGGAGCCAGCTGTCAAAAAGCAATCAAAGCAAAGTTAGAACTTGCACGAGTATCAGTGATGTAGTCTTTCACGACAAAGAACTAAAGACATTTTGGAAGCCAGAAATATGAATCTTTCTCTGCCTTTGTCAGAGCAAACGTTGATTAAGTCGGTACAAGAGAACTTACCGACACTGTCTTGGTTTAATTCTACCGTTCGAAAACCGAACCGCGCAATCTTCATAGCGTCTTCTCCGTTAACTGAGATGGTGACGTTTAAGTTGTACAAATTTTGGTCGCCGTAGCCAGAGGGCCACCAGGGCTGAATTTCCATACTCTGCAAACAAGAAAACGAATAGAAAATCATACATAACCGGAATTATGCCAGATTAAAATAGACGTAAAAAGGTACACGTTGCCGCATTGTCATCATGTTGCACAGTGCGGGACGAGTAACCCGAGTGCGTCGTTGTTATGAGCTGCAAACGCTTCAAACGTACAACAATCTCTTCAGCTTAAAGACAGATGAAAGAACGAGATATTCATGAAGCTGCCATTAGTGTAGACCCTTAGACCATTAGGTGTAGACCCTGCCAGAACAAGCTCTTTGACGCGGTTAAGTGCAGGCAGTGCTTCTTAAAGAATATTTTTACTTCATAATGACCGTAATTTGTAAGATGTTATGATAAAAAATGCCGGGAAAGTGTTTTAATTAAAAAATTGATTGTGCCATTTGTACTACATCACAAAGCATCAATCTTTTATTAAAGGTTTATTCCGTAATAACCTGATCCGCTTAAGCCTGAGTCGTGACTCTGAGCACTCCTGGTGGCTTACGGCATCAAGCTGCACTCCACACAACACTGTGGCGAGAAGCCTGCGAAGTCAGTACAGTTTCCGCTACGCTGCTTTAAATTGGACGTCTGCAACTAACAAGCCTGAACGCCCAAACTTCTCCTCACTCTATTTTCTCACCGCAGTGCGCTGTGTTCTGGACTGGGAAAGAGACTCTCGAAATTGCTTCCATTTTGGCATCGTGCTATATGTTGCAAAGCTGGGCACAGGCTGAATAATGGAAACGCGCGCGTTTTGGAAACGGCGAGGGAGCCCGCAGTTGGTTGGAGACAAGGGCACCCGCGAGCTTGCAACATTCGCCTACTCAGCTCTGCGCATTCCGTGGCTTGCAACGAAAGTGCGCCGCACAACGATGGTTACCGGGAGCTCACTGGGACCTGAGTGTGTTTATACCTGGGAGTGTTTCGCAAGGCATTAATTGTTGGTGCTTCACAAGACACACAAGACACTACAAAGTGTGTTCAGTGAAACAGAAAGACACGATGTCCGGCATTAGAAAGAAACAAGCAGGTGTAGAAAGCTTACGTCAGGAATCACGATGGAAAAGTTCAGCCTCGCTTCGCGTGCACTTAACGATTTTAGCGTAACTGGATGGCTGTAGAGGGGGCGTCCGTCTAGGGAGATCCTCGCGGTCCCGTTCGTTGCCTCGCTCAAAGACGAGTCATAAAATACTGTAATGTCCAGTATCCACTTGAAACGACTGTTATGGATATCTGCAAAAGAAGAATAGATTACAAAACTTAATTTCTGTGCCCCCGCGGTAGCTTAGTGCTTATGGCAATCGGGTTCGATTTCGGCCGCGGCGGTCGGATTTCTATGGAGGCGAAATTCTAGTGGGCAGTGTACTGTGCGATGTCAAGAACCCCAGGTGGTCGGAGTTTTCGGATCCCTTCACTACCGCGTCCCTCATAGCCTGAGTCGCTTTGGGACATTAAGCCCCCATAAACCATAAACTTTAAACAAAACTTAATTTGTTGCAGACTACAAATACTGCGCGAAACGTTGTGGCAACAAGGGACAACTTAACATTTCTGATAAATTACTTCTGTTTTCTGGGAACTGTGTTTTTCTATATGCGTTCTGTGAACTCAAGTTTTTTTATGTGTTGAGTTTTAGGCTTTTACGTAATTTAACGCCCCAGAGTGACTCAGGTTATGAGGGACGCAGTAATAGAGGGCTCTGGATAATTTTGACCATCTAGGATTCTTTAACGTGCACTTACATCGTACAGTACAGGGGCCTCTAGAAACCACAGCAGTCGAAATGCTTCCGCAACGCCGGGGACTACCGTCTTTCGGGTCAGCTGTTGAGCACCGTAACCAATGTTGTGCGTGTGCTTGTGTGTGCTCGCGTGCATGCGTGCGTGCACATGACAACGCTACACGAGAATACTTAACGAGAGCACTTGCTCTAAGGTAATACTCTTGGAGAATACATACGTGCCTGTCTTGTCCGCAGTTATATAACCGACCAAAACGCCATGAAATAGGATTATTTGAAATAGGCTGCTTACTCTGCCCGATAGGTGTCACTAGTATGTCCCGGATTTGTACACCGCTGTATCCTTCCAGTTCAATGGACTTCCTGGAATGAACAAATGTAATGCGGGATGAAGACGCAACAAAAATTTTTGCCACCTGCAGGACTCTCCTAATCAAACATGGAAATATACACACAGTGCCGTAAAGCCTTTGTAACCATAAAGTACGTTTAAGATCCCAATGCAGTAAGCTTCCTTCTTTCTTTTCGTTTGTACTGTACACAAATCATTGAATATATAGTGCCGATTATAACGTCTCGTCCGCACTCTACAAATGGACTCTAAGGAACAATGTCGTAAGTACTCAAAGTTACTAAGAAACATAACACGTAACGAACACCACTCCGAATAGCGACAACAAGAAAAGTAGAGCAAATACAACATGAAGGCGCCTGAGGCATACGTTTAAAGCGCACATATTGGCGATTTTTAGAAGATGGGAACCAACGTTTGGGGGGGCACCAACGAAATAGCGGAACCGAATTATACCCACGCTCAACTCGATCACATTAGAATAGTGGCGGTTAGTATGGGGTCTTCTTTAAGCAGCGACGCGAGGCTGGAGTCCACTGATTGTAGCGCCATTGCGGCAAAGATGATAACTGTTAAAAGGGAATAATAAACATATAAAAACTTTTCTTCTTATATAACTTCTTACTTCTTTCAACATTAAATTTGCTACGGCACCTCTTTCTCTCTTTTGTCTTTCACTCCCAGCTTACTCTCTTCCTTTACTGCGTGGTTGGGGTGTCCACCGGGATGTGAGACAATTACCGCGCCATCTTGATTCGTCAAAAACCAATTTTCAATTTTTGCTCTAACTGTCGAGTGCTGAAAGAGGTAGTGATCGGAAAAGTGAGAGACGCTTAAGGTAAGTAATGGTCATTACTTTTGCATTTGCCCTACTTACCAGATGCCAGTCGAAGGGAAGGCTGGTCCCCAGTCCCAACTGAAGGAGCAGGGCATTTTGCGGATATAGTTGACGTGGCACTGGCCGTTCTGCACCGACGGCGGACAAAGCGGGTACACGGGGTACGACGACTGCACCTGCTCCTGGTGCTTGCGCAGGGCGTAGAGCACGGGGGATTCGCAGCTCACCACAATGCTGTTGCTTCTTCGCTGAAGGGCAAACGAAACAAGCACTTCAGATGGTGCAGCGAAGTCTACATAGATTTCGTTCCGACATGCATGTTCCTGCCTTAGCTAGCACTGCCTTCATTTTGCGTGATCCCGTGCAGCGGTCAAGGTGACACGCGCACAGCGTGTCATGCATTGGAACCAGCAACTTGAGAATTTGGAAAAACAGAACGATATCTGCGTGGTGGAGAAGTATTCAAAACAAAAAAATCGACACCGTCTGGAAGACGTTGAAGGAGTGAGCGTTAGCTATTTGGTAGCGCAATCTATCGTAATTGCGAGCTGCCGAGTGCTGATGCCACGGCCACCAAGTTAAGCCTAACCATAACTAAATATTAACTTAATTAGGCGATATTGGTGTCTAACATGTCCTCATCGAGCCCGTTACGAATATTCCATTAGTTAGATCATGAGGTCATCGGTTAATTATCAGGAACTAATTTTGAGCCTAACCATAACTGAATATTAACATAATTAGTTAATACCGCCTGTCTATCGGGTTCTACTCATCTGGAGGATTCCAAATATCTAATTCGTTTTATGATTATCTAAATAATTGCTGAGTTATAAGCGATTAAACATAGTAACGTGACTAGTTAATTATGGCGTCACAAAATCAGTGACCTCACCAATCAATCACCAATTAGATGTACCAATAATGTCACCAATCAATCACCAATTGGGTTGCTATGTCAATTTACTATGGAGGCCGCCATCTTAAATTCCTCTGATTATATCACGCCGAAGGGAGGTGGTAGCAAACCCCAAGAAATCGAGAAACGTGATGAAGAAGAGCTAACGCTCTTAAAATCTCTGATTCTTTCTTGGGGCTAGAGTACAATCTCTATCGCCAGCTTGCCTCGACCCAGACTCGGAATTATCGATACGGAGAGAACGCGTGCATAACTGGGAATTTTCCGAAATGCGCCAGAAAAAAGAAAGACGCGCACGAATGAAGAAACTTACAACGCAGGTGAGCGCGTTTAGTGTTCTTTTTCGCACAGTTTGAATTTAGTGGAGCCGTAACTAATTTAGCCGAAGCTAAAAACTTTGCCTTTATAATAGTACATACGAACACTACATCAAAATCTTGGTAACGGCTTTCACAGATGTGCTCAACAACAAGATGTGTGTTTTGAGGTCAACAACAAAACATCTTAATCATTTTGGCCAGCTTATCAATGTTCTTCTAACCGTTGAAGCATATAGTACAGTGCTTCTTGCATTCTAAAAAGAAAAAGAAAACGCGGCATAAATGGCCACAGCTATTACTTTCAACGCTCACCGACACGATTCTTCGATTGCTTACACTGGGCAGATCTCTTTTACGAAGTGTGTTACTACTCACCAAACAAGTCGCTGTAACATAAGAAATTACGTATGTCCAAAGCCTAACGTTGTAAAATTCGGCGCCTCAAAATATCTTTATTGGTATCCATTAAGCTCACAACATAAGAGTGGGTTAATGATTCATTATTGCGCACCATGAGTCGGGTGTGTCGCGTATCTCAACTATTTGAAAAAGTTTCCGTTAAAAGTGCCGCTCTGCACACAGGAAGATTTGCCTCGCATTACTATTTCTGTAATAGCCGCGCTGTCCTGCGTCATGGATGGGCCCTTTTTTCATGGCGCCTGTGTCGGTGCGCTGCTTTCTTTTTACTGCTTTAGAACCAGAAATTCGAAGCCACGAACGAACAATTTGCTCAATCTTACGCCAAAACTGAACAGTCCTGGCACTAAGCCCCGCGTTTGAAAAGACCGCGACACGGATACCTTTTAATCCTTCTTACCAAAGAAAAAGGACAGGAAGTTTCACGGCGTGTGGTTAAAGATACACGAAGGGCAAATTGAAGCTGGCCTGTACCGACCGAATACAGCATTCTAATGCAAACTTTACTTAAACTGAAAACGGAACATTTGTAAGCCATCACCGGCTACTTCGTAAGTAAACTGTAGGACATATACACATATATAACGCAGATCTCAGAGGCTAGGCTCCACCGTAATTTACACCGAAACAGTGATCAAGGAGTTCTTTTCCGTGTTGACGTCAAGAGCTTCTCTGCAATTATTGCGTGCTTTCCTGCCAGACAAACGCCTGCATAGACAGAAAGGGAAAGAGAATTGACCTGTACCAAGAACAGAAACTGACTGGAGTTGATCCTTTTAAGACAGTGTACGGAATGAATGTTTCGCTGAAAGGAGAGAAGATAAATGAAACGACATGTCTGTTTGCGCCGCACATCACCACATATTTCAAGCAGTCTGGTAAACTGGGCTTTGGCTTCTATTTCTGAGGCAAGCCTGCTTTGAATATTGCGTTTAGGAAACAAGTGGGCTCTTACAAGTCATATAAGATGTGGGTTCCACTGGATATCTTGATTGGCTGTTATCTTACCTGGCGCATTACATCCCCCGCTGTTACGTGTTTACGTTACATGTTACCTTCGGAGAACTTTTGATTAGCATTTGATTCCAGGAATCATGCGTAACATCGAACCAGCTTCGTTACGAGAAGACGCGGGCGCTGCAAGTCATTGTACCGGACGTCGTTAACCTTAATTCTTAAGTTGTGGAGTGCCTTGATGCTAACACAAGTGGAGAGTTCTAAGTGTGATCTCACGACGTGAACACTGGCAAGCTTGTCAGAAGCATAAACAGCGAATGTTCGACGTTCCAGAACCAGCCATTTCATGCACAATAAACTGCGAATGTTAGACGTTCCAGAACCAACCATTTCCTGCACAATCCTGCGAATTTCTCCGTGCCTGACTTACCCGGAGAATGCTTTTCACGTCGGCGACGTAGCGAATGTACATGTTGACTGCGTCGAATAGCCGGGCATCGTTGAGAGTTACGTTGCAAACCGTGTCGATCCCGTGAGCCACTAGCGACACACGGTTTTGGTTGAGCAAGACACTGGGAACTGCGAGCAGAACATGAAGAGAAAATATCGAGTACTACAACCTCGTTGCTTTTAACAACACCTGAATTCTGTGGTGCCCAGTTTCAAACGCTCTGTCTTGTTGAATGTGTTTACCACTGAACAGCGTGCAACGAGGTTCGCTCACGAATGGAGAAAAACGCCATTCGCTTGAGAATAAAATTTGAAGCTCTTCGCAAGGTTCTCATTACTGATTTCCGGTTCGGTAGACTGGTGCATATCTATCTATCTATCTATCTATCTATCTATCTATCTATCTATCTATCTATCTATCTATCTATCTATCTATCTATCTATCTATCTATCTATCTATCTATCTATCTATCTATCTATCTATCTATCTATCTATCTATCTATCTATCTATCTATCTATCTATCTATCTATCTATCTATCTATCTATCTATCTATCTATCTATCTATCTATCTATCTATCTATCTATCTATCTATCTATCTATCTATCTATCTATCTATCTATCTATCTATCTATCTATCTATCTATCTATCTATCTATCTATCTATCTATCTATCTATCTATCTATCTATCTATCTATCTATCTATCTATCTATCTATCTATCTATCTATCTATCTATCTATCTATCTATCTATCTATCTATCTATCTATCTATCTATCTATCTATCTATCTATCTATCTATCTATCTATCTATCTATCTATCTATCTATCTATCTATCTATCTATCTATCTATCTATCTATCTATCTATCTATCTATCTATCTATCTATCTATCTATCTATCTATCTATCTATCTATCTATCTATCTATCTATCTATCTATCTATCTATCTATCTATCTATCTATCTATCTATCTATCTATCTATCTATCTATCTATCTATCTATCTATCTATCTATCTATCTATCTATCTATCTATCTATCTATCTATATATATATATATATATATATATATATATATATATATATATATATATATATATATATATATATATATTGTAATGGGACCGACAGGCGCAGCGCAGCGAAGAAGCGGACGAGTTCAAGCGGGACAACGAAGAAGCAGACGAAGTGCAGCTGGGTTTTTTCGAACGACGCCTGTGAGTGTGCCCGTCGTGTCGCCGGTCAACCAAGACCAACCGACCTGTACTTCAAATAAACGCCTTGACACTTGGTGGAGGTGCCTCGGTTCCCGTCCCGGTCCTCATCCTGGAACTTCGAAGTGGAACGCTCCTCGTCTCCGCCACCATGCCGGAAGGTCCGAGTGAACCATCGCAGCCCATCCCTGCCACCGTACTCTGTCACGGGGTGCAGCGCCAGCGTGACCCTTCTCCTTTTAGTGGCACCGATGACCAAGACGTCGACGATTGGCTGGCCTCCTATGAGCGCATCAGCACTTACAATCGGTGGGACGATTCCGTGAAACTCAGCAACGTCCTCTTCTACCTGACGGACGTTGCCAACCTATGGTTTCGCAACCATGAGGCCGACCTTCCCACCTGGTCGTCCTTTAAAACGAGCTTCGCCGACGTTTTCGGCCGCCCCGCCGTCCGGAAGCTTCGCGCCGAGCAACGTCTTCGTGCTCGATCTCAGCTCCCTTCCGAGACTTTCACAAGCTACATCGAGGACATCGTTGACCTGTGCAAGCGTGTCAACCCCTCCATGTCCGAAGGGGATAAAGTCAACCACATACTTAAAGGCATAGCCGATGACGCTTTCCAGATGCTGCTGGCGAAGAACCCCACCTCCGTCGCTACCGTCATCCAGCTGTGCCAAAGCTTCGACGAACTCCGCAAGCAACGCGCATCTACGCGGCAGTCCGGCGCGCCTGCGGGGGGTCTTGCTGGCTTGGCCCTTGGTGGCTCGTCTGCTGAGCAGTCCCTGTTCATGCAGCAGGTTAAAGACTTCATCCGCGAAGAGATCGCTCGCCAGCTTTCTCTGCTGCATCACATTCCCGACCCCGTCTGCCCTCCGCACGACCTGCCGCCATCTCTCACGCCCACTATCCGTCGTGCTATTCAGGAGCAGGTCGCTGCAGTTCTGCCATCCAGTCCCCCACCTCCTCCTGTGGCAGCGCCACTCACCTATGCTGAAGCAGTCACCGGTACACGGCGCTCGCCCACCTCTGCCGCCTACCCTAGCAGCCCGGCCTTTTATGCTCCACCGCCATCTATACCCCCGCCGCAGGTCCCGGTTCGTCGACCCCGCCGAAACCCTACGAACCCCTGGCGTACGGAGGACAATCGACCGATATGCTATTCCTGCGGTCTTCCGGGCCATGTCGCACGCTTTTGCCGTCAGCGATCTCCTCGTTCTGGCGATTTCATGCGCAATTTCCGCTACGATTCCGGGCCGCCCTTGCCTAATGTCTCTTCTGCCTCCTCTACACATCGCTCCCAGTACCCTACTCGCCGCTCGCCTTCCCCTCGTCGACGTTCCATTTCTCCGATGCTCCGCCGCCCGGACCCTCTCCCAGAGGAAAACTGACTGCCGCAGTTCAGGAGGCAAGAACTGCGTGTTTTGCGAACTTTTTAAGTCCTCCGTGTTCTCCTGCTAACGTGATTGAGGTGTCTGTTGAAGGCGTCCCCGTTCTCGCGCTCGTCGACACGGGTGCTGCAGTGTCAGTAATTAGTGATGCTCTTCGCCGCAAACTTCGTAAGGTGACAACGCCGCTGTCTGACTTTTCACTACGTACGGCCACCTCTCAGCGCATCCACCCCATCGCAGCCTGCACGGTCCGCGTTTCTATCAACGACATCGCCTATACCATCGCGTTTGTTGTGCTGACCGCCTGCTCTCACGATGTCATCCTCGGCTGCGATTTCCTCTCGACCCACCGTGCAGTGATTGATTGTGCCCGTGCGGAACTTGAGCTTTCTCCCCTGTGTGATGTTTCGTTGTGTGACCTACCTGTGCGCTCCGCTAAGCTTCTTGTAGCTGCCGACACCGACATACCTCCCTCCTCTTCAGCCCTCGTTCCGCTCCGCCCCGACTCTTTCCTCAGCGGCCCTGTTCTTTTCACACCTACCGCAGCGGCCACTCGCCATCAGCGCCTCCTCATTCCATTCGCCGTTGTCTCGATTTCCGATGGCCACTGCGCCATCTATGTCACCAACCCATCTTCTTGCCCGTCGTTTGTTCTTCGCGGCGAATGCCTCGGCTCTATTGAAGAACTGGACCCTGCTCTTGCTTCCGAGTTCTCCGATGCCCGTGCCTGTTCCCCAGTTACTGCCTTAGCCTGTTGTGCGACAGCGCCCGATCCGATTTCCATCGACGTCTTTCGTCGTAACATCGCTCCCGACCTTCCGTCCGCTTACCGTGACCAAATCTTGGAACTTCTCTGCCGCTTCCGCAACTCTTTCGACCTTTCCCAGCCCTCCTTGGGGCGCGCATTGGCCGTCTCTCACACAATTGACACTGGTACCCACGCTCCCTTGCGTCAGCGACCGTACCGAGTCTCGCCGAGCGAGCGCCGCGTCATCCGTGACAATGTTGACGACATGCTTCGGCGCGGCATAATACAGCCTTCTCACAGCCCTTGGGCCTCTCCTGTTGTCTTGGTGACGAAAAAAGATGGCTCCATCAGGTTCTGTGTGGACTACCGCCGTCTCAACAAGATCACACGCAAGGATGTTTATCCTCTACCCCGAATCGACGGCGCACTGGATTGCTTGCAGGGAGCGGAGTATTTTTCATCCCTCGACTTACGCTCCGGCTACTGGCAGGTCCCGATGGCGGCGAACGACAGGCCGAAAACCGCTTTCGTCACCCCAGACGGCTTGTATGAGTTCAATGTGATGCCATTCGGCCTCTGCAATGCTCCAGCCACATTCGAAAGGATGATGGACACTATTCTCATTGGCCTCAAATGGGAAACTTGTCTGTGTTACCTAGATGACATTGTCGTTTTTTCCAAAGATTTTCCTTCCCATCTGCACCGCCTTCAGCGCGTACTCACTAGCCTTACTGACGCCGGCCTCCAACTAAACTTGAAAAAATGTTACTTCGGTGCAACGCAGCTCACAATATTAGGCCATGTCATCTCCAAAGACGGCGTTCTTCCTGACCCTGCCAAACTTCGCGCCGTCGCTGACTTCCCCAAACCAACCACCTTAAAAGAACTTCGCAGTTTTATAGGCTTATGCTCATATTTTCGCCGCTTCATCCGAAATTTCGCCAGTATCATCGCCCCTTTAACGCAGCTTCTTGCCGGCAGCCCGAACCTTTCGTCTTGGTCCCCCGCCTGCGATACCGCGTTCAGCACTTTACGCCGCCTGCTGGTCTCTCCCCACATCCTTCGCCATTTTGATCCCGCCTGTCCGACAGAAATTCACACTGACGCGAGCGGTGTGGGCTTGGGCGCAGTTCTTGCCCAGCGAAAGCCTGGGTATCCGGAATACGTCGTCGCTTACGCCAGCCGCGCCCTCACCAAGGCGGAATCAAACTATTCTGTCACAGAAAAAGAATGTCTCGCCATCATTTGGGCAATTACCAAGTTCCGCCCTTACATTTACGGCCGGCCCTTCTATGTTGTCACAGACCACCACGCCCTATGCTGGCTATCCTCCCTCAAAGATCCTTCTGGCCGACTCGCCCGCTGGGCTTTACGTCTCCAGGAGTTTGATATACACGTCATTTATCGCTCCGGCCGCAAGCACTCGGACGCCGACGCCCTTTCTCGTTCACCACTCCCATGCGAGTCAACCTCTGCCCTCGTCTGTGCCTACGAATTCTCTTCGTTCAACATCCCTGATATGCTCTCCGAACAACTGAAGGATCCTTGGATCACCTCGCTGCTAAACTTCCTGAACACTCCCTCGCCGCATCATTCGACCCGGACCCTTCGCCGCCAAGCCCACCACTTCGCCGTTCGTGATGGCCTCTTATACCGCCGTAATTACCTCCCCGACGGCCGGAAGTGGCTGTTGGTCATCCCTTGACACCTCCGTGCTACAATATGTGCCTCTTTTCACGCCGCTCCACAATGCGGCCACTTTGGTGTACTGAAAACATATGCTCGCCTTCGTCAGCAATTCTACTGGCGAGGTATGTACCGCTACATACGTCAGCACATTCGGTCATGCACCGCCTGCCAACGTCGCAAGAAACCTCCCCACTCCGCCGCCGCTCCTTTGCAGCCGTTACCTTGCCCTGGCCGTCCCTTTGACCGCGTCGGCATTGATCTTTATGGCCCGCTTCCAACTACTTCGGCTCATAATCGGTGGATCATCGTTGCCGTTGACCATCTCACCCGTTACGTCGCAACGTCGGCTCTCAAATCTGCTACCGCAAACGATGTCGCTCACTTCATTCTACAAAGTCTTGTTCTTCGTCACGGCGCCCCCAAAGAACTTCTAAGTGACCGCGGCCGTGTTTTTCTCTCGGACGCCGTCGAGGCCCTGCTCAAGCAATGCCAAGTCGTCCATCGCTACACGAGCGCCTATCACCCCCAGACCAACGGCATGACTGAGCGGTTCAACCGCACTCTGAGTGACATGCTCGCCATGTACGTTGACACCACCCACTCCAACTGGGATCAAGTGCTCCCGTTCGTCACGTACGCGTATAACACAGCTACTCAGACAACAACGGGGTTTTCTCCTTTCTTCCTCTTATATGGCCGGGGGCCTACATCCACCATGGACACCATCCTTCCTTATCACCCTGACCCTTCCGAGACCACCTTACTCTCCGAAGCTCACCTGTACGCCGAAGAATGCCGGCAACTTGCCCGCTCTTTCACCACACAGCAACAATGGGATCAGAAGCACCGTCGGGATTCCCCGGACCCTCCAGCGTCATACCCATCTGGCGCCCTCGTTTGGCTCTGGGTGCCTTCCTCCACTCCCGGCCTCGCCACGAAACTACTGTCTCGCTTTCACGGACCTTACCGGGTTGTCCACCAAACTTCTCCGGTGACTTATATCGTTGAGCCGCTCGTTCCCTCTTCGGACCACCGTCGCCGGGGGCGCGAAACTGTGCACGTTGAGCGCCTCAAGCCTTACTATGACCCACCCATCCTCTCCTCTCCGTAAGTCGCCAGGATGGCTCCTTTTTCGGAGGGAGAGTAATTGTAATGGGACCGACAGGCGCAGCGCAGCGAAGAAGCGGACGAGTTCAAGCGGGACAACGAAGAAGCAGACGAAGTGCAGCTGGGTTTTTTCGAACGACGCCTGTGAGTGTGCCCGTCGTGTCGCCGGTCAACCAAGACCAACCGACCTGTACTTCAAATAAACGCCTTGACAATATATATATATATATATATATAATATATATATATATATATATATATATATATATATATATATATATATATATATATATATATATATATATATATGTGTGTGTGTGTGTGTGTGTGTGTGTGTGTGTGTGTGTGTGTGTGTGTGTGTGTGTGTGTGTGTGTGCGCGCGCGCGTGTGTGTGTGTGTGTGTGTGTGTGTGTGTGTGTGTGTGTGTGTGAGAGAGAGAGAGAGAGAGATACTATACCGTCAAATTGCCTTGAGAATGTCCAGTTCTCTTTTCCGACCCAGTCGTATCGCAAGTCGTTGAAGCCGTAAAGAGGCTCTCCGATCACACCGCTCTTCTTGAGGTCCGTGTATATTCCACCAGGAACGGTAGCGGGAATTTTTATGGCTGAAATGTGGACATAATATGCTATGTTAGGCATCTAGTGTGACGAATATGTGGTAAATACCATTGTGAGTAGGTGGCAAATTCAATATATCACTGTCCTTCCAATCACTGCATATGAGTTACAGAAGTCGCGCCGCCTGACTAACAATGAAAACGAAGCTGAAGAAAGCAAAAACATGCCAAACTAAAGACAAGCAGTAATTTAAAACAATCCCTACAACGATACGCTTGAACGACCACAGCTGTTCATATGCAAGGTTTTAACGTGCACATGGTAGAGATTTTACACGCGGCGCCTTGATCTACATCTACGGATTGCGAAACACGGAACAAAGTTATATGCAATTCCTCTATCGTTAAACCGAATGGGAAGTTAGTTGGAGAAATCTGTATAAAGCGGTCGATATTAAAGCTTAACTAATGCTCAGCTGCCAAAAGTATAATCTGTATTTGAAGGGTCCCCTCAAGATAAACAATACAGTCGTCGTGAGTTCTACATCCAGATAATTCGGTACTGAAATACAAGTACAACGTTACAAAGGTGTAGAAAAAAAATGTATTTGTGTTTTTAGGTGCATTTCCCACCTATACTGAACGCAGATGTTACCGCCGTGGCGCCTGAAGCATTCTTCTAACTAGAGTATGTTAATGCTGTAGTTCAATGGTAAAGTTTGCCGTCGCACTTAGGAAATCAGTGCTGTCGCATTATGACTGCAACATTTTCACATCACAATGAGAAATTCTGTCTGCTACATCTATACCTAAAAAAAAATTCTAAATACGCACTTCTGTTTGTGTTCACAGCCGTCCATTGCCCGTCGAGAGAGAACGTCGCCAACCCCTCGGCAGCAGAGCAGTAGATAAAGACGAGGAAAATTCCGATAACCGAGTGAACTGCCGCCATTTCCATTCGCCCAGCCGGACCCCTGCGAATTTCGAAGTCTTCTTTTTCCTTTTCGTCTCTGCTGCCAGCTTGCAGTTTTAAGTAAACGCCTGTTGCTCGGCGCGAAGGAAAACAAAACAAAAATCAAACGTAACGCTACAGAAAGAACAGTAAAGCAATGTATAAACAAAAACAAGGAACGAAAAACGACTTAGAAACACAAAGATTGAGTTCGGGCCAAATTTAATATAGCGACCGTGGTGACCGGTGTGACAAATATTTTTGTTAAATATCAAGTAAAAATTCGAGCAGGGTACGACTCTTGGTTAATGTGGGTTCCTCGTAATATTTAGTATGTACCGAAATATCAGAAAAAAATTTGCTTGTTTGTTTGTTTGTTTTTGTTTGCTTGGTTTTACTTTCACTTCTAACGAAGTGCCGCTGTTGCTGGCGTGGTCGGACTCGGGAGCTCGCGCTCAGGAGCCGGATGTCGTGACCACTGAGCAGGCGCTGCGGTTTTGAAAGAGGGATGGACGGAGACAGAAATCGAGAGAGCCAGGGATATAAATTAAACAGACATAGCTTTAAAAAAACAACAATCCACTTCGTTAAATCTATTCACCTGTTTTAGGGCACTTCTGCGAATCAAAATAGTTCAAATGATTTAAAACTCTCATTCAGCAACGTAAAAATTTTGAAGCAATCTCGTCAGTGCAAGTAAGGAGAGGCCTTCAAATCAGCGGCGATTTTATTGCTTGTATTTCCCGACTGTACTTTAAAGCAAATGCCACTCACTATGCAATAACACGCCATCATACACTCCAAGGGAATTATTAACGGTATTATTTTATTGATAAAGCTCTGGTGAGGTTCAGAGGGAAATTTTATTTTACCCTGTAAGCTATATCTGGTCGAAGGGGCAGAGAAGATCCATGATTCGTGGCGAAAAAATGCTTTATAATCTAAGAGCGCAAATGAGGGACGGGTTTAAAGGGCGCTATTATGGAGCTGAGCGCATATATGATATATAATAATAAAAATATATATAATTACCGAGACTTCAAATGAGAAGAGTGCCGAAACATGCACAAAATACGGGACGAAGCGCGCACAAATGCGTGCGTGAGCTAGCCATCGATCAGGTCATGGTTGCGCGCGAAAGTCAAACAATGTTTAGAGCATATCCAAGCTCGAGTAACTTGAGATTGCGAGAGTTACCACCGATCCAAGTAGGAAATATCAGCGGCCTCGGACATTGCATTCCCTTGCATAAGAGCGGATGCTTATGGAGGAAAACCGGCATACTTCGAGGCCTATACCTATCGGGCCTTTAAGAATACTCAGTAGAGTAAGTAGCTCAGCGGATGAAAACCGGCATACTTCGAGGCCTATACCTATCGGGCCTTTAAGAAAACTCAGTAGAGTAAGTAGCTCAGCGAATGAAAATGTGTGTGCCGCTTCCTGCTGTTCATGACTTGTGACCGTACGACCCCCTCAACCTCGCACCGAAGTCTGCGTGGTACGCACGCCTTTTTCTTCGTCCAGAAGTGAGGAAGCGCCCCCTCACGAGACAATACTGGGCATGACCGCCGGCACGCCCTAATGTGGCGCGAGCATCTTGAGGATCGTGGCGGAGATTGGCTATGTTGAGTAAGGGCTGACAAAGCAGTCCTCAGGGGAGTGGGGGGCGAGAGCTCTTGTGATGCGATCAAGCCGCCAGTGAACATTTCTCTTCCCGCGGCACGGGCCAGCCATCGAGACGTTCCTGGACCGAGACCCCAAGATCGTGTCGAGAGCAACACAGACAAGAGAGCCGACTCTGCTGTTAGAGTTCGCGACTAAGGCTCAATCCCCGCAGAGCTTCGTAGCGCATCGAGACACCCTAAGCGCATCCGGTAGATACCGTCGCGATGTGATCGAAGACGCAAGGTAGAACGCCTCCCGGCTCCCCGCTCGGCTGCGTGTTTCGGTTCGTAGCAATTTCAACGGGGGAGCGCCGACGTAATTGTGTCTACGCGAAGAGTGTTTAAAGGAAGAAATCATGCACAATGGAACGCCGGCGAGAGAAAGGGATCTGAGAGATAGGGCAAAGTGCAACGCTCAGCGCGTGACTTTAGCGTAGCATTATCGGAGCGTGTCGAATGCACTTTTCGCGTTCGAGAAGGCCCTGACGCTTAATCTTTCTCCGTGGAATCGGCGTCCCTCCCGTACTTTCAGTGATGATCTGCCGACGAGTTAGCGAATGAATGAAAAACTTTGTCATCGGAAAAATATAATTGCTTCAAATGCTGGAGTGTAGTCCCACATATTTTTAGACCTTTCTTCTTTGTCTTCTTAAGAACTGGTTTTGTCCCGGCGTTGAGACTCCTTGAGGTGGCTTATTTCTTGCTGCCTCCAAAGTGCGCAGCACGGCGCTCATTTTGAGTTTTAGGGCCCGAGCTGGTCACCGCAGCCTCCCACTCTGCAATCTGTCTGAGTCCCTCCGGATCTGGGTCCTCGGGGTATTCGTATAATAAATCTGCAATATCTCCTTTTTGGATGAGAACATAGCTGGCATTTCGGAGAGTATACGTGTGGGTATAAGGTAGACCATTTAGATTGGTTGAGTAGTGTATCTGTTTGGAGTTGCCTTCGTGTTACCTGTTCCTGTTTGTTTAGAGTTTTGTCCTGGTGTGGGTAGTACATCCTACGGTTTCTATAGTGCATCGTAATCTCGTGGTAAGTGACTATGCTGTCCTTCCCCGATCTGAGACCCGGGTAGCCCACTGCTCGGCCGATACGTCCTCGAACATAGTTTGGATTTCCTCGTTTCCCGGATGGGAGGAGTGCGCAGGCACCCATATGATTTCAATCTGGCGGGGCAGTCTGGTTCCGCTCCTTCTTTTCAGGATTCGCTATGCCGTAGAGCATATTCTCTATATATCGAAATTTCTGATGGCAGTTTTTGGGTCGCTAAAAATAATTTCACCCCCCGCGTACGCAATCGCTAAAGCAATTTGCGACAGATTCTTCGTCTTCGGTCTCCTTACGGGGACCGTGGCTGCGCATACGGGTTGGCCCCCGTGGTCGACTAGGCCTACGGAAAAGGCACCTCTAACGAAGTGTTCTGTCGCATCGGTGTAAACTGCAACGTCATTGCAACGAAAGCTAAAGCGGCATATAGACATTTTCACTGTTGACCACTTGATCGAGCCATTTCTGTGACTACCTTTCAGGTATTCATAGATTCTATGCAATTGAATTATCGTCGGAAGGAGACAACACAGCGTCATTGTAGAAAGCATCCCGGCCTCAAAGAGGTCGCACAGAAAGACAGGTTTCGAAGCAGCAATTCCGTTCGTCTGGATAAGGAAAACTGTGCCAATCGCGAATCCTTGCAGCATGCATGAAGAATTCCAAATGATTCACTTTCAAAATAAGCTTCGTTCAATCCGCGCGCAGCTTATGTAGAAAGAAACCGAATATGGGGGTATGCACAAAGGAATGCATATAGACACACAGATGCGAATTTCACGATAGATACACGCGTCCCGAATAAAGAGAACTGCAAGACGCAGAAAACAACAGCTCATTCTTCGCTCTCTCGCTCCCAAAACGCAGATGCGCGTCGGAAAAGCGCTGACGACAGCACTTCCCAAAAGAGGGTGGGAATAGGGATGCGGGCGGGAGAGAGAGAGAGGGGGGAGGTGATCCGGCAGCCTGCAAAAGGCGCCAGAATTCGTAGGCGGATATTCTCGAGCGCGGCACCCTAGCGGGCGCGTAAGCCTCGTCTTAGGTCGGGGAGAACAATTCCGCGCGGAATAAGCAGAAGAAGAGGGGAGTCGGGCCAGGGGTGGTTGGTTGGCCAGCCTGCCGCCGCCGCCGCCTTTATACACGCCAGCGGTCTGCCATCGCGGGGATCCGCCGGCGAAGGAGCGGAGGTTGAAGACACCTGCGCCCTCTGCTCGGAAGCGACCACGTAATCAGAAAGGCAATCATGCGCGCCACCATCGCCCGGTCCAGGCGGCGTGTAGGCTGCGTGCACGTGGAACGGACGTGCGTTGACCACTCGGTGCACACTCGATGGCAATCCGGCCCGACCGGAGTTCTGTGGTTTGTACAGGCTGCCAGAGCTCACCAGTACGTCAGCCGTTCATATCGTCGCCTTGTTTTTCGTATGTGACAGGAATATGTTTGAAACTGGATTTTTAACAGCGCAGAGAGCTATGAGGAGGAAAAAGGTAAGCGTAACGTTTAAAAAAAAAAGACTCTTCGCAAGGTACAGAACTTCAGGTAAAACAAGGTGTGGCGTTTTCGATTCTTTCAGCGAGCGGAAGCCTCGGTACTATACGTGCGCCTCTCGCATTGAAAGGCACTGAAGGCCGTCTTAACGGCACAAAGAAAATATTTTTAGGCGTTGTAAACTCGAAAACTTGTTTTTTAAGAGACGTAATGGCTGAAGAGTTACTGAAAAAGCCAGGAGGCGTGTGAACAAACTTTTGAATATGCTTCCTCACCTCTTAATTGAGGGAGGGACTAAGAGACTGCACTTCATTTAAAATAAAGTTTCCCGTCGTTCTTATTTCTTTTTTGCAGGTAAATCTGCACTCTGAGTTTTTAGTTGTACCTAACGACTAGCTCACAGAGCCATCAGAGACATTACACATGGCAACTAGTTCAAAGTTGGTTTGGACATCAGCAGCGCCGTTTCTTTCCCAAGCTATGCCAAGGTGTGGTAAAGACAAGGAAGGTGGAAGATGCCCCAAGTCCAAAAACTAAGCATGAGTTTATTTAAAAAAAATTTCACGCAATGAAACAATAAGCCAGGTCTCCGGGCCGAAAAATTTCCTCCTTCTGCAAGCACGGTTTTGCTTACGCAACACGTTCCGGCCATTTGTCGTTCTTTTTTTCTTGAGAGAACCATAAACACCTAATTTCAGATAGAGATACTTTTTCTTTTAATAAAAACTGTGAGCCGGGCTTTATGAACGATAGAACTGGGGAAGATGCGCTGCAATGAGCTTCAGGTAATTTATTGGAACACAGTATTTCTCCCAAAGTTTGATTTGCCGCGCACTGTGACGCCAAAATACAGTTCACACGAGCGCCACAAGTCAAGTGTGCTAGCAGAAAAGCAAAGCATTTTCTGTCCCGGTATCTCCTGCGGAACGCAGAATGGCCACTTGGCACGTGCAAAAGTCACTCCAAAGCTGCCTTCGATTCCGACTGTAGTATTAATGGCAACATTAGAACAATGTCGGCCACAAGTCTCCGTACCACGAGGTCTGCTTTTGAGCAGTATAGTCAGGCACTTACAGGACGTTTGAAATCGCCAAGGTCCTCAGGGGTTGGAATGAGCTTCCTCGTCACTCGTCACGCATTATGAGCTTCGAGAAAGTAGTTAATGTCCCACTACCAGGCTCAAAAGCAGACTATATGACCTGGCAACTTTTGGCCAACGCTGTTCACCGTGAGGCACTATCAGTGGATTACAATATGAGTAATGGCGGTAGTAGTAAGCACGCAGTCTCTACTTCCACCACTGACATCGTTCACTGCAGTTCCCCAAGAGTAGGCTTAGAGAGACAAAAGTTCTTGCAGTCGAGCGGCACCATGCTGTTTTATTCCTATGTCTGCACAGGCCTTATCGCACCTGCTAAGCGAGACACGGTTTCACTTTGTGCGCGACGGGGCAACGTTCCTAGCAGGGCATACGCGCGACGTCCACTCCATGAAGGTGAGCTGTTTTTAAGCCGCCAACTTTGAGCTGGAGACGGGGATTCAAGCGCAAGGCCATGGCTCCTTGAGCGCGGGCATGCACTCGTTCGCGGCCGGTGATGCATTTTTCCGCGCAGACAGCCTTGCTTACGCGGCCCGTTGCGCGGTGCCACCAACTTAATAAGGCTCCTAAGGGGGAGCCAGTTGTGGACGGAGCACTGCACATCGCCCCCGCGCCAGCTTGCCGCCGGCCAGCTCTGGCCGCGGTGATCTGGTTTTCACGCTTCGTGCTATCGCGCGTGGGATTAGAGGCGCGTTTTTTTTTTTTTACATGCCGGTGCGAGGCAGTCTAAAGAACTTCAATCTAGCGCAGGGGATTCGAGGCTCCTTTTCTCTCTACCGTAGGAAAAGACTTTACACTTCACTGGAAAAAAGATTGTGCGGGAGGTAAGGAGGTAGACCAGTGGCGTTTTCTAAACAGCCGACGAAACGATGCGCTATAATGCTCGCATATTTTTTGGGGATCCGCAAGCCCAAACTTTTAAACAGGTGGTTTTCCAGCTGACTGTGTGTTCTGGTTTGGGGTAAACCCTTCATACTTTCATGAGCTGTTTACCAATGCAGGCTGGTCAAGTGCAGTCATTTCGGGCACTTGTATGCACACAAGGTGCAGGGCGCTGGAGGCAGGAAAGCTTTGTCGTTTTTTTTTTTGAGCTCGACGTTTGGTATTGATGCGGGGTACCTATTTTATATTCGCACGTACAGTCGTCCACATACCTGTCTAGAGCGCTCGAACTCCGTGTTGTCTGCTCTCCGCAGCACGCAGGGCGACGTCTAGCGGCCGCACCTGGTTCGAGATCACGCATCTGTGGTGCTCAGATCATACTAAAAATGCGCTATCTCTAACCAGGCGCTACCGCTAGACGTCGCTCTGCGTGTTGCGGAGAGCAGACGGCACGCAGTTCAAGCGCTCTAGACAGGTCTGTGGACAACTGTATACATCTTGCTTTGCTTAGAAGGAGAAGCTGGGCCAAGTGCGGAGTCACGTTGGAATGACATATGCTTGAATAATTTTATTTGTACAGCGCCCAGTTATTTTCAGTAATAGTAGCGGATAGCTAGGGACACAGAAAAGGGCTCAAGCGATTTACAGCGTTGGTACAGCGTTAAAATTTGGAGGCTGTTTTATTGTACAGCTGAAATCGAATAAAAAAACTGGTCCACGTGTTTCTTTATTTACTGCGATTTTCTGCTGCGTCTATTTCCTTGAACTGATTTATTCATTTAATAAAAAGATTATTGTTTATTAAGAGCATAAATTTGCATTACTTTCTTCGTCAGTGAAGGATTTCTCCTTCAGTGACTTTCATAGTTTGTAGTGCCAAATAAAATGTCAAGAAACCTTCCAGCCGCAAAACTGAGTATTACTAAGTCCTTCTGCAAAATCCTTCCTCGATATCTTATCAGTGATTACGACGTGATAGCGACGTACCTAAAAACATTGGTCACAACACACCAGGGTTTACTTCATTCTGCGTATGCTAAGAAAGAAGAAACCTGCAACTAGTTTCAAGGTGTCTTCAGCCTGCTTGGAAGCATAACAGGTGCACAGTTGAAAACATAAATGACAGAATTTTGAATGACACACTGATGAAGTAAGTAGCGGCAGAGTATGCAGTACTTATTGTAGGTTTTTCGTTATTAGTAGCGGCATCTTAGAGTAATTCTGCGTGTAATCTCATAAACCAGCTCCTCCAAATCCTGCTAGGCGCGTATTTAGGCTCACATTGGGGGTAACACCTGTTACTTGTTCGACATTGAACGCCCCTCACCACACACTCCAAGACCCGCTTACATCCTTTTCCTTAAAGGGGCTTTGAAGGGGGCTCTTCCCGACCCGCCGGAGCTAAGCGACTTATTGGCCGCGGCCATGGTAGCTGCCTGACGTCTGAAAGAATCTAACCAATGGCCACCTCTCACCTTGTCTACGCAGATACGGTGGTCGGAGGAGGGTGCGAGCATCAAAAAGTCGCTGGGAAGGGCTCGCCAACTTTTACGCGTGATTTTGGGTCGTCTGCTGCGTATAGAAGAGTATTATTTGGCTCTGGTTTTCGTGGCAACACAGTGCAGTGATTAAGTGAGTTAATGTGCTCTCCTCGGAAGGCGTTTCAGAGTCCCTTTAAGCACCGACCACCTGTGACTGCGCAAGCTTCTCTCGGGTTTCGAGCACTGAAGTAATCCTCCTGCTGCTAAGCAACGCACTATTTAAGGCTTTTTGAAGTCAAAAATAGATCTTGATTATGCTACCCAAATCTACTCACTTCAGTGACTGACTCCCGGTGACTAAGCACTGACTGTTTCATAAGAAACGGAACAGTCCAGGGGCAAGCAACAGAGTTATATACTGGAGGGCATTGTTCGCGCCTACCTGGATACAAACAATGAAAAGGTGACGCGCGGTGCACACATATTACTTCGGATTTTGGTAACGGAGTTGCCCAGTCAAAAGTGGGAAAAATATCACAAGCTTCCTTGCATGGTTGAAAAACTATTCAACCTCAACACGCACGCATCACAATGCGTTTGACAGTTTCTTCTCGGCCCCTTTCCTCTTTCGCTCGTCAATCCTCTCATCCCTCTTTCCCAGTGCAGGGTAGCCAACCAGAGCTCCCTTTTGGTTAACATTCCTTCCTTCCCTCTTCCGCTTAACCTCTCTCTGTCTTCTAGGCAGAAATTCAATTCAGTTTTTATTCATCTCAAACTTCCTCTGTCTTCTGCTTCCAGAAATGTGGCAGAGTGCGCTGCCCTATTTGATTAATTTAAAGCTCCGAATGCAGTTATGCATTTGCTGCGTCTTTCGACAAATATATTGTGTTAACTTCTGTTGCGACACCACTGCAGTCGATTGTACGCGTTAATGAGTAATGGGACTCAACACCTGTCAGTGTCTATTAGACGCAGCCAAAGCGCATCGCTTAGAGATTTGGCGTAGGTTGGTGGCGGAAGCATTATAATTTTAAGGATTAGTTGCTAGTCCGAGCATATTATACCGTAAAGATCCTCTTTTTCAGTAACTGTTTTCTGTGGGGCAAAAAGTAATCTTATCCTTTCGCGCTGACCTTTATGGTCATCTTGGGCAGGTTTCACTAAACTAAATCAATTATCACCTAAATCATATCATACGTGTTAAGGCAGCTAGCTGAACTATTTGGTGACGGCTTATGGCGGAAGGAACGTTACTGCACTAAAAGACAAAGATGACATCACGCGATTGTCTTGCTCTATTAGCGCTGTAACGTTCTTTCCATCATATAATTTGTCCCTTTATATCTGCCTCGATTTCTTCACAATATTTGAAAAGTCAGTCTTGTAACGTATTTCGCTTGCCGTCGTGTTCACACGTAGATTTAGACGAAATTCTCTGAACACTTGTTACACATGCGCGCGCTTTTGTCCCTGGTACTTTGTTATTTGATAACTGTATGCATTTATGTGCGAAATAGAAGGTAGAGCTGACAAACTAGAATTAAGCATACATGTCACAAAAAACGAAGCCGGTGGTTGAGCTGCTTAGGGACGCATAAGCACAGCGACACATTGAGAAATATCGCTGGTCTATAATTTCGAAATCAAGTAAATTACTCTGAAATTACCCTTTGGTAACTACACTTATCTTGTTTATAGGTAGGGTTAGGAAATAAATGTGTACTTTTGTACGTTTAGACCTGTCATCATTTACGCAGAACTTGAAGAATAGCGCATCAACGAAAGAGCTACATATTGCGCTTCACTCAGTTCATTCTGACAGCGCAGATTGAATCGGCAGCAAAAGTTAATGATTCATCTAATTAAGTTTTAATCGGACGCCTAAATAAAGTGAAGGCAATTATCGGTAGGACTGAGGCTCATATTTTACGGTCGAATGAAAAGTTCCTTGCGCCTTCTCAGCCTGTGCGAAGAATAACTTAGAACTCAAGCCGTGAAAGCCCTAAGATCTCTAGGCGTTTAATTCTCCGATATGTTCACGTAAGAAGAACATGCAAGTACCTTAGCGCCGAAAAGTGCAATGCATGCTCCTCCTTATGAGGCACCACCGCTACGCCTTCCCAATGTCAAAAAAAACATTCTTCTCAGCATTTCACTGCTTCCTTGCCGCTTAGAACGCACGGCCTTTGTTTGTGTGATTGAAGGTAGCGAAGGGAAAAAATTACTTTTGCTACAAAAGACTAGAGATTAAAAAATTTCGAAGTTTCACATTTGTCTTTCAAGGCGAGGATCTCGAAGTGTTTTTGTTCTTGAGTCATTTTTGTCATCATCATCAGCGTGACTACGCCCACTGCAAAACAAAGGGCCCTCCCGTATGTTTCCAATTAACCCGCTCCTGCGCCAGCCGAGGCAACCCTATCGCCGCAAACATCTTAATCTCATCAGGACCACCTAACTTGCTGCCACCCCCTGCTAAGTTTGCCTTCTCTTGGAATCCACTCTGTTACCCTTACGGACCGGTGGTTATCTTCTTGTCTTCGCATTAGGCGTCCTGCACAAGCCCATTTATTCCTCTTGATTTCGACTAGGATGTCATTAACGCGTGTTTGTTTAGTAGTCATATAAAATTTAAACAAATACCTGCTTCGTTTAGAAGGCAAGCACAAAATTATAGCTCACGCGGCTTGCTACGCTGTTAAGATACAAGCGCCCTCTATTCCATGGTTCATGCATTGCCAAACATGGCAAACAAAGTGCAAGACAAGGCTGTGAAAATTTTGAGCATCTCTGAGCACGTGATAAGAATTCTAGCGAACAAAGGTAAAGAGCCGAACTATAGTTACAGAAGACTACGAGAACAAAGGATGACAAAAATCACCTAAATTAACAGGCTTCACTCTCTCAAATGGCTTCAAAACGTGCACAAGCATGTCGCTGCAAGACGATGGGTTCGTCAGTAGCACAGCGTTAAGCGCACTTGTTTTTCGACCTTTGGGCATACGTGTCTCCCTTTCATTAAATATCAGCAGATCACACGTGGGCAGTTTGTAGATTGAAAGTAGCTTTCTACGGTAAATTGGATTCGTTTTGGGGATCAACTAGACCTACATGAACGCTACGCACATATTAGTAGTTACGAGGTAGCCTTCTTTGAATTGAAAAACTTATATGCAAGCCGATGAGAACTTAATAAAATGAATTCGCATATAATGAAATGAATTCGCAAATGAATTCGCTGTTTTCGCTATGATACCATAGACGACTTTACTTGCATGTGTGACGACTTTGAAACTGTTGCCATCATGTGCAAAAACATTGCCATCGTATGCATTTACCGACCGCCCCAGGGCACGCTGTCAATCTTTTTAAACTACATTGAATCACTCATGGATTTTGTCAATTCCCGGAAGAGGCATGTAGTGATCATAGGGGACTTTAATATCAATCTTAACTCTAATAACCCTGCTAAAGTTCAACTTCTTGAAATTATGTTTCAAAATGGTTGTGAGAACGTCATTGAACAGCCTACGAGAGTCACATCGAATACAAGTACGCTGATCGACTTATGTTTCACAGATTTTTCTAAGTCTGCTAGTTGCTCCGGTGTACTTTGTTCAGGATTGAGCGATCATCTACCAATTTTTGTAGCATTACCGATCGCCACGCGTACACAGTGCACAAATAATACTATCCGTATCATCAATGACGGCGGTAAAAAGACCTTTCATTCACTTGTTGAAAACTTGAACTGGGCGAACGTATATAAGGAACCCGATCCATCTGTATCCTACGATATTTTTATGTCCGAATTACAAATTTGTTACGATGCTGCTTTCCCACTCACAACAATTGTTCGGCACAAGAAAGCAAGAAAAGAATGGATTACGAATGACCTTTTCAAGCGCATAAAACACAAGGATAAGCTGTTCGAACAGTTTCTGCGGACGCGTGATATTGCAAAGCTGCAAGAATTCAAGCGGTTCAGAAACAAACTTAGCTCTGACTTAAAAAAAGCCAAGTGTAGATTCTATCAACATAAGTTCGAAAAGTGCGCAGATAACCCCCGAAAAACATGGAAACAATTCAATGAACTAAACGCTACGCACGTTTCTGGTATACCATTTGAATTAGTTATAAATGGAGCCACTTATTCGGAGCAAAACTTAGTTAACCTTATCAATGATCATCTAGCTAACGCAGGTGCTGGAAACTTTTCATCTCTTTCATTGCCTCACAGCAGTCTGGAGAGATATATAGGGCAGATGCAGCTTGAAAGTGCATTTTTAACGCCCACTTCTGAGGCTGAGATAAACCTTATCATAAACTCGTTCGATAACCGATCGGCAGCTGGCCACGACGACATTAAAGCCGCACCTATAAAAGAAATTGCCCACTTAATCTCAAAACCGCTCGCTTACATCTGCAACCGCATACTTGCTTCGGGAATCTTTCCCGCGAAAATGAAGATAGCTCGTGTCGTCGTCATTCACAAGGGAGGAACATACAGTGACCTGAACAACTATAGGCCGATTTCAGTTTTGCCTCTTTTTTCGAAAGTGATTGAACGTGTCATACACAAACGCCTCGACAACTTTTTTGTTGCAAAAAACATCATATCAACAAAGCAGTACGGGTTCCAGAAAGGAAGATCAACTGAAATGGCCCTCGTACAAATAAAAAATAAAATAATTAAAAATATTGAGGATAAGCTCTACACCGTTGGAATATTTCTAGATTTTCGCAAGGCCTTCGATTCCATCAAACATCATATTTTGCTAAGAAAACTGGAAATATGTGGAATTAGGGGCATAGCACTTCAACTCATGCGCAGTTACCTTGAGTCGCGTTTTCAGTTCGTATGCCTACATGCCTATAAATCAAACCCAAAGACTGTAAAATATGGTGTACCGCAAGGATCTATATTAGGCCCTTTGCTCTTCTTGATCTGTATAAACGATATAGTTAACATTCCTCAAACTGATGATATAGTATTATATGCAGACGATACGAATGTATTCTTTTCTGGAACAAATCTTAAAGAACTTGAAAACACTGCTAACACGTGGCTATTAAATCTTAGTGTATGGCTAAACTTAAATAGTCTTGAACTCAACGAGAAAAAAACTAAATTTATGCTTTTTTGTGCAAAAAACAAGCCAATTGATTACGATTTTAAGCTTCGTTACGGCTCTTGCTGCCTTGAGCGTGTCAGCTCCCATTCCTTTCTAGGAGTTAAATTCCCTCACAGCCTAGGCTGGAGCGACCACATAGACCACACCCGTGTCAAGATAGCGAGATCTATTGGTATGCTTTCCCGGCTTCGAGATCTTATACCTTGCTCGCTGAAAAGACAGTTGTATTTCTCTCTTATCCATTCTCGCATCAGTTATTGTCTTCTTATCTGGGGTACTTGTAACAAAACTGACTTAGAAAAAATATCAGCCCTGCAGTCGCGTGCAGCTCGGTTTCTTTTACCTGCAGGAAATAACACAAATAGTTGCTCGGCAAATACACAGTCTGGAATGATCCCTGTGAAAACCATGTATGAACTCAAAATATGTGTGTTTATTTATAACGAAATAAAATCAAATTACATTAATTTTTTTAACACGTACCTAAATAGATCTACTGGTTACAGCTTGCGTCAGACTTCTGTTGTGGTAAATAGGCCTCGTACTAACTACGGAACACAATCAATTGAGCTCCAAATCATGTTGATGTGTAATTCTCATCCGTTTGTAATAGATGCAGCTAAAAATAGTTCCACGCCCAGGGGTTTTAAACGCATCTGTTCGTCTTTCTTTTTGTTTAACGTTGTGTCCTAGACGACCAAATGCTTACTTCTGGTTCCGTTTGATGTAATATTATGTCGGTTCGAACAACCCTAATGTATTGCATTTCTGTACCATTTTTGTATATGATTTAGTGTGTATTATTATTTTATTATCTGTATATATTTACAAGAACTGTTTATGATGCGTCTGTTGTGTAAGTGATGGCAAGGACAGCCTTTTTTTGTTGTGTAATGCAATACCGCTCCTGCTGCTGTACCCAAGCGAGGACAAGACCCAGTCAGGAGGTTTAGCACCTCCTTTTGTCTTGCCTCGTGGGCAATACCTGTATGTTGCCCAAAGGAGAAATAAACAAAAAAAAAACTAGTCCTTCCTGGCAGATTCATCACTAATGTTTACAAAAGAGCGCATCCTTTTTACCACGACTAGTAAATATCTATACTTACCATCGGCACTCCAAGTGCAGGCAAGAGAGGCAAGGCTTTGATACAATTTAGTAAATTGTAATGCAATAAAAGTGCGTAACACAACATATATTAACTGATATTTAATCTCTGGATCGCTATCAGGAATCTATGCAAACAAAGCTGTTGTTCAGGCCTATCTGCGTGTGTATAGTGCAGTCTGAAAAGTCTAGTCATGAAACTCAGTCAACCTAATAATTTCTGTTCAAAGCAGAACTTTCATTTCTCTGCTATAAATTTTCTCTCGGTGCTTATAATTCTCAATCTTTTTAGCACGGACTCGTCTACTTCTTTCGTCTCCCAGCATATGTTTGCACTTTTTGTCTCTCAGGGCTGTCGTCTAGACAAATGCGTTTTTTTTCCTTGACACAAACAGTCAATCTCTTTCAAATAAAGAACATGGAAAGCGTAAAGGAAAACAGCCGACTCACCTTGCTTCACTGATAGTTCTTAGCTAGGGCATTTGTCACTCCCAGGTCGGCAGCGATGCTTGGCGAGCGATCCGTTCGGTCGAAACTGCAATGGACATCCACTTTGTGGTAAGGCTCGACTCGCAATCAGTTCGCGACAGCGTGTTTATCTGCCACAAAGGAAAGCAAGCTCGCCTCGCACTGATAGCGAACCCGCTGAGACACGTGAGTCTCTGATTTCTCCCCACCCTTCTCGATAACTTTACGCTCTGTGACGAAGGGCGGCTCGATGTCTCCCTCTCCATACGTCGTGCAAGTGTTACGTAGTTAACGCAATTTAAAAGCCGATTTAACACCACCAGTATGATCGGAGCCCGGTGTACTGCAGTGCACGAAAGCAGCGCGTGCAATAACTGGCCTCTACTCCTCCTCTCCGATGGTTTCTCTTTTATTTCGATGCACCCGCTGGCTTGGCCTTCAGTGCTTCGGTGCTAGCAAAGTAAACTATTAATAACCGCGATGTTGTTTACCTACTGCCGGCATAACGGCTATGAGACTTCATTTTGGGACTAATGAAATGCATGAAGAAAGAAAGAATGCTTACAAGTGTGGAAGTTTTGTCACAGCCAAATTTAAGTGGCGAATTTCCCTCTTCGGTCTAGAGCTATGTATTAAAGTGGTTCAGAAGGAACGTTATAGGCTTAAGAAATTTTTCTATAAGAAAGTGAGCATGTATATCACGATGGCACGATCCGACGTCTCGCCATTTTCACCGAGTCATGCTATAATCTTAAATATTGTAATCATTTTTTCTTTCTATTTAATCTCCAATTATACCTGTTAAGAAAAGCTAAAAGCATAGCAGAACCTGTAGGTTGCCGATCAGTCACACGGTAAGTGCTCCTGGAGACCAGCCGAGCGCTCTTGATCAAGAAAATGACGAATTAAAAAAGTTATCTTAGTTAGCGAATATCATTAAGCTCTTGTTTATAACTGTTGGCTCGTTTTTGTTTTTTTATGAACGTTGATTCAGATGAAGCAAAACTGCAGTCATCCTTCTTTATGGCAAGATAAAACGAATACCTCTAAGCTGTTCAAAAGCATTCAACATGAGGCAAAAAATTAAGCTGCAGTGAATTCGAGCATGCTTACAAGGAAAAAAATCGATGCTTCGTTAAGGCCGGCACAAACGCATCATTGTTTATCTTCGAGCACTGAAAGTTTGATCAGATTCAGCACAGACGGGAAAAGAAGTATAAACCATGCCGTCAAAAGGAAAACAAACCGCGGTTTATAGGAAATAAAACATTTGAAAGAATGTGCAAAGTCTAAGTAACTAACGCTCGAGTCATGATTATGCATTACGTCCAAGGACATTAATCGTATTAGCATTTTGTCCAAGACATAAATCTAAAAAGATATTAAAAACTAAAATTAAATTTTATCTTCGTGGATTGCATGACTCCGGGTCGCCCAATATTTTAACCGAGTGCACGGGCTGGCGCATTGCAATGATGCGATTTAGGAAAGTGTCAAGCATATAACTTAGCTCGAGCGCTCGGTATACTCGTTGCGGACTCTCGACACTCTTTCGCAGAGCAACTTAAACAATAATCCCAGTTTTTGTAAGTTTCGTGTTACACCTCGGCGTAGACCTATTACTACGCTGAGTCCGGCGAGAAACGTTTTGAAGTGAGGCATCCACAAGATATAAATGTAGCAGCAAGGCTATTGTATAGCACTCTTAAATCTGTGACTTAGCTTAAGGCTCAATGTGACTGAGTAGTCTACGCGTTTTACCGAAGCAATAGGCGCAGTAATCCCCTATTCATTATCGATACAGCAGCAGAAAAAAAAAGAGATGAAGTACGGTGTGATTAGATGACAAGAAAGCACGAAAAAAGTTTGCGCGGGTCTTTTTCCTCATTTTCTAAATTCTCGGCCGGGTCGTAAAGATGACAGAGCACCGCAAACATTTTCAATCCAAATTACTTTGTTCTGCGGCATGGGGCACCGACGCCACCTAGTAATGTGCATGAAAGCGCCAGATGTGAGTACCCTCACACAATCGTCCCAGTAAAACCATCACGAAGTGAGTGTGCTGGCCAGAGGAACTGACTCTGTTTAGCTACGCATTTTGACTGTGCTCAGTCAAGAGTCTACAGCATTTCTCCGGAGCAGCCTTTGTGGCAGTGAAATAAACAACGCTGATTTGCCCGTGCGTGCCTGCGCGTTCGTGTGTGCGTGAAGATTATTTTTCACTGCCTAATATACGTATGGACGTGTTCAAAATGCTGAAATTGCTCAAGTACTGCCCGGTGGTTTCTTCCCACGCAATGTATCAGAACTCAGGATTTCTTGCCGCTACTTCCACACGTTTGTACATATCTGTGCATACTAAGTTGCTGCCTGTTCGTCGCGTCCTATTATTTTGTATGGGCATTTTTGCCTTCTATGCATTTGTACTAGCATAGCAGCTTTTTTTAGATAGTTTTTATGTAATTCCAACTCAATCTGTTCGCTATTTCACTCTGTCATATTTGACATTTTTAGTAGATGTTATTGCTTTTTTATATATTGTTCATTTCCTCCCTGTCATGACCCTTGGTAGAGGTTAACAGTATGAATAAGTAAGTATATAAAATATAAATAAATAAATTGCTGGTACCGTCGCTTGAGCTAAAGGCTCTGTTGTCGCTTGCACTCACTCGAGTTCCGCGGAGGGCTAGCGTCTGTGTAAAGTACAATTGCATTTAGAGCTTTAAGGTGACGCCATTCCCTCTAAGCTAGTTCTGTGAAGCCTGAGAGACCAGAGAAAGTGATAGAAAAAACAAATCGAAGAAACAAAAAAGAAACCATCTCTCATGTACTGATTGTAAGCAGATTGCTGCGAAGAGAGCCAACTCAGGACCAGACCTCATAAATTGATTACAGATAATAATAAAACCTCAGGAAAAGGAAGAACTTGAAATAAACCAATTTGCTTTCTCTGGAAACTGTCCCGCGGCACGGAAGACAAACTTCCCCTTCCGGCTACCCGTGGACCGGCAGAAGCTTGCACTACAGAAGCTATAGAGTCGTCATTATTGGAGTTTTGCAGAAGAAAAGACTGAGAGAGTGAGAGAAGAAAAGCAGCAACTCTATATAGTACAGAACTGCGATTACTTTCTTTTTTTGTGTATGTGGAAATCGGTAGGCAACGTTTTGGCGATTGAAAGAAGCTTCGCCGCCGCTCACAAACGCTAGCGATTTTCGGGGTTTTCGGCGCTAGCAAACTTCTTCTCGGAAAAGCCATGCGGCTTCTGACGCTCCAGGTCGCGACTACTTAGGAGAGCGGCTAAGGATAAATGCCAACTGCTACATGTTTATCAACATTGCACGGTGCCTGATGTCAATAAAGGGGCTGTGAAGGGGGCTCTAATAGAAGTTGCGGCATGCTTGGGATATTGAAGCACGCCGCTTCACGAATAGTGTCCAGCAAGGATTTTTAAAATGCGCTTTGTAGAAGCTGAGTTATCTGTCCTTGAAATTTGAATTTCAGCGCCTTCGCGCCTTTCCCTCTCCTCTCGTCGCTTTTTGCAAGCTGGAAGGTAGGCGCTCCTTCGCCGACCCCCCCCCCCCCCCCCCCCCCCGCTGGGAGCGGAGCATCCCGACTCACCGGAGCTAAGCGCTTATTGGCCGTGGCCACGGTAGCTGCCTGACGTCTGAAAGAATCTAACCAATGGCCACCTCTCACCTTGTCTACGCAGATGCGGGGGACGGAGGAGGGTGCGAGCATCAAAAAGTCGCCGGGAAGGGCTCGCCAACTTTGACGCGTGATTGTGGGTCGTCTGCTGCGTGTAGAAGAGTATTATTTGGCTCTGGTTTTCATGGCAACACAGTGCAGTGATTAAGTGAGTTAATGTGCTCTCCTCGGAAGGCGTTTCAGAGCCCGTTTAAGCGTCCAATGTGCTGTCACCGAAAACGCTGTCTGCGAAAGCTTCTGCGCAGGAGCCGAACACTGAATGCCGGCCAACTAAAAGACATATTTTATGTCGTTATTTCGCTCCGTAACTTCGGACATCACTCACAGTGCGCTTTTTTTAGGTCAACTGAAATAAAATGTATTTTTCCTGGCCAAGGCTACATACTTTCGTTGTAACAGACGGCGTGGTGCAAGCGGGCTCTGGGCTAATTTGGACGACCCGTGGTTCTTTAACGTATATCAAGTTACGAACTCACCTCACAAGCCCTTTTTGCCTTTTTCTACCAGCCACAATGTAGCTCCTGTGGCGGGGTATTCAGCGAATACCAGGGAGTTCGGCAGTTAATACATCGGTCCCTCATGTTAACCCCCCGGAATTATTATAAAGATCGCATCTCGAGGACACGGTGCACTCGACTTTCCGTCTCCCTTCTCTCTCCCACACTTTATCGACCTTTCCACGAGTAATGGGGCCAACCGGGTTTTTCTTCCTTAATCTTTCTACCTCTAACTTTTTCTCCCTTCATCTCATTACCATTGAACAACCGCGGTGATTCCGTTGCCGTAGTTATTCAACGCAGACACAGTAATTATTATTTCCTGCAGCTTCTAGCATAGATGAAGACAATGACGTCACTGTGATCAAACTTGCAGCAAGCATGCGAGTGCGGGAGACTAAGAGTAAAGCATGCGAGTGTTTATGACAGGAACCGTTTGGAAAAGCAAAGGTCGCGTTTCGACGCTGCTTCCTACGTTCTTGTCGTTTTCCTCATAGAAACTGGAGCAGCATCGATTAGGAAACAAACGAAAAAAACATTACCTCAGGTGAAACGTGTAAACACTGAGAAACAGGGCACCGCGTTCGCCACGGGGCCACGGAGTCACGTCGGCGCATTTATGCAAAAGCAGATGTGTCGAAAGCACTCGTTCGCAGTGTCGACGCATGCACCGCTCAAGTTTCGTGTACCGGCCTTGCTGCGAAGTAAATGACACGTGGGCCTGATACATTTGAAATAACCTCTTTTCAAAGAGCGAGTTTTAATTTGCAGATCGAATGAGAGCCGAAAAACAGAAACTAAGAGAAAAAATAAGGACGCGAAGAACCAAACGAGGTTTGCAATTGCGTCGTAAGCACCTGCGCAAGTCGATGCAATCTGTTCGATGCTTTCCAAAGCGTGTGGAAGCAGTTTCAGTCAAGGAGCAGCGCGGAAGCGCGTTTTAAAGCTGTCGCACATTTTTTCAGGTATTTTAGACCGCTCCATTTAGAGCGGAGAACAATAAGGCACCCATCAAACGTTCTGCTTCTGCTGTTTTCAAACTGGGCTCTTAACAAACGAAAGTCCCGGTCTCTCAAACTGCCATGCTAGAGAAGCTTCTGTTACGTGTGCAAGCCTTTCAGCAGGCCCTCCTAGAACGGAGTGCTAGATTGCCAAGCGTGTTCTTTGGGTGACGGCGTGTGTTTCGTTATGCGCATGCTTTGGACTCTGCTCTCTTGTCGTGTGGTGTACACGCAATGCTTTGCCGCCGCACTTCTATACATGTGCACGGGCGGATCGATGACGAAACGCGTGTATAGAAGAGGAAAATTTCTTTTCAGAGTGATGTTTGTGTTTGGGTGTAAGCACCGATGTGCCTTAAAATGCGGGCACCTTTTTTTAGTAGGCAGCTAAGAAAGCTTCAGGAAGGCTTAACCTAGGTGCCTTTAGCAGCATGGCTTGGTTCTTTATGAAAGCGCCTGTCAAACGCAAGGTTTGTCAACACAGCCAGTCTTGAGAGGCCTGCATCTCCTTAAAAGCAGCTTGGCGTTTTAAATTCGGAGGAATTATCGCACACACCATATATGTTTTGCAATCGCTCGAGAGGACAATGCCCGTATGGTGGTCTCGCTCAGTGAGAGAGGGCTGTTCAAATACACCGCACAAAAATAGACAGGCTCGCGTACCAAGAGCGAGGAGTAACAAAAAAGTGCCCGTGAAATGTTTTAGGCGGTTCTGTAAGGCTCCCGAATCACTGGTCGTGGTATATAATTTCGCACCACTGTATTTAAAAAACATTGAGCAACTTGATTGCTTTGAATTGCCACTCAAAGTAAATCGACGCAAGATACGGCACGAAATGATACAAATGTGTGCTGCTGCTCGGGTCGCCTCAAGGTTTTTTCGAGCTATACGTAGACAAACTCCAAGTTTTAAAACTAGAGTTCGTCGTTCTAATCATCTTTCGTTCACACACACCTCTGCATGCAGCGTGCGCACTCATCTGACAGCCAGTGGGTGTGAGCGTACGCTTGATTCGAGTTTCCAAAACCTCGTGTGGGTCTTTTTGGGCGTAGTAGTTTAGACGTTCGGGGTTTAAGTTCCACTATACGAACCACGTTCCTTCACAATGATGGCGGCAGGCTTTATGGAAAAATCTTTATTTCTTCTAATAAGAACGGTTGGCTTGTGCAAAGTAAAACCCTGAGCTTTGTGCACTAAAATGTGCGTTGAAAGATATCTTGCTGAATGTGTGCAGTGTTTGACACAAAAGGGTTTAAAACAGAAACTGGAAAGAATACAACAGATAGCAGCGCATTTTTATCTTCTAAATATCGCCGCACTGACTACGTTGCAGAAATGTTAAAACAATATGAGTCAGAATTAATAGGAATGATAAGATAAAAGCACATATTATAATTTTCTTTTTGTTTCAGATAATGCAAGGTAACTTAAGAATTAGTGGGAAATACTGTGTGAAAATTCCTCAGAAACGTCGCGCACGAAAAAACCACATTAGGGTAATGCAACCTATTATTACACGTACCGATGTGTACCGGTATTCCTTTTTTCTGAAAGGCATTGAAATATGGAGTCAATTGCCAAGTGATGTTTTTCAGCAGACTGACGTAGAACAATTGTGTTACAGCTGTGCCTCGTTAATATGAACACTTTGGTTCCCGAGCTAAAGTGTCCATTAAGCGACTCGTCCTTAATAACGAATCATAATGAAAAACGAAAAGAAATATTCTGAAAAAAAAACTATGATTGTGGACTGCTTGACTGCATAGTGGCGGGCAGTGAAATGGAAATCGGTCTATCTTGGAAGCTCCAGTTGCATTATTCCGGTCGCCATTATCTTGAAAATATTGAAAATCGTGCAGTGCGGTCTTTAGCACGTTTGGAGCGCCTAGTGGTCCATGAGAATCGTGATGCAGCTCCTTAGTGCGATGAAGTGTGCCCTACTACGACCGACTGTGGACATTCCAAGAGCTCTGTAGTCACTGGGCTGTCAGCTGCTATGTCTGGTTTTAAACGTACCGCACCGAAATAATTTTTTTTTCGCAGCCATTCATGCAATGCGGTAAATGGCAAGGAGCGTTGACCGGGCGGCTAGCCACTGTAAACCATGAAACCGCACACACACAAAAGGGCCATTGCTACGGTATTTGCACTTTCGCACTTCCTTTCGTTGGTGTTCTCCATTGCAAATGCATGAGGCGGAATAACTAGCAGACGTGTTAGGGTTTTTGTTCTCACTGCTGTCCGCATTAACGGGACAAAAATATATGGGTCTCAATGAGCTACATACATTTTTCTCCTGTCCATTGTACGGACCGCGAGTTTCCATATTAACGAGGCGTAAATGCACTGAAAAATTTGGGAACAGAAAAATTGTTCATAATTCGAGTCGTCCGTATTAATGGGGGCAGCATTAACGAGGCACGAATGTATTTGTGGAGGCGTTTTCGCAGGAATGTTGTGGAAATTTTAAATTTTTTTGTAAATTTGTTAGGTCAATTGGTAGAGTGACTGCTCCTGTGAAGCAGTAATCCCGGGTGGGAAGTCCGGTCCAGGACGAATTTTTGTTTAACTGCGAAGCTTCTCAGAAAGCTGTATAGCTTTCCTTTGTAGCCGTATGGCTGCGCTTGGGTGGAAGCCAATGAGTAATTACTCCCTTATTACGTATACAGTTAGTACAGGCATTTGGAAAACTTCACAGAGAGAGTTAAGCTACTGAAGGAAAAAAGACAGTCAGTAAACTCACTAAGCTATAGAAAAATCAGAATTGGTATGCAGCATTTTGAGCAACAAAAAGCACATTTTTTTCGTTGGTAGTTCAAGAATTTCGATAATTTCTAAAGGTCTCACTTGTAGAAAGCGTCCGGAACTCCTCATTTGATGAGCTGAAGAAGCAGAAAAAGGCCTAAACTGTAACGTTCTGAAAATTTCTCACCATAACATAGATTCTTTCTGCGGCATGAAAAAAAAAAAGCTTTACAAACTCGATTCTTGCTTTTAATGCCGTTTCTTTCGCAACACATTATCGCCTCTCTTTGCAGTGCCACCATTAAAACTCTGCGCACAGCCTGTGCTGCGATGAACTAAAGCGTTCTAAAAAACAACTTTTTTTTTCATTCTTAGCGCCGACACAGCCGAGAAATGTCACCACACCAAGTACGACAAGTTATTTTTAAACACGTCTCTACGTCATTCAGTATCCTTTATAAACAAAGACGGAAGATGATAAACCACAAGGAACTCTTTGTGGTGCCGCATCGTGAGAGAACAGAAGTTACAATAGGAAGCTCAGCTTACTACGATTGAATTTTTGTTTCGATCTTCCTCATTCAACATCCGGCACAATCTGAGCCGTTCTACTGATATAAACAAATCACATCAACTTCCGCAGAGCAAGACGTGACAAGCGTCGACAATGCCGCATTGAGCGATCTTTGAAATTGATCTCCCGGCTACTGAAGTTTGTCCAGTGTCAAGCCTGTCCACATGGCAATCACGCCCTCGATAACGAGGGCTAAAAAAAGAAAGAAGTTACCTAAAGAGCAGTTTTCAGTGTACCTTAGCGACTCTGCCGCATCCTGCTGGGCCGACACTTTTGCCGGTCCCGAAGAAAACTAGGTTTGTTTTCCGGGCATAACGGCACGGAAGGGGAAGCTCCTTTCATAGCCCGAATAGCATGATCTGAACCGAAGATTTCCCTAAAGAAACCCTCCATTTAAAATGACAATAACTTCCATGGTTCTTCATGAGAAAACGCCTGAGACACCAGTACCTCGAATTTGCTTTGCCATGTTTCTATAGCTATTCAAAAAAAGAAAAGAAATGGACAGATTAAGCTTACCCCCTATATAAAGCGCAATAGCCCAATAAAAACTTTTGGCCGCGGCGGTCATCGGCGGTGAAGACCTCCAAGGCACTGTTCCGGTTCTTGAGGACTTCTGGCCTGCACGATAGGCTGTGACTTTACTGAACGCTGTGGCTTTGTATTGTGACTTCAATTTCCTGCGAACTCTCTTTTCCCCTTCATCTTTTTCTCCCCTCACTCCTTTCCCCCCGTGCAGGGTAGCAAGCCGGTTATCCTTCTCGTTAACCTCCCTGAAATTCTTCTGGTTAACCTCCCTGCATTTCCTCCTCCTTCTCCTCCTCCTCCTTCTCCTCCTCCTCCTCCCAATAAAAACTGACGATGTTCCTCGAGATATACGCGAGATGCGCCTAGTACTTGCGCCTGAGTGTCTATGAACATGGATGAAAACAGGAACCTCCAAAGATGATTGGTTCAGTGTTAATGAAACAGTAGTTACTCGGTTAAACATTACCTCCAACATTGACAAGCGCATCTTATCTAGGGCATGCCTTTTATTTTTCATCGGTAGCTGTATAAGGTATGTTTACAGAGTTTCGGACATAGTATTGTAGTAGTAATAGTGGTATTCATGTCGTAACCAAAAACTCAATGACGTCATTCCTTCGGGATCAAGTGGCCGCATTATAGCAGAAGTGTGTGGCGCACTGCCGTGTTCATCTGCAAGATAAGAAAAATGTTCCTTTTGTAGCCACGTGATTCCGGCCTACAGTTTGTGGGCTCACGAGGGACCGGCAGGAAAGTAAAGGAAGAAGGCTAGGGCCAATGACTATTTAATTCTTTATTTCTCTCCACTTGTTTATTGTACTCTTAGTGCCAGGAACATTAAAGAGGGTAGTGTCTGCAAGCACAGCAGTAAAGTAGAGAGGGAGGAGGGGTGGTTCGAGCAAGGGTTACAATTTCCGGAGTCTCTCGCGCTTTTCTTTCTCTTACCTCAAGCTACAGACGCGATAGAGTATACACAAAATTTAATTCGCAACATAAAGCTGTCTATAAAGCTTACGTGCTAGTTTAAAGTTCTGTTTAAATTCTAAGGCTTCCTTATCAAACAAGTTTATGCGGTTGTTCAGAAAACAATAAAAAAAGACAAGAAGGGGAGAACCCAGGAACATCGAGCAATTCACCACAAATTTGCACACACTCAGTTGCTACCGCAGAGACTGTCGACAAGTGGAGTTTTCTTTCGAACATCGACTGGCGGCGATGCTTGAAAGCGTAGACGTCACAGGCAGTTCAACGAGTGGAAAATTTCTGCCAGTCTTCTTATCCGCGAAGTCTCAGGCTTCTGATCTAATGCGATGATAAAAAGAAAAGGTGCAACATTTACACTGTGTTCTTGAATTATTTTTTTTCACTCAAAATGTAACTCACGTCTACCTTGATTGCGTCAATGTGTCACTACCGTTTGAATATGATAGGCACCCTGGCCAATCCCTCACTGGGAGTCTGTGCCACTCCACCGAGTCCAACAACCCCAACAATTGCGAAACTCAGCGGTACCTGAGAGGCCTATGCAGCGCGTGGTGCATATAAGCAGTATTTTGTAGTTTTGCGGTTTTGTGGTGTGCTGGTATATGCGTCGCGCGCAGTACATGCCGCACAGCTCCCATTGGGTTTCGCGATTTACGCAGAATGGCGTAATTTAGCAGAGCTGTGTAAACTCGCCTCCCCTTACAGCTTCTCTGCGCTCAGCACACCGACTTCCTACTAAGAACGCGGAGCACCCAGGCGCTGTGAGTTTACCTCCGCGTGCAGCTTACACAACGCTTCCCTACTCCCCGACTCGCGATATCCTCTCGACGTGAGTAGACTCTAGCCGTGACCGACGCCACCGCTATCCAACTGATGCGGTGTGAAACGAAGTCAGTTGAATATGTGGTACCTTCCTCGTGGCAGCCACATGTAGCTCTTTGAGGGCTGCGCGTGATTGAAGTTACGTGATAGATATTTCAGGAGTCATGCTTTTCCGGGAGACGATATCGATACAGCTTCCGCTGCACAACTAAGGCGCTTCCTTACTGAATATATTGCTAATCTGCCTAATTACGATTTAACTCATTTCCATTATGATCGACAGAAAGCAAGAACCTGGGGCCTTGGACAAAACCTTCATCACAAAAGGAGAGCAATTAATTTGCTCCTGAAGTTCTTCGAGGACTCGGGATTGAGTTCCTAACTATAAACTTTAGGCTTAAAGTGCGCGCCCTCTGTCCCCTTGTCATAGTAGTCGAAGGACACGGGAAAAACTCATTTCGTCGACGCTCTTCCTTTCCTTTTTTTCTCTATGTTCCCCTCCCCACGTGTAGGGTAGCCTTCTGGGCACCGCCTGGTTACGCTTCCTACCTTTCCGTCCTTCTGTTTCTCCCCGTCTATCTTTCTTCCATTATGATCGAAAGTTTCCGACAAAAATTGAGAAAAACTTTTGTTGCATTAATTCAGAAAAAAAACGGACTCTATAAAAGCGTTTCCTTCTTTACAGCCGAAGTTAGTAAACGAGGAACAAAAGGTGCGTTAAAAGCAGCAGCTGTGTTTAAAGAAATCTGATAATTCCTAATGTGATCAGGTACTTCATTTGTTGGTTTCTCCACCTTTTCTTTGATTAAATTAGTTCCTCTCTCTCTCTCAGACAAAGGGCTTTCATTATGCATTAATAAATAAAACAACTTTGAAAGATTTAGTTTTTTTAATCCTTAAGCAAAATATTACACTTGCGATAACTTTCAACAGGGGCATGCAAAGGTCCAAGAAATGTTCGCAGCGAATCGCCTTAAATTGGAAAGATAAAAAATGCATTCTTTATCGGCACTCCAAATGACTTCACGAAGGTCATCACGGGTGTCTTTATTTTTTATTTAATTTCTTTCTCGCCTAACATTCATCACTAAAACTGAAAAGCAACAAATTTTCCGGCTCAAGTTGCGCACTTTACTGCTATCAGAGGGACGATAACAAAATGCAACGAACATAATCAACGTCTTAAGCATCTCCATCCGCACACAAGCCATGCTTTGGCCTTAACAGTACGGTCCCTAACGTGCTGTTTATTTTTATGCCTTATTCTCTCTCTTATAAACGACCACCATCCCATGGGAGAAAAGAAGTGTCTATTTGTTCTTACTGTCAAGTTTCTTCAAGTTCTATGCTTAGACCTGACTTCGAGGGACATGCCTAAGCTAAATTTTTCAGTAATAGTCTTCCGCCCAAGACCGACCGTGTCGAGGCAGATGAGTCATGAATAAATAGCTTCGTTCGGGAAGTTAGCAATTGAGATGAGCGTTTGAAGTTTCCGCCGCAGCCGACATTTAACGCGGGACTCGCATATTTGTCGATATTTATGTACACCTCTAGATTTACTCTGCAAGTGCTAGTTCTAGAGTTTAGTAAGCAGTCGCCATGCAATACAGCCGTCGCTGGAGCACCGTATCAAGTTAGCACTCGACTGCTAGTATTTCGTGTGCATTCGTTGCCGGCACAGTTTACTTGTTTGCAATACTACTCATAAACATGGTTCCAGGCTTCTCGGCAAATGACTGGAAAGGACATTACAGGTGTTAGACGGCATGAGAGATAACACGTAAGCTTTTGGAACCCCCTGAGAAGTAACGTTTTCTAGAAAAATCACCTGAACGCTATATAAATACTTGAAAGCAGCAATAGCATGAAGAGAATGAAGAAATAACTCCTGCTGTGGAACAATATATGCGAAGATGTACATTTGAGTAGCCATTCTGTGCCTCCTGATCCTTAGCCGGTCCCCCACTGTGAGCATGAGCTATTTTTTGCGAGTCCATAACAACAACATCTGAAGAACGAGAAATTGAGGTACCTATGTTAATTAATGACAGATAGACTAAATTGTAGACGCGAACTGCGTTTCTGCCTTACTTACCGAAAATCTCAACTAGACCAGGCCCAAGCTTAATATTCTTTGATACCGACAGTGCGTTTAAAGAGGAAAAAGGTGCGGATGACCCCAAATTTTGATCCAAAGTGGCTACTATCTGGATTATATCACGCATTAGGCGGCAGAAAACTTTGGTGCTTTCGTGAAACGCAGCTGCTGAAATGTTACGAAAACATGGTTTCACCTTGTTTGCAAAAGAGACTGAACAGTCCCCAGAATCTCTCTGTGCTCAAAAAACGACAACACTATTTCAGTTTTATTCCTTTACCTGTTGTAACAGGTGATACCAATAGCTCTGTTGCACTCTCCTCTCGCAGTACATGACGGCTGCGCGTGCAGGCGAGGCGTGTCGCTTTCTGCGTCATGACGTTACTGGTTCTTAAACGCAGCACGCAGAACTTCAATAAATGAATAAATGAAAATAAAAAGATACCACGAGAAAGGCAAATGCAAAGTTTAATATCCGCTTGCGGGCAGGTCTGTACACACGTTGATTAGAGATGAAATAGGATAGCGGCTCCTAGCGCAGGCTTTATAATGTATTGCTGACTGATAGTAGATATAGTGGAGAAGGCATAGGCAGTCCTAATGTTACCTAATAATAAAAGAGGCATCTAGAAACTAGGCTTCGATTTATCTCAGAAGGCAGAACGACAGCTTTGGAACTTTCCTTCCAGCATCTGTATTAATCTAGCTTCTGATCTGACCGTCATAGAGAGACAAAAAGTTTTGTTTGCTCACCGCTTACTGACTTTCTACGGCTTTTGTCTTGTGATCGCTAAATAATTAGTGTTTGTCTTTTAAATTGTCGTAAACGTGTGGTGAGAAGCCATGCCTCCACACGTCTTTGCTTCATATGACCCTAAATAACACAATGCATGGATACGTAGAGTGCATTAGCCATCACGATCTTCTAAGGTGATAAGGGAACTAACATACATTCTCTCGAGATTGGCTCACATCCACTTAAGTCAAAGATTAATGCGTCATATAAAGCATCTGTGTCATTCGTTATGTGTCGTATTACAAAACATGACTCTACAAAGAAAGAAAATCTCGAGACAGGTGTCGCTGACTACAAACTCAATTTATTCAAAAAGGAAAAAAAAACACCCAAACAACCAATTCCTGCCGAAACCCGCGCAGTTAGGACAAATGGTTGGGAATAGGGATATCTCCTTGTCAGGGAAAATCACAGAGGAATGACTAATGCAAGTGATGCATTTACTTTGAATGCAAGAAGCTTTATAAGTTCTTGAATAAACTGATCCTTGTGATGAACCAGAAATGTTAGTTATCTACACGCATATCCTCTTCGTACACTTCCTACGTTTAACGGATAGCTACGGGGAAAAGCGTGTCTTTTGACTTGGTTCTGTCATGTTCCTTCAACCGCGTGTACACGCATGACCCTGTCTGGCCTATGAACACCGTGTTGCATGTGAACGAATCCAGTCGTAAAAACACCCCATGAAGAGAACCACCAACCGTATTGTACCCGACAGCCGTCCTTCCGAACGGTTTGTTTCTACTCAACTTGCTTGCATATTTACTCAGTTTCTTGGGGTGGAAAGAAAAGATACCAACGTTGTGCCCACCCGCCACTTTCGTGAGCCTATGAGGCATGCTGTTGTACCCATGTGGCATGCCATGCGTTAGGAAACCACTGCCGACCTTCTCTTCTTTTTTTCTTTTCACCGCTTCCTCTTCACATGCGTAAACAATTTTCCGGCATCCCTGATAACGACCTGGTTGAGATGGCCTTTGCCGAAACGCTTCCACTATTCGGCCGTTCTTGAGGTTTTTTTTTTTTGCGCTGAGACATTTAATGAATCCGTACTAATTCGCCCAAATTTCAGCTTCAATAACGGTATGTCAACTATGGCGCATTTATATCAAAATAAAGGCATAGAAGAGAAAAAGAGAAAAGGTGAAGCAAAGGGGAAATGAGACAAACAAAATGCAGAAATACGAATCACCCGCAGCATTCGGCGTCGTTCAGTTAGTGCAACCGGTATATGTGTGGGCCCGTTTTATCGAAGCACAACGCAGGCCACCTATACTACGGACGTCTTTGCGGGGACGTGCCAGTGATTCCGCTTCTTCAAGCACAAGTATTGGAACAGGTGGGTTATCGAAGAAGGCAAGGATTGCTGTGCCCGAGGCACATTAAAGCAGACAGCGTAATTTTTGGTGAAGGCGTAAAGGCGTGGTGAATAAGGCGTGAGCCTTCTTCGCTACACATTCTTTTTGATTGTCCACCATTTGTCGACCACCTTTTTCACATTGCATTTTGTAGGAAAGAAGTCGCTCTAACGTTCTTGCAAGCATCTAATCATCCTTCACCACTGAGTTGAATCCATTACTGAACAGCCTACGTTTCCGTCGGAGCATACCAAAGGATGTAGAAGCCCTGTCTGATAACAACGCCATCCAGTTGAAGTGCACCAGTCATGTCCCGCTGTTTAAGGCACGTAGCAGTGCTGCGCGGTGTTCGGTATACCCTGATCGCACAGCCTGGGGAGTCGATGAACCCGGACTCCGTGAATGAAACGCGCAGAAGCGCACAACGAAGTCATTAGCGAAAAGGTGGCACACACATTACGATTCCGATTCATCAGGGATTTAGGGGAATCTTCCAGTGGCGTGTCATCTGCGTCGGCTGCCGAAATTGAGAAGGCGTGTGCGGAATGCTATCGAGCGGTGTGTGCCGGCATACCGTAGCCTTAAGGTGTTTATCTCAGGTTCACTCATGCTCACTCCTGCTCTCAACCTCGGTAAAGCAGTTACCAATGAAGAATTCGAACGGTCTAGCTCAATGCGAACCAATTGTATAAACGAAGTGGCGGGCATGCCAGAGGCTAATAGCGAATATCACTCGCCAAAAACACTGCACTTTGAGACATTCAGGGTGGATAGAATTTCGATCAGGATGAACAGAACTGCTCATGACGCAGCTCGCGGTTATGCCTGCAGCGCCAGTCTATATTACTCGCGTCTCACACGTTTCGCCACTAACAACACTTTTGAGGAGGAATGAGATCATTTTCAGCCATTCATGTGCAGCACGGTTAGCTGTAATTATTAAAGTTCAATACAGCGGTCTTGCACGCATTCCAGCTTGGCGTAAACATAGAAAGAACAATCTCTAGATGCTAAGGATACAAGACAAATGCACTGCGACTCGCTTTTTTCACGGCGTAAGCCTGAAGGGAAGGACCGCTTAAGTGCTACTTTAAAACGGTGTGTTCGCAAAGCTCAGCCGACAACTTCCACTTCTTGTTCAGAGTTCAAGCGTTCAGTAGGCCATTTAAACTACTCAGAGGTGTTTTATGACCCATATTTCTTTCTTTAACTCATTGTCGTCATCAAAAATTCTCCCAAAAGCTGCGCTCATTGAGGCACAATCAACGCATTGGGCTGCGAGTTATTCTTGACACAAGGGCGAAAACTGGCTTATAGATGCCCAAAAAAGTCCGTTTTGCTGATCCTAAACTGTCTCTGCTGCTTTCAAACAAACAGCAATGAACTAGACTCTAAATTTTCTTGAGTAATGCTTCACTCTTTACGTCGTCATCTACGCGTATTCCCGGAGAGCATGCTATACACCTGTTCAGGCTAATCGTCCGACAGCAGTGTCAAGTGTTTAGAAAAGCTAGCTCCTGTCTTTTCTCGGAAAGGCCTGAAAACATTGAAGTTATGATCCAAGCACATTCATTGCACCGTCAGTGCACACCGCCATGTTGGACGACACACTACGAGAGGGGCTGCCCAAAGCAGGGGAGAGGTTCGCTTCGCATATAAAGGTGGTATCATTTGAAGGCTTATAGGTTGGGTTTCTGCAGACTAGCTAAGTATGAGAGCGGTGTGTCCGTTGCACAAATGAATCAAGATTGCAGTCTGGTGAAGGATGCAAGAGGTTCGTTGTCAGCACTTAGCATAACTTGCTATTCATTGCACTGACATGCATAAAGCAGTTAAAGTCATCACACACACACTGACTCGATCAAACTCGGCCGGACTGTCGAAAGCTTTGTAAAAAGTTACCTCAAAAGCATTCGCACGCCATAATAGACAGAACCCTTCCTTGATACTAAATTAACAAGTTAACTTAAACATGAGAGACTTAAGCGTGCGAATAACCTTCAGAACTCAGCTGTTTATCGTCTGGTGGGAGATCTGCCTCCCACCACGACGCCAAGAAAGATACTGAATCGCCGCCTGCGATGCCAATAGAGGGCATCCCTGTAGAATATGCGTCACCATAGTCTGCTTATGCGGCTATTCCGCGCGTTCGAGGTCGTCGGAAAACAAAAAAAACAATGAATGATGTGCAACCACTCATCTTTTGCAGCAGACCTGCAGCGACAGTTACGAATGAAGGACAGAAAGGCATCAGAGGAAACGACACTTCAATGTACGAGTTAAAGAGTCTGTACAGACACTAAACGTTGTAATGCCTGGCGTTATGCAATCCGGCATCATGAGAGGTCAGCACTAACAGGGGGAATGAGGAAAGTGACGGGTAATAAGGTAAGAGAAAAGCACTGAGAGTCAGATTAAATCCTAACAATCTCAGCACATGCCATCAAAAGGAGCCGTGCTCGAAGACTAACTGCCGCGCTCACTCCTCAGCTCTCAAGGCTATTTCCGGCCACACTGGAGCTACTATATAGCCAAGCACGCGCGTGTTTTCTGTCAGGGAGAAACCGCGCCGCCCATTCCGTCTTCGTTCGAGGGGGGGGGGGGGGGGGGCGGGGGGGGGGCTTCGCGCGAGGAGCATGAGGGATTGCCATCCGGAGACGAACGGCATCTTTCACGGAGAACGGCCGCTAATTCGCGGGTAACGACGCCCTGCGACCGTTTTACGACGCCTTTCCAGCGGATCGTTGCGCCCGCGTCGCGTTTCCTCCGCGCACCAAAAAAGACTTGCAGCTCAAGTGGAATGTCCGTATCATGTGTTCGTCAGCACGCGGCTGCTCTGGTTGCGCAATCGGTACTCGCGGTATCGACTTGTGTCGTCTAACGGCGCTTGGCCCACTATTTACTTTTTCGATGTGCGGAGAAGGGCGATTGGCGAGATCATGTTTGGTCTCCTTGGAGGAAAGCATATGTTCCAATTTCCTACTTACGTCTTTCTTCATTGCATCGTCCATATTGAGGCAATAGACGTAATATTGCGCCACAAAAGGTTAATATGTTAGTATATGTTATGCCTGAGTCCTCTCTGCACATTGTTCTGGACAGAAAAGTCTCAACGTTACAGGAGCGAAGGTAACACCCAAGGACCCTCTACGAGAAGTTCTATACAGAAATGGCGAAATGTCGCTGTAACGTATCACAACTGTGGACTCATTGCAAACAATTCTGAATAAAAAATAATCAAAGCTGCGCGATTATATGTGAATCACGAGGACTCGATACGATGTGTGAAGATTCAATAACGAGAAAGTCATCAAGGTAATTTCCGGCGTACCTTTCGCGGTGTACATTCGTCGGAAACCCTATCTTATAAGGTAAACTATTGGACGGTTGTTTTGTTGAACAGCAAGACGCTGTAGGCCAATTCGTCGAGGACCATATGTGTCGAAGCAGCCTACTCGTCTCATAATGTAGAACGTGGATCGCCTTGGTGCTCCGAAGACCAATTGGAACAGTAACGAAAGGCAGAGAAGGTGGTGGTGTTGTTGTTTGCCTCACAAAATGGCACATACCCACAATGGAGATTGGCCATAACCAGGCGGTGACGGAGAGCGTGGTTAGCTGCAATATTTTGTCGTCTTCTTCTCTCTTCAGCCAAAACTCAATGATGTTTGAGCTTTCCCGCAACGACCAGAAAACCAAAGTGCGCGCCAAAATAGAAGTTGTTTGAATAACAAGTTTGTGCGAGGTTTCACACATCCGCACTCTGATTCAAGTCCAGCCTTTGCGTCAAATACTTGCAAGAATTCGTTATGCGCCTAACATTACTCAACAAAGTGCGCATATATCAGCTTGATGTTCAACTTGTTTGTGACTACACATTTGTTAGGAAAGGTATCGACTGGTTCGCGCGCGTAACATAGGGAAGACATTCCTCAGAATACCTTGCATTACACGCGTCAGTATTGGATGTGATCTCACCACAAGTAAGTATCATCATAATCCTTCATTTGTTTTGCTAGAAGCCATTGAGGAAGTGCGTATTGCTTGCAGAACGAATAGATGGCAACCTTAAAACACAACCGAACCATGCACCCTGTCTTCTTTGCACCACAATTGTGATTACTGCTCAGATCATTCCACTGAGCCATGCTAGACAAAGGTTCCACCGATGAGTTGTGTTGACATCCTTGCTGTTCTGCGAATAGACCTGCAATGAGTTACCCTGTTAAACAATTCTTCTGTCAACCAGCTTCTGTTCTCTGCATGAACAGATATCACCACTAAGGAGAGGTAGTCGCTTCATACCTTTCAACAAATATAAGATCTTAATGTTCACTTTCCCTGTGAAATAAAGATATCCGCAGAGAACCCAACAATTAAGACTCGATAAACAGGACACCATTTTTGGTAGCTTTTTTTTCATTCATTACAACTTTAAAAAAGATGTCCGACCGGAAATTACACTTTTTCGTGAGCATACTGAACAATTTTGGACCAAAATAATTTTTTAACGAGAAAGAATCTATAAACGCCAATTTTTTTTCATATATTGTAAGATTTGAATGTAACAATGAGTATCTCCGCAGATCTTCCGTCAACAGGCTTGCATTTTTTTTCCTATAAATGTTTTTGCGATCGTCCAAAGTGTTCCCCCATGAATTTTATGGCAGTCTTAACTACTTAATGCGAGCGATGGAAAAAACTTTGAAACAGATTTTGCTACGGATAAGAAGGTGGGACCATTACATTCAATATTTTCATAACAGTACCGTACAACTTTTCGATATAAAACAGTTTTGTTCAAGAATGTTGGACGTGTACGGTGCAGGGGCAGAATTCGGGAATAATTTTTACCTTACGGAGTTGTTCATTCGGAACCAAAGTTCAGATACAGGACCTTATTTTTCATTTTCACTCATTGAAATAAACCCTACGTGTGCAAGTGTCGAGCCTACGACCTCGTATGAGGAGCAGAAATGCATCTCTGTTAAGTGACCACAGAACCTGGAACTACGAGGATTATACATTTTCGTCCAACATGAAAGAGAAACGGATTGCTATTGTCCGTGTCCTCCCCTTTCTCGGAAGAAATTATTGCGACGCATCAGTGTGCTCGATGCGCAACTGTACTGTTCACTATTCCTAGTATACCTGCAGCATAGCTTTCTAATACTCAGTAACATTAGAAAGACAAACGTCCGGACTCTTCAAAGCATCCAAGCACTAGCTTTCTGTATCTATCTTCGACTGCCTAAATGGGCCTCTGAAGCAGCAACTGTTGTCGTCACCATATTACTACACACACTGCTGTTGACACTATGAGAGCACGTATTCGGCACCTCACACGGGTCCCCTCTTATTAACTCGAAACTCTTCCGCTAATTAGGCCACGTGCTGCATTCGCCAAAGTCAATGATGCTCATCGCGCCTATCCTCCATCGCAATTCACCCCTGCCTTAAGACCGTGCTCGCCCTTATGGAGTATACATAAGCCTCGGATGCACCTTTCTATTCCTGGAATTGCGAAGAAAGCTGGTGCACCATTGCCTGCTCTCAAACGGATCACGCTAGAACAGCCAATTCTGCGGGGTCTGTGGTGATACCGGCGAAGTTCAGATGAAGGTGAAGACGACGTATAACACTTCGTCAACTGGAGCGGAACTAGCAGCCCTTCGGGCTGCTGCTGAGTTCTTCAGCCAAGAACCTCCACATGAAGGGTCAATTTTTACTGATTCCAAAGCAGCCCATCAGGACCTGCAAGCTGCTTTACGCCGAGGTTCGCATGAACAACTGGTTGCAGAGATTCGCGAGGTGTACCACTGCGCCATATCTAAATGTCATATCATTTTTCAGTGGCTGCCAGGACACTGCGATATCAAAGGAAACCACCACGCGAATGAGGCTGCCCGAGCTTCCCACAATAACGGACTTCAATTAAGTGTTCTTATATCAAGAGTTGACGCAGCGTGTGAGCTACGTAGCTTGGTGCTGGAGCTGACGCTTTCTGCGTGCAACACTTCCCAGTTTTTCAACCGTCGCCTCAGGGCATTGGATCTTGGACTGCGCTTTCGTCTTCCTCATAATACATCGCGTCGCGAAGCAACACTGCCGTGCCATCTATGGCCGGGTGTTTCATTTACAAAGCAATGCACGTTCCGGGTTGGGAGGTCCGACGACTCTTCTTGTGGAAGATGTGGCTGTGAGGAGACAGCTGCATCTCCGCTGTGAGTGCCCTCCTTCTGCGACCGAAAGGCGTACGCTGCGTTGTGCCCTGCGTCTCCTCGATCCTCGCCCTTTAAGAGAGGATAAGATCCTGGGACCGTGGTCACAACAATCAAATTCCCTCGACGCCTACAAGGTACTGTTTTGTTTCCCGAGAGCGACTGGCTTGAGAGACCAATTGCGACTGTCCTCCTCACCCCTTTTCTCTTCCTTTTCAATCCCGTCATCCGTATTCCCCAGTGCGGGGTAGCCAACCAGAACACGCTTCTGGTTAACACCCAGGCCTTCCCTCTCCCTCTTTTTTTTTTCGTGTAGAAACTGATGTATACATTGTCAGCAATATTTTCTCCACTAATACACATCGTCCGTTGTAAAGCTAAGCAGCCTCCTAATTTGAACTGTTTTACAAAAGGTAGTTTTAGATAATTGTTTCATCACTTTATTTGGCACGGCAAACAATCCAAATCGAGTCCAATATTCTCATTGGTGCCATAAGCCTAAACATGCGCTTGACACAACGCATTTTTGGGGGTTGCGGCCTACTCTATTGTTTGTTATAAAAAGTACGGTGAATATGAATTATTTTTTTGCCTAAAAGCCTCATTGTGACCACGAAAACGAAAGCTAGCTGACCAACGCTTCTTAGGCCAGTGATCAACCGCCAGAGGGAGCTCGGTGCTCAAAAAAGTTCTCAGGTGGCGCTTCCGTCGATCGAGTTTAAGGCGCGATACTGCTTGAGTGATGCATCTTGAACTCGCTTGTCTCGCCTCGCTTTTCCTTTTCTTTGTGCGTAGTAGATTTTTTTTACTCGCTTTAGCGCGCGTGGAAAGGACACGTGCGTCTTTAATATTTGACTTCCTCTTGAACCCGCCTCGTACGCGGCTGGCTTTTGACCCACGACCGCTGTTTGACCCGCACGTGTCCACAAACTAATAAGCGGCCGTAGCAAGCCGGCAATTTTAGCAAATATTTTGATTTCCACCGCAGTTTCGCTGTCTTGACTCTGGCGAAATTTTCTGCGACCAGAATAGCGGTCAGTGATGTTTGCTTTTTTTAATGGGCGTTGTGAGTCGAAATGCAATTTCACTAAGGATACATCGCATTCACTTCCTTTATGCGTATGCTTGCTGAAGGATGGCCGCCAGTCTAATACCAAATGTTCTCGCGTTTGAATAGAGCGCAGGTGTGAAATACGGCAATTTAAATTCTTGTGAAAATGTTTTCGCGAAGAAGTGGAAAAACGGTAAGCGAACTGAATACACCCCCCCCCCCGTCCACCCCCCCCCCCCCCCATACCTCTAAACCTGCACTGATTATATCAATAATTTGATCCATATTAGGCTTAATGCATTTTAGACAACGTATTATCACGTTAGCTCAAGGTCTGTTTCACTAAAACCTCCTCCGTCACGCTTCCTTTTGAAAACCGTCTTAAACTAGGAGTGTTCAAATGAGAACTAAGGCGTTGAAAGTTAAGCTTTTGAAATAAAACGTATCTTTTTCAAGATTTTTCGCCTTGCAATGAGAATGCAAGAAAGAACGTCTTGATAATCGGAGTTTACTTCGGAGGGATACACACCAGAGGTTGTGAAAAGCGCTAGGCCAGGAGGCAGTGCAGTCAGAAGAAGATGAGTGGAGTGGGGAGAACCGCACACAGGCATTCTTGCGTCTCGCTTACTATGTAACGCAGTGGTTTTGTCAGTGTGCCGAAATAATGAACTGAAATAATCAATTCATTATTTATTCATTTGAAGCCACTACAGATGCGTGAAAACAAAAAAAAAGTACTGGCGGATGTTCCACTATTCCACGTTAAAGAGGAGGTGAAATAGTTTTTGATAATTCGAGGTCATTCAAGGATTCGAATCTATTAAGCATTTATATGTACAGCATGCAAAGTAGTTTTGCGCTAGCGTTTAAAATGTTGACGTAATCACCGATTAAATCTGCGACGACGCTCAGGCTTCTCCTCACTTCGTTGGAGTAGTGGGTGGTGACGTCATTGTTGCCGAATTTTCAGATGTCCGCTGCCTTCGTCTGCGTGTTGCCCTGCGTCTTAGGATGCCGCCAAACAATGCTTCGCGAGCTTCGCCTTCGACGGAATTCGTTTTCTTCCTTGAAACAACCGCTTCTGCGCTGAAAATTTAGCGCCGCCGTACGTGACGTCATCATTGCGGTCGATGCCGAAATAGAGCATAAACTACAGGAGGCAGCGGACGTAGTGGTAAACTACGCAGCGAATAGAGGGCTAGCGTGCTCACCAGAGAAATCCGCGCTTCTGGTGTATAATCCTAGGCACTTGAGACTCAAACAGAGTAACAACTTCAACATCACGGTCGGAGGACAACCCGTGCCGATGGTGGATAGGATTAGAATATTAGGACTGCATATTCAGAGCGACAGATACAACGGGGAAACCCTGAAGAAGCTCGAGGGATATGCGGCGCAAGCCATAGGGATATTTAGAAGAATAGCACTCAAAGGACGAGGGCTCAGAGAGAAAAGCTTGATCAAGTTGGTGCAAGCATACGTTATCAGCCGGATAAGCTATGCTACACCCTACTTGAAGAACGGGATAAACTAGACACAATCATAAGGGGATGCTACAAACGGGCCCTGGGCCTGCCCATAAGCACCTCCACTGAAAGACTCCTAGACATGGGTATTCACATTCACAATACATGGAGAGAGATTGCTGAAGCCACGAGAACGGCGCAGCAAGACAGATTAAGCCAATCAAACACAGGAAGGGCGATTCTAAGCATGGTAGGACTCCAGACGGACAGGGGTATTCTAGTAAAGCGGGACATCCCAAGGGACATCAGAGAAATGATCGGGGTAGATCCTTTACCCAGAAACATGCACCCTACATTTAACAAAGCAAGGAGGGGAAAGAGAGCTGAGGCGCTCACCAAACGCTTCGGCGAAATGAATGAGAACGCAGTGGCCTACACGGATGCGGCTAGCGGGAACCTGGGAGCAGCGGTGGCAACGGTCGTTAGTGGCCGGGGTACAGCTGTCTCTTCCGCAACCATACGCAGTCGAAATCCAGAGTCGGCTGAAGAAGTTGCAATAGCGCTCGCTTGCGTGGGAACGGAGGCACAATACATAATTAGCGATAGCAAGACTGCTATCCAAAATTATGCCCGAGGCAGAATAACTCATGAAGCACTGCGAATCCTAGAGGGACGCAGAATAAATAGAAACATTAGTCTCGTTTGGACACCAGCCCACGAGGCAGTTCCAGGAAACGAGGCGGCAAACGCCCTGGCTCGAGATCTCTACTTCCGAGCTGCGGCAGGACCGCCCGATAGCAAGGAACTGGACGAGAGACTGATAAATTACACAGAAATAGTGGAAAATTACAAACTAAACAGGAGACTCTTTCCTCCCCCGGACAAAGAGCTCACTAACACAGAGGCTACGGCTTGGAGGAGACTACAGGCAAAAAATTTCATACACCCAGTGTGGGCATCACATGTCTTAAAAGATGAGGATATTGATGATAAGTGTAGGAAGTGTGGGGAGAGGGGGACCTCCGACCATGTGATTTGGGAATGTGCGGATTCTCCAGGGTTCCGAGAGAACATAGACAGTAGAGAGGCCTGGGAAACCCTTCTGCAAAGCACGGACCCCGTCGTGCAGAAGAAAGCGGTCCATCTGGCGATAGCTGCCGCGAGGAGTCAGAAACTCCTTGCCTGTCTCTAGTCGCGGAGGTCCCGGCCCCTGCCCCTCGGCCTGCGTGCCGGAGGTAGGGAGTAGGGGGCCTCCATTCTGATGGCAAATAAAGGTTTATCATCATCATCATCATCATCATCATCATCTGCCTGTATCTCCGCACAGCTCAGATGTCTGAATACCGACGCCAGTTTAGTCGGCGATTACGTCCCAATTTCAAATGCTAGAGCAAAAATATTTCACATGCTTTACCTGCAAGTTTCACGCATTCGGCTCGTTTAAACTCGCCGAATTCTAGAACCTCTTCGGTTGCCCTGAACATTGTATTAGCACAGCATCGTGATTCACTGCATTAAGCAAGAAAAAATGTGGCATTTATCGTCCCGAAGCTGTACATAGGTTGTGAGGGAGGCCATGATGGAGGACTCCGTATTTATTTGGACAGGCTGGGGTTCTTTAGCACGCGCTGAGATCGCACACAGAACACAAGAGCGTCTTCACATTTGGCCTCCATCAAATTGCGGCCGCCGCTGCTGGGACTGAACCCAGGTCCTCCTGTTCAGCGGCCCAGCGCCCTAATTACTGAACCCTCGCGGCAGGTCAAGCAATTTTCGTGAAGTTTCGCGCACACCTCGCAAGAACTCATCCTATTTCGAAGTTACCGCCTATCATCTAGTACAATGAAAATAAAGAATAGTGTACGATCCCTTCGGAAAATGCAGACAGATGAACTGGGTGAAGCGGGGGCAGCTGAAAAAAAAAGCCTAGCGAATGATAAAAGAAATTTAAAGCTGGGCAGACATACCCAAGCGCAATAGTGTGCATTGCGCCCAATCTAGGAGACATAATAGAAGAACTTATTAACGCATGCTTAGGAGAAAACATTTACGTTTATAATTGTTTCTGAAATCGAAAAATCCAGCGAGGGATAAAGTAAGCTTTAAAAATTACCCTGTTTATTTTTGCGAATAAACATATTCCCCACCACTACTACCACCTCCATTTGCACCCGTTTTCAATTTTCCCTAGTCGCTTCCCTGAGGGAACAGACCGAGCACTGTGAGAATCCTACCGTGCCTTTCGTTGCAACTGCATATAACAGCCACAATAGCGCACACATTATTTGGTCTCGACATCGCGCCGCGATCTATGCTATGAATCGGTGACTCAAGATTTACGAGTCACCAGCGAAGACAAAATGAAACTTTAATACCTGAGTTTCCCGGTATGAGAAACCTGGGTTTCTGTGCCTGAAGCATCCGCCATTGTCGCTTCGCAAGAAGCGGCTGCTGTAACGCGTGTCTTTTATATATATGAGATCTTTCTTTGAGCGTACCTTCTTCACTGAGGCTCGCATCTTTCTGCATGCGCCCGTAGTAACGGCCCATTTGGCGTCAGTCGACGGGCCAGTGCACTTTCCTCTTCTTTCCTCACTCAATCACCGCAGCAACAGCTTCCAGCATTACAAATCCTCCTCCTCCTCCTCGTTCTCCTCCTCATCATCATCATCAGCAGCAGCAGCAGCCTGACTACGCGCAATGCAGGGCAAAGGCTTCTCATGCCTCTTCAACTAGCCCTCTCCCTTGCGTATCCCGGCAAACTTAATCTCATCCGGCCACCTATAACATTCTGCCGCCCCGTGCTACGCTTGTCTTCTCTTGGAATCCGCTCCGCTACGCTTAAGGACCAGCGGCCCTGTGAAATGTGTGGCCATAGATGTGCGGAGTGTTTTCGGGATGCCTGTTTGCGGGCAGAGTCCCCAGCGGGTGCTCTCTGTGTTAACATGTCGTATGTTTGCGGGCTTTCACTTTCCGGCTACGGGCAGCGTCCGGCATGCGTTCCGAAGCGTTTGGCGCAGTATTATGATACCTTTTGACAATAGCCCATGCACACTTACGTACGCTGAAGCCAAGCATTTCGCGGCACGTTGCGCTGTTTGTCGCATCCGCACTTTTAGTCCAGCATATGTACACGGAGACACAACAATAACTTCAGCCTTGTGGCGCCATCTGGTTGTTAGAAGGAGACCATTTTTTTTTTCAACAAATCAACGCTCCTCTTTATGCTCACTTACGTACGCTGAAGCCAAGCATTTTGCGGCACGTTGCGCTGTTTGTCGCATCCGCACTTTTAGCCCAGCATATGTACACGGAGACGCAATAATAACTTCAGCCTTGTGGCGCCATCTGGTTGTTAGAAGGAGACCATTTTTTTTTTCAACAAATCAACGCTCCTCTTTATGCACACTTACGTGCGCTGAAGCCAAGCATTTTGCGGCACGTTGCGCTGTTTGTCGCATCCGCACTTTTAGTCCAGCATATGTACACGGAGACGCAATAATAACTTCAGCCTTGTGGCGCCATCTGGTTGTTAGAAGGAGACCATTTTTTTTTCAACAAATCAACGCTCCTCTTTATGCACACTTACGTACGCTGAAGCCAAGCATTTTGCGGCACGTTGCGCTGTTTGTCGCATCCGCACTTTTAGTCCAGCATATGTACACGGAGACGCAATAATCACTTCAGCCTTGTGGCGCCATCTGGTTGTTAGAAGGAGACCATTTTTTTTTCAACAAATCGACGCTCCTCTTTATGCCTAGCAACGACAGAATCATCACTAGAAATAAAAACGTAAATGAAATTTGTCGCTCATGCGTTTTGCTATAGGCGACATGATACGAATCGACAGCCCGGGGCCCCATTTGTGCCCAGTGAAGGCACTGAAAAACGCACTAATAACTACGAATTCACTCCGAAGCGAGGGTTCCTGCTTAGAAGAGCGTCGCCATATTGGAAACGCTTTTAACATACGCAGGACCCACGCGCGCTAAATTCGGGAAATAACGCATGTAGCTCGAGCGTACGATAGTGCTCTTCTTGAAATATCGTTTGGCGCATGCCCTAATCGAAACACGCTATTCTTTAGAGTATGCTATATCTTTCAGTATGCTTTTCTACGCTATACTATAACTGTCTTTGGTCTTGCGCTTCTACCGGTGATGATAAAAGTCTCACGAAGCGCGAAGCTTGCGGCTGCCGGGGGGGTGATCACTTGACCACCGGTTAGCGGAACCCACCAGATGACCCACCAGGTTACTGGCAAGAGATGGTCACTTTCTCGCAGCATGGGGCTATGAGGGTTGTCAATGTGGTTAGGCTTTGTCCGAGGAGGACGGTGTTCCATACACGGGCCCTTTCTGAAAGTAGCGGTCATTCTGCGAGGTAACGTCACAAGGTAAGGTAGCAGCGTGCAGTCACAAGACTATACCGCGCCGCCGCGGTGGCTCAGTGGTTATGGCGCTGGGCTGCTGACCAGCAAAACGCGGGTTCGATCCCGGTCGCAGCGGTCGAATTTCGATGGAGGCGAAATTCTGGAGGCCCGTGTATACTGTGCGATGTCAGTGCACGTTAAAGAACTCCAGGTGGTCGAATTTCCTAAGCCCTTCACAACGGCGCCTCTCATAACCTGAGTCGCTTTGGGACGTTAAACCCCATAAACTACACCAAACCAAGCAAGACTAGTCCACAAAAGCTCCATTCCCGAAAGCACCCACTCTGCGCGCACTTTAGGGCAAGAGAAGGCAAATCGACCACATTTTTACGGCTAATTATTGCCCTAGGCTACCTCACTTGCTGAGACACGCTTGCCCTGCGCTCTATGGACACGCACTCTCAAAAGAACTTTTTTTTTTCTTTTTAAGCTCAGCGCAGCCAAGTACGATCGACAGTGGCGACGTTCTGGCGCCTGCTGCAAACGCGAATGACGAAACCGAAACACGCTAGTCTTCTACCTCCTTCTCTCTCTTCGTTCTCAAAAAAGAATAGAATGAAAGATGAAGCCAAAAAGAAAACTGCAGTCTCATCATTCGCCTCGGCGCTTGCCACATTCCCGCGCTACAGATGCGTGCGTTATGGCTCCCGGGTAGAACGTCCGTTTCGCCAGTGACCACAGCCGGCCGTGGGTGAAGGGGGCGGAAGGGAAAGCTCTTCTTAATTACGCGATTGCTGCAGCAGTGCCTAATTTATGTTTACCTCCACGGAGCCGGCCCAGAGCAACAATTAGGTGAGGCGTGTAGGCCGCGGCGAAGGCTGCACAGAGCCACTCTTTGCCCAGGCCTAGCCGCAGCCTTTGCTGACCGTGCGGTGGGGGCGAAAAGTGTTTGCTTCGCGCCCAGCTGTAATTGTCACCGGCTTTATTCTTCTGGCTCTGCTGCGCGAAGCAGGCGTGTATGTAACTACACGGCGGAATATTCTCGAAACCACGAAGCTATTCCGCTGAGAGGAACTTGACCTTATAATACGATTAGTCAAATCTTTAAAAGAAAGCTTGAGAAAGTGTATTGAAATCTTACGCGGGTTGAAAAAAATGAAACTAAGCATTCAAGAATAAGGACTCTCTTTCTATAATAAGAAGTGCGAAGGCGAATATTTAACGAACTTTCAAAGCGTACGAGAATGGTGTAGAGAATGATTAAAAAAGCAAAGCAACCATCTCTTAGAAGATTGTGGGCTCACTTGAGGGCTGCGGCTTGCTTCCCATAAAAGTCAATTTTATTTCATTATGATAAAGTACACAAGGTTTCTACTAATGGTAAAGCGGCACGAGTGGTGACGCAGATAATGAAATTAAAGTCTTTTGACACCAACTTGCAGGCAGCTTTTGGCGACAGTAATGATAAAAGACACCCCAAGCCACTTAATTAATTGCGCAGGTTTTTGCACTGAAAAACACTCTAGCGTAGTTTCAGCACAATCTTTTTCAAAATAAAGTTATATTTTTATCAACACTGCCTACAGGGCATTAATTCTGCTGATGCTTAATAAGGACATCTGTAAGGCAAAAGTGTACTCAGAAAAAGTGTAATTTAAGGGAGAAGAAATACTCTAAATCTTCTCGTCCTGTTCAGGGGCAAAGAGTTAACAGCGATATCAAAATAGTCGTTATGGTCGCGGTGTAACTGGATATCATTGCGTCAAGTTTTTGGTAACGAGGTACTACGATGACGGCGACGTGGTCGTTGAGGCAGGAGGAAAAATTACATTATCTACCAAGCGCTGCAGAAACGGATTGCAACATTCCAATCTTCGCAAATATAGAAGACGACGTTTGTCTTTAAAACATTACAAAGAATTTTGAGGGTTTAGCTTTTCCTGTGTATATCTAAAGAGTTTGCAACTAACGTTTGGATAAGAAACACGTGATAAATGTTACATATCTCATCACACACGTATGCATTTCATCGTTCCGTGCACATCACCACACCGCTATTAGATATCACCGGTAAAGCACGTAAGCAAGTCACTACTTCCGAAAAGCAAGTTACTTCTAAAACAATTACCATTTCCTCAAAGCTAAAAAAAAAAACCAGAAGCAGTAAAAATTTCTCTGGAAGTTCTCCTGCTGAAGTCATGCTTTCGACCTCCATTAATTTCCTCTAAAAAGCTGAGGTGGTAAACTTCACGCTCCGGGGCATACGATTGGATCGATGAACTGAGCGGTCACATATAAGCTCAGCGAACAAATCTACAATCGTCGCAGTTGTATCGATCCGCCAGCCAAAGAGGAAAGATCCCCTCCACGCGTCACTTTATGTGCCTACTTTCTTAAGCTTCTTTATTATCTGCATCCACATCCACAGTCCGCAACTTTACTGTCTAATTGTTTAGCGTACTTTAACATCGTTATCATCTCTGACTTCCGCGGTCGTTTTCTTTTCTTTTTTGTGCCTGTCGTCCTCTCTTTCCTCATCTCAATTGCGCAGTGTTGTGCTCGCGCTTCCTTCCTGCTGCGGAATTCGGCGAAGTGGGGCATGGGGAGGATTCCCTGAAGACCACCGCGAGGGTGGGTGAGCCCTCTGGGGGAGACGTGACTGCAGGACTGCCAGAGGGAACGACGACAATAGCGTCCCCACGTGTTCGAACAGGAATGCCGGAAGCAGCGACGATAGCGTCCCCACGTGTTCAACAGGAATGCCAGCGACGACCATAAGCGTATTCGTTCCGGTCCTCGCCACGACGAAGTGCGGTATCAGGGTGGTCCCCTTCAGTCACGCTGGATTTGAACAATTGCCCGAGTGCCGCACCTGCGACAGAGCCTCCGCGTTCCGGTCACCAGTGCAGGACCTTTCGACACCTGCGGGGAGACAGCCTGCATTCCTGTGTCATGCAGGTGCCCTCCGGACGCACGTGCGCGGCCACCTGGAGGCCGCGTAGACGACAACGTGACCGAGTCCTGTTCCCTTTCCCTCGACCGAGCTGCGAAGAATCACCAGGACCGCCCTGCCGTGTGTGGCACCATCAGTGCCATCGTGTGATTGGACATCATTCTTCGAACTGTATTCCCCAGCTAGGGATCCGGGGAATACGAAGAGTATTTAAGGAGCTGCTGGTTTGATGCCAGAGGAGAACTCCCTTCTTGAGAGGTATCAGAGACTCCCGACTCCTAAGAAGCTCTCTTTACTGAGAAGCACTCTCAGTTGCCCGTACTTGTACATAGTGTAAATAGTCCTTGTATAAAGTTTTCCTAGTTTTCTTCCTCCGATCGTCCTCGTCTCTTCTCCGGCCCCGTCACGCTACCTGAATTCCAGCAGCAGTAACAAGCTCACAGCTTGGTTACTTACCCTAGTTTTCTCAAGCTGTTCATCAAGCCTGTTCTCGTCGGTGGGAATTCCTAAGCTTCAGTACAACACAGGCAAGAAATGACACCACTGCGTCAAAGCGCCACCCACACTACGTAAGCAGGAATTGGAGCCCAACGCCGCGGTGCTTGCGTAATCCAAGTGGTCTGGATCAGTGTTGCCTCCGAATAGCTCCGCCCGCTGCCTTTTTCCCCCAAACACCCTGCGCTCGGTTTCGTAGTAGCGAGACGAACCACCACCTCCCAGACAGCGCGTCATCACTTACGACACACAGCCAGCTGTCCTCGAGTTCGAACTTGGCTTGAAGGCCTTGTGAAACGCAGACATCTCTGTTTCCTCTCCCCGCTTCGAAGCTCCCTGTGAATGCCCCTTAACTGGCTGCGAATAACAGCAGGCCCAAGCGGGAGGCAGTCTGGATAGAAACTGGCGGACCTTCTCGCAACTCGGACTGACATAGTTGGTATAGATGGACGCTTGTGACGCGCTTTAGGACACAGAGGAGGAATAAGAATGAGGTTAATCGGGTCCATTAAGTTCGATTTGCATGCGCCGCGGTGACGTTGAGCGGAACAAGACCTCTAATTTGCATGACGTGTGGTTTCTGAGAGGGTATCCGCGTTCATTAATAAACGAGAACGAAACTGGCCGTCGCAAAGTACCTATGTAACAAAACTAAGTAGAAGTGAGCGTGGAATAAAAGCATGAAAATGCAAGAGTCAGGAAACAAGTACCAAAGTTAGAGGAGAAAAGCAGAACCTGAGACACGAGACGGAACGTTTTATAGATGCATTGTTGAGCTTACAACTGAAGCTTATTTGAACAGGCGCTGAGTGAATGCGCAAGATTAGAATGATCACAAACAAAAAAGTAAGTATGCATCCATATCATGACTAGCATGACAAATCATAAAGAAGATACACAGAAACTCACCGACCGAAAACTGAAAGTCTTGCTCACCAGACTAGCTTCACACTTGCTTCGTTTCCTCAATTTTTAGCTTTTTTTTTCTTAAGGTGACAGAGGATGTTCTTGTGAACGCTGCCCGTAATTTCACTGTTTCAGTCGCCTCAGTCATCGCTATAGCCTCAATTTTTTCCGACATCTACTCGCATCCACAGTAGTCAGAGTGCAAAGATGCGCTCACGCAGCCCTATACACACTACATGCCCACATTTTTATCATTTACTAGTGCGTTTTCCTGTCTGGACAGCGTAACTCTGCTTCATTACAGTGAGAGCGAGTACACCCCTCTTTCAGTGCATGGAACAAACTTATTGCCTTGCATTTAATTGCAGCCAGGCTTGTCTGCTTCCAAGGCATTCGCGCGTTTGCACATTTCGTGCAATTTTTCTTCCAACCCCTATCCAAATGTGGGCCGCTTTGTGAATGTAAGGCACCACTGCTGAAGTCTGTACAATGTTTCGCTCTCCGCAGCTGCTTCGCAGGCCTGCCTTTCTATACTTGCGTATTTCAATGTTTTGAGAACATAGTTCCTGTTACAGACCCAGCCCCGTGTCAAGTGAGCCCAGCAGCCAGGAGTTGGAGGCTAGCTGGTTGATCATTAGCAAGGCCCATCCCCAGTGTGGCAAATATTTGTGCACTTAGTGGAAGTCCGCAGCGTTTAAACTTCCTGCACTCAGGCTTGGAACAAGAAGATATCACTTGATAGTCTACGACCTCCATTTTCGTCTGTCTGCGCCCCGTCACGCAGCGGAGTTTAGATCTGGTTAGATGTTGCTATTTTTTTTAACTCAGAGTAGACATATTCAAATCTCAAATACGATGTTGGAGTTAGCAAAATTAAATTAAAATAAAACCCCTGCCGTGCCGTGGCTCAAATGACAGTAATGGATTGCTGCTTTGTCGCTGATATGCACAACGCATGCGGTTTGGAACAAACTGCATTTTAAAAATCAAATATGAAATAATGTCGTCTGCAGGTACCTCTTAAGTTGAATTTATAGCTGTGCCAAGTATTCAAAGAAGCTGCTTACGGCTCTGGTAATTTGGGAAATGACACTCGCTTCATCATTCTCAAACTCAATTAAGAGTTCGTTATGAAGGAGAATATCCTTGCTCCCTATGAACTAACTGAGTGCTTTTGCATAGTTATGTATCGATACTTTCTAAAAAAGGTGGATCACGGTCGTCGCGATTTAGACCATACTTTTTAACTAAGCGCATTTGCAAGATTATATACCAGCACTTGATAAAAAGGGGACTCACTTTCGGCGCGATGTACATCCTATTTTTTCTTCTCAAGCAAATATAGTCCAATGTCACAAAATTTATCTGCAGATAGGGTGTTAGCGATTCTGCAAAGCTCTGTGCAAAAAACATGGGATCATTAAAAAAAAACACAGCATCACAATCATTAGTCCTTCCCTCATTGAACATTTGCAGCCCTTTGTGATAAAGGTTCTTCATATCGACGGAACATGAATCAAAGTGTTTCGCTTCGTTATCGTTTTTAAACCTGACAGCAACTTAAGAATTCTGGCCCACAGATTGATCGGCAGTAGTCAGTAAGGTAAATAAAAATTTTGCTAAATTCCTTTTCTGGGCGATGTTCTCTTAAACACCTACAACATAACTACAAGATTTTTTTAGTGTTCCACCACAGGGTGAATTGTGTAAAATCATGAACAGTTTTGGTTTTTCGTCCTGAAGCTGCTATGAGGAGAAAAGAGAAGCTTTTCTTTGGTGAAACAGAAAGCGCAACCTACTAGGGCACGAGTATGTCACAGGAAGCAGGGGACGTGATCAAGTGTCCGGCTACGGTATTGTGCTCTGGGAACAAATGCAGCAGCAAGAATACCCATGCGCATGCAGAGCCTAATGTACGAATAGAGCTCCTCATTCGCTATCTCAAGAATATTATTTCACACGGTCTTTCTTTACCATAACCATTGGATCGGCATCTCCATGAGCTGCTTGCACTCTATTTATTCATTAGGTTATTTGTTTAGTTACTTTGTATTTTGATTTATTTATTTGTAATACTGACAGCATTATCGCAAAACCATAATTGAGGCCAATTAATACAAGCCAAACAAAAAATAAACCAATGGCGAATACCTCACGGGTGACATTTATGACATAAAATATAACACCTTGTGCATTACAGAAAGGAGTAGAAATGGAAGACTAGCATCAACCGCTAGCAGTCATGACTGTTGCATTGCTACTGTGTATCCAAGATGAATAATTTTATCATTTTTTTCTTGCCCATTCTACTATCTATGCGTGCAAGAGGATAGCGATTCAGTACTTGTAATGTTGTGATCCAGACCATTACTTTCGCTAATGGTGAGAGTGCGAAGTTTCATGCGGACGTTCCAACTCGACCAATATGCAGTATTAATGCTCTTAGATAGCCCATCGTTACGTGGAACTGCAGGCAGCGCCAGGGGGAAAGAAGTGCTCGTTATGACATACAAGACGGAAGCCAACAGTCACCGAAACCAAGGATCATAGGTGATTTTTCTTATTGTAGTTTTCATCCATGTAGTTTGCCTTGCCTGCTGAATCGTTTATCGAGTGCCTCGAATCTGGCAATATCTGAACAGTAGCTTGGTTTCGGTGACTTTTGTTTTCCGTCATTTATGTCATAACGAGCACTATTTCCATCCCCTTGTCTGCTGAACAGCTCATCGAGGGCACCGAATCTGGTAGTATTTGATGACGTAGGTATCATAACAGGGTTCTCGCAGGTCTTACGCCCTCACCTTTCGACCCCGTTCCTACGTGGCACTCGCGATAAATTAGGAGGTACTACGTCCGCCGCTATGGACGAGGGTGGCGCTGGCGAACACTCTCAACGTTCGGTTACACTGACCATAAATACCCCCGAAAGCCGAAGATTGGGCAGCCGTCGCCGTAGCTCACTTGGCAAAGCACCGGACACGAAATTCGGAGGTCGTGTATTCAGATCCCACTGGCAGCATGTAGTTGTTTTTCCGTTTCCTTTTATTAATATCCCATTGATGAAAACTACAAATTTAAAAAAAAGAAATCTCCTATGCTCCTTGCTTTCGGTGACTGTTGGCTTCCGTCAGGTATATCCTAAAAACACCTCTTTCCGTTTCGTTGTCTGGGAATGTTCGAGCATTAGTTATACTGTGACAACAAATAAACATGTTCTATTTTGTTTTCTCGCAAAGTCAGAGAGCCGGAGGTTAATCCGAAGTTGCCCAAGACTGCAGTGGAGCGTGTTTCGACTGGTTTCAAATAAACCACCTCCCGCAGCCTAGGCGGGCGCCTATGCCGCTTGGCCACCCTCTCTCCCTCTCTTCATTTTCCTCTGTAAAGAGGATAATGGGGAGTGAAGATAGGGTTTCTTATCTCTGGCCTTTGCCACCATTAGGAGATATAGGGAGGCCTTTATCCTGCAGTGTGCGTAGTCAGGCTGATGATTACGGTGATTTTCCGCCCATCCCGTTGCTGGCACCCCCTCTCTCTTCCCTCGCACAATATCCCACTCCATTCTGTCCCATAAAAGTGGAGAGGAGATTTACGTCTCTCTACTATAAGCCACCTGTCAATCGAGGCATGTGGCAGGTGGCGCTGCGGACGGCGACGACGGCGTGAAACCGAGGAACGAGCAAATAAGAGATAACGCTCTAAAAACTCACACGAAATAGCCTCGCCCAGAAAGCTAACACGTTCGGGGCGCAGCGGACTAGCGGGAACAACGCCTCATCGTGAAAGCAAAGGTATAGGGCGTCAACCGCGAAGTCATTCGTTTATGCACAGAATGCCGCGGTCTGTAAACGCATTCGCCGCAGTGCGCTCTTTGTTTGGCAGGCGCGGGTATAACGGCGCGTATTGAGGTACGGGACCCGTGTTGTCCGACAGCGCAACGGGAGTGAACGGACTACAGAGCGGATCTCCGTGGGGATCACACACTATCACACATACACACACAGAGAGACAAGAGAGCGCGGGAAACGGAAAGAAGAGGTGCGACGGGATGAAACGAAGATAGCGTATGCGAGCGACGAAGATGTCGAAACAGAGCGGTCGTCGTCGCATTAGTATGCAGGCGTCTGTGCGGCAGAGCCGCGGGGGGCAACAAAGTGCCTTCTACTCCAGCCACTGTCGAAGAAAAAAGGCAAGTGGCAAGACAGAAGCTGCAAAGAATCCGACGAAGTAAAGGGGGCGGACAGTACATCAGTAATAATACTAAAGAAAAGCTAAACACCCCTCCTAGTTTTCTTTGGGCAGCCGGACTGCACGGTGGTTGACAAAGTACACCCGCTGTCTGCCGTCCTAAGCAAACGCTGGAAGCGTGAGCCGGCCGCTCCATCTTCTTTTTTCTCTTTCTTTTGAACCCCAAACCCCACCGACTCTTGACCGGATGCATACTATAGATGGACGTGGTTTCTGAATGGAGACGAAAATCGAAAGAGAAAAGAAAAATTGGTTTCCTTTTCCGTCTGCTCGTCTGTTCACTATGCACAAGGCGTGGCGGATCTGAGTGGGCCATCCCAGTGCCCATTTCTTTCCAGATGGAGGCTAAGAGCACACGATGGACACGGAGAAAGAGAGGGAAGGGGCAGGGAAGGAGGGAATACGAGAATTTTTGATAAACTCGTAGCGACTACACCGAGATCCGGAGTCCAAGAAGGAAATGTTGGGGACTGTATTTAGTATTCCGCCGGCATTCTCACCTCTTGGTTTGAAAGCCAAATATTTTTTTGTTTTTTTCAGCCGCCTTTACACCTTGCGAGATCGAGGATATTTGATAAAATCGGACGCTATGAGAGATGCATCTGATGGGAGGGCCCCGGAGAGCCTAGGAAAGGCGGCTTTCTTTGAGGAATAGGAATGGTTCCGAATAGGAGCTCCAAAAATTTGGCATTCTACTGGGAGTTGGAAATTTTCGCCCTAAAATTACGCCTTGTACCTTAGAGTAGCAAACAGGAAATTATACCGGATTGATGTCACGACGCATACAGGGTATCCAGCAAACAACACCGCGCGACAAGAACATAACTTACATGGGAAAGATGCTAGCTGCAAGAACATCTCTAAATGTTACCTAAAGGTGCGCCAGTTTTGGATGTCCAAACTGCATTAGCAGTCTTTACTCGAATTTAAGTTTCCAAGGTATCGCAGGATACCAGCGCGAGCTGTAATACCTTGGCAGCAAAGAAACCCTACTCCTCATCGACTCAAATTCACAACTGCAGTCTCCTTTCAATGCCCCGTTCTTCACTTAGCATGTGAACGTGTGTGCATTAGTGTTCTTGGCACAAAATTACAGCAGCGCTTGAAATCCAGTTCAAACGAGTTCAATAGTTTACCAAGCTTTACAATCATGCACCAGTTCTGTTCTTTCTCTTTAGTACAAATTCCGAGCGTGTTAACATGAACCGACAAGTAAAAACACTGTACGGAATAGAAAAGAAGAAAAAAGGGTGTTGTGATCAGGCGCTCTTAAATTCGTGGATTTTAGAGTCGTGAATTTTAGATAAGCGACAGCGTGTAATAGCGCTCCAGTAAACTTGTTGGGGCCCCACGTCATACACCACTGATACTCATTTCACAACACACGATAGGTGACTTTATGCCGGTTTAGCGGCACTCTGGCGCAATATTCTCGGACATAAACACTGAAACTTTAAAAATTGTAAGGCTGTTAAGAAAAATTGAAGTTAATGGTCCATTCTTCTGATATATAGGAAAATCTTTCTTTTAAAGTGCTTCCATCGATCCCATCGAACAGTTCAGACCGCTATAGAAAACTAAATTGGAGAACGTGTTTGACGATGGCAAAAATTGCTAATATAAAAAAAATGCAAGACTGCCGTCGGAGGATCTGCGTATATGTTGACTGTTACAGCGAAATCTTACGTTATATGAAAGAATTGCGTCCATAAAATATTTCGCGCTCAAAAATCACTTCGTACAGAATTGGTGGGAATTCATGGACAAGTTTTTCTTGTTTCTTTTCTCGGAAACCCTTGATTCGGTATATTGGGCTAGTACAGCCCTGACGTGATCGGTGTAGCCTAATGAGAAGCTGCCCGGTCTCAACATACTATTTTTTGGCATTAATCAGACGGTAGAAACTGCCTCATTAAGAACGCCCATTCAAGTGAAGGAATTTTTCGCTGGAACGCACTATAAAAATATGCACTGCCCCCTTCTTAAAAAAAATAACAGGCGCACTCTTTCAGGCGCGTACACGACCACCGTTCTGTAATTAGCGGGCATTGCACTACACCCTTCTAACTACTGGCGCCTAAAATGAAAAGCGGCTAAGCAAGCAACACAAGTTATTCCAGGAACAGCAGAGGCGCTCCCAACATAACGTTTTGCCTCAAATCCGGGCTAGTTGATATATTTTGAACTAAAATTATTATTTTGGTTATTGGGGTGCTGAGTCGCGAAGACTCTTCGCAAATGTAATAGATACGTTTCTTAACGCATGGCCATTATTAAATCGCTCTTTTCAACATAGCAATAAAACATACAATTAAATATGCGCTCATATAACACAAGGAAACAAAAAAAATACCAGCAATTTTCTGTATCGGAATTGATTTCGAATGATAATCATTAATTGTGTTTAAACCTTAATGGAGGCGGTCGGTTGCATATGGTCATCAACAGAGCTCAAGCAACTTCCTTCTGTTGCATCTTGAATTCTTCAGTTGTCGGGACTCCTTCGTTTACCCTCTGTTTCCCCCCCATTCCAATCCTAAAACCCAAACATGAAATTTTTTCCATCTCTTCATCGCTCTTTCTTGGTTATGCTATTTTTTAACTTAATCATACAGCATATCTCTCTCTTTCTCTTTCATAAGATGTGGTTGAAGTGGCTTGCGACTGCAATGATTTGATCCCAAAAAGAGGTGCTATAAAAAAAAAATCCGGTTTTCAGTGAACTCTTCAACGAAATGCGCAGCCGGCGGTCGACAGAGGAGCTTGAAGACCAACGGCAGTCCTCGAGACGGCTATAGTCCCTGACATAATATTCTCTCAACGGCGAGAAGGCTGCGCGTTGAGCGTCAGCTTTCCCCGGAAGCCTGAGTCTGTGGCGGCCGTACCCTTAACAAGATAGGAATTTCTTTTTCTTTTCACTCCCTAAACCTAGCTGCAAGGGGTGGTCGCCACAAACTTCAGTAAGAGCTTTCTTCTACGAATTGTTATTCATCGATCTTTTCCTGCTGACTTTTAAAGTAATTGTGCCTCCGCGAAGGAAAAAAATGATTCTGCACTGTGCTGTCCATCAAAGGGCATTTGGGCAGGAAAAAAAGTAACGAAAACGGCGGCCCCACATTAAAAAGTTCTAAGACAACCTACTATGAGCACAAAAAAGAACTTTTGCAATTTAAGGATCAACTAACGCGCAGAAAAAAAAAGTACATTACTTGGTTCGTCAGCGAATCTGTTTCGCAATGCTGGTGTAATGTCCCCTGGGGACAAACGCGTAAAAATAGAACTTCTCTCTGTTCTCGATCGCACCGTGGTCCTTGCCGCCCCGTATTTCTCTTACGTGCCCGTTTAGAAGGCCTTAAAACGGGCTCTTAACGCCTTGACCAAAGTGCTCGTTCGTGTTGGCCGAAAAAGCGCGGTGAACGGCTTTGGCGGTTCGACGTGTTTGCATTGTGTCCGGGCTGCGCAACCCGTCGCCATCTCCGTGAGGTCGTGGCACTCTGAAAACATCGCACACGTAATAGTGACCGTAGCTGGAGGTGAAAAAAAAGGGGGTGGTCGCGAGGCCTGCGTGTTCCGTCGGTTGTAAAATGATAATCCTTCGCGAAGGTTTCTTCTGAAATTTTGCTTCTACGCACCGCACTCTCATGGCATTTTCTTGGCATCTATAAATGTCTCGTCTCGACGCCGAGGTGCAGACTAAGCTGTTCCTCTTGTTGTTCAGAAAAGTGGCGACGGCTTCTCATTGTGGCCAGCTGCGTAGTTGTATTCGAGAACATGACGCGTTATTGAGCAGTTGGTTGAATGGTTTGAACTTCGTTGCGCGGTTGACATCCCCGATAGTTGCTTAGCAGCAGTGTTGTTTTGGGATCCCCACATGGGGCCTCAGATGCGGTGAAGCTGCAAAGAATCCTAGCTCGGTTCATTGTTTTTGTTATGGTACATTAATCACTCAAAAAGTAAGAGTGAATAACGTACTATAAAAAAAACAATGAACCGAGTTAGGACCCTCTGGAGCTCCAATTACACGAGCGATCGTCTTAGCAGAAAAGCTTCCCAAATACTGAACCAAGGAGGTGCCAGCTGAGGACAGCACACCATCACATGGGCGCTCCATGACACTTCGGACTCGAACGAACCAAATCGCAAACGCCACAGCTAGCGGCGTCACGAACCGAGGGGCGATTGACGAAGCAGGAACCTAGCTGCAAATGTACAGCGACATACTGGAGCACCTCAAAGGCATGAGGAAGAATTCGCCGACCTCCCAAGTGAAACTAAGCAGAGAGCAGTCGGTCTGCTGGAGGCAACTACAGGCGAAGACCTTACGAAACCTGCATATTCCAAATAAAACCCACCCAGCCATATACCGAGACATGTCCTTGGTGCGGAGACAAACACTAAATAACACAACATGGAGCTGTGTAAAAATAACACCAGTCCCTACATATACACAATGCCACGCCGGAGCAGTGTGAGGCCACGTTCTTCAGTGAAGGACCGGACGACCAAGTCCGGCAGTCCGCCCTAGTATGCGCTGCAGCCGTGGCCGGTGGATCTCTGGTCTAAGGGACCCGCCCACTGGATTCGACGCTAATACTCAAGAGCAAATAAAGTTTTTTATTCACTCACTAGTCACTTAAACATTCATGATTGCTTTTTTTTTGTTTTGAAAATACGGTGGTTCTTTACAAAATTATTAGCAGCTAAGCTACTAATTCCGAATCTTCTTAACAAAGTGGTTCAGTTATATAGTACGCTGAAAACCGAACAAAGCCTTGGAAAATGTATGTCAGTGTAAATTTCTCGTGCCTATGTCATAAACCGATTAACGTAAGACTTTCTATACAACTAATACCTTTGTACAAATATCCTGGCATTCAGATCACTAAACCTCAAGTTAAAAAAAGCGTACTTAAGTATTCTTTGTCTTGATCGCTGATACACATACGCATGTATACCATGTGGGCCTGAACTAGCTTCGGCTAGGGGCCGAACAGTCGTTTGCTTAAGTTGTTGTACAATTTCATGATGAAAAATATAATGCCGAATGTCTAATATATTAGTGCGTAAGCACTAATTCGATGGGTACCATCGGGTTGGAAAAAAAATCAAGCATGGGCTGACGATTTTAGAGCTTAAATTACAGAAGAGCTTGAGAAGGACATGCGGTGCTCCGAGCCGGTAACCAGTGTTGAGAACAAGGCTTGCTTCGGATACGTTGCTGACACATAAAACAGCGGATACAATTTTGACGATTTCCCTAGCAAAGTTCAGGGATACATCCGTTTGGTGCATACCTGCTTTAATGCGCTGCCATTCTTGTAGTTGCTCGCTACCCCCAAATGCTTTACAACTGAAGTCCTTAGGCCGTTCACGAGTAATAGCTACACTTATTATCAACGCACTTTGAGAATGTACAGCACGAACAAGCCTCCTAACGTCCCTTGTAAAGGCAACCATCTTGCTGAATTAAACAAAGTTTCGTTTGAAGGCACAGGCTCTTCTCCAGCTGAAGTTTGTAGATCGGCAATATACAGCACACAACGCTCGGGACAGCGCCCGACGTCCAAATTGCCATCTGTTTGGGTTGGCGAGAGAAAAGATTAGTCAGACGTTCCTGACAGCGGGCATGCAGTTAGATAAAGGTACCGATAAGAAATTACTGCAGCTTCATACAATCCGAGAATATGCCTACCATTTCGACCCGCACCACGTGCGCAGCACAGTGTAGCCCAGAAGCGGTAAAAGAAGGCTCGGACAGTGGCGCACAGGGGAAATAATGGCCGGACTCGCTATATGAAAGAGATAGGTACAACAAAACTGGCTCGAAAGAAATAAAGTTGAGAAATCTAGAGCAGCGTAGAACAGCCGCGTAACAGCGTAGAACGGCGCTCCCGCTGCATGCAGGGGTTGTAAGGGACTGAAAGCTCACCAGGTGAGACATGAGATATCTCTCCAAAAGACCCACTTCTACGGCCGAAAATCTTCGAATCCCGCGGTAGCAACCGTCGTATATAACAAAGGGCACACCTGCTACTAATAAATGTTATACAAATGAGAGCGCTCGCCTTTCAAGAGAGGCGCTCTCTGTGCAGCGTGAAGCCATTTTCTTAGCGGCGTGTTCAATGGGGCCTTAGTAACGCCTCCATCCATTTGTGTACCTCTACGTGCTCGTCAGCTAGATTCCATCAAAGTCCACGAACAAATACGAGAAACCCTTCTTGAAAACATAAATCAGGCCAACAGCTGCAAGAACCTTTTTTATGCTGGCGCAAGCCAAGTTCAATGCTTAAAGCGAAATAATAACGAACCACTCCCTTCGTACGCCCGATCGCGTGAGCGAGCGCACATATGTGCAGCTGCTACTTTAATTCCATGATTGCTGGTAAGCATTCTGGTGGATATTTTATTACTTCCTCGATTTCTCTCTCTCTATCCCCCCCCCCCCCCCCCCTTGTTTTCCGGTGTCACTCTCCACTGCTCACTGAGCTGACAGCGCTAAAGTTTGTCCTGGCAGTGAGACATTACGTCGTTTTGTTTAACACCGCTTAGATTCAGTCTTTAACGCTAACCGAATTTTAATACATTAGATTGTTATAGAGTGAAAAAACAAACTATTAAATTATTTATTATTTCAAACGCCGTCTGGAATTTGATATCGTCAAAAAAAGCAGAAAAATATTTATGGCGAGTTGCGACCACTAATACGTTGTTCTTAGGAATTTGCAGCACCCCACTGAACCTGTTAAAAGTGCACATGTGCAAGGGTTTCGCTCCTTTTTGGGGTACAATGGGTGCTCTTAGACTTTAAAGTCAAGTTTGCAGTTCATCAAACGCGCATACATTATGAGGTAAACTATTCGAGCGTTTGATTACAGAAAAGCTGTTGGTGTAATGCGTGCAGTTATGGCTGTAATTTCGGCCACCACATTATTATAATTAACTGAATTATTTTAGCTAAGCTGCTGAACTCCAGTCAGCGGACATTGTGGTCCGCTTAAACAGAGTACATAAACGGGGCGGACGCATTAAAAGCAAGTTTAGAGCGCGCGTCTACGGTTTGCGTTTCCGACTAAATTTATCGCCTTAATAGCGTTGCACGACTCATTTCAGAGACCCTGCAGCCTGATTCTGTTTGCCTTCATTTCGCGGCACGTGCTAGCATCGTGTTGTTTTGCGAGCGGGTTAGCTGAATGTTACCGCCTTGGTGGAGCTTTTTTTCTTTCTTTTTCCAATAGATTCCAAGGAACAAGGCATGAACATCATGTGGCCATCAGACCTCCAGACCCCACAGCAAACAAGTGTAGACAAGCTATGGAAGACATATCTGGGCATCATTATGATAATTGAGGATACCTTAATACTATAGCCGGATACAACTGAAGAACGAAGCAGCAGATGCCCCTCAAAGGACGCCCTCCAGACCAATAGTGTCGACCGATTTTCATGACGTCGCGGTTAATCCAATTAAGCAGTGGTTTATATGCCAAATCATTTCTTGGCTGATGAATGACGTCACCGGAAGCTGTGTACAGGCGCTGTGGACGGAAGTTGTGAACAGAGCGTGTCCGCACGAGCCGTATAAAAGTTCAGTCGTAGCGCCATCATGCATCACCAACTGAAACCCCCCGTCGCAATGTACGGCGCTGGTCACAGCAGATGGCACGCGCGTAGGCGCGCGGGCGAGATGACGGAGATGAGATGACAGACGCGTATGCGAGAGGAAGGACGCGCAGTAAGAGAAATGATTTCGCATTACTGCCCCTAAGCAGACTTAAGTGCAACCCAGAATTTTTCCCCTTTCATCTGCCATTCCTGAGATTTGACGCTAGCAGTTCAAAGGGGATCGGTCAATGGGGGAGAGGGAGAATCAGTCGACGCCACTGGCTGGAAGGGCTCCTTTGAGCGGCGTTTGCCGCTTTGTTCTTGAGTTGTATTCGTCTATAGTGCATATTGAGACAGGTTGCCGGTGGCATTTTCTGAAGACGTTTCCGCTTCTCTATATGATTGCACGCAGCGCAAAAATGACCAGCGTTATTTTAAAGTAGGTGGTGCTTGAGCAACTTTAAAACATTCAAGAGCTGTGAACCTGCAAAGCAGTCGGCTAAAAGGTGCGACTAGACCTACCAAAACAGAGTGTATTGAGGGACAGCCATACTGTGCACCGTTTTGCCTGCCAGTTAGTTATAGACGCGGAAATGCACCTTTAAGAAAGGAAAGCTTTTTTCCAACCTAGGAGGCCCTAATGAGCGTCATTCTTGCTACTTTTCAGAACCCAAGACGACAACACTTCCTCCAGCAACTATACGACTTACGAAGGACCACAGCAGACGGAACTAAAAAGACAAAGCCTCCGCGCGGGACGTTTTACTTTATCCATCGAATCGTGTGTCGCAAATCAAGGTCATTACGTCATTTTCACACTCAAGAGTGTGACGCACACTGGAATAACATGCCAAAAAACCAATTAGTTTCCACAATACGCAAAAATGCGAGATTTGTCATAGGCACATCACATAGCCCTCGCATGGACCAACATCCTCTACATTTCGGGGAAAAACATTGCTGATTGGTTCGGGGACAGAACAACCACCAAAACAATCGTTTAATTCAATTGTGCATACACGAGCAAAAGTGCCAGGCCTATGCGTAGTGTCTCGTATCAAAGAATTGATTGCCCTTTTGCGATTGCTTGAATGACGAGCTGTACACAGCTGTAACGAAGCCTTCTTGGCCAATCAGAGCCATCCCACCGACTACCAAAAGTCAAGCTTGCACTGAATGTCTAAGCAGACGCATTAATGACCGAGATGGGTGAGAGCAGGCTTCGGACTGCCATCGGCGAAATTCGTGATTGTGGCTAGAAGTGCTACGCACTAAGGCAAGCAATCATCGAAATGGCCCTTCGCCACCCTCACTAAACTGACACCATCATAGTGAGCACGGACAGCCAGAACGTCCTCCGTGAGTTCGCCACCATCATGCTCCCGGGCATATCCATGCCAAGTTACCCTACCTTTACCCTCACAAGAACAGACACCTGCACATTCTTCTGGAATGGCTCCCCGGTCGGCAGACAATAGAAGAGAATGAAAGGGCACAAGCCCTCGACATGTTTCTGAGCTACCCTCCCCATTGTTCGAATTATTACAACACGAAAGATGAGAAGTCTATGCACCGAAAGCAGCGAAGGAACGGACTGAAATAACTGCGATACATCCGCCGCCTCCTTCCTCCCCCTTCTCCACAACTCTCGCGCCGCGAAATATGCTTTCATTAGACACGAGCAAACAAATTCTGCACTAGTTGACCTGCACAAATACCGCATACTCAAGTGCCCTGGCCAACCCTACTGTCAAGTATGTGGCGTCTTCCCTGGCAGTACCCACATTTCGTAAACCACTATCCTCGCACCACTTCGTCACCACACTATATTTAAAGCAAATTCATAACCGCCCTCCCCCCTTACATGCCGTATATCTTGGAGACCTGGGCCGCTCTTTCTACTTGGAATCAGTTGCTGGGAGTTGGTATTTTATGCTTTCGCATGAAATACCAACTCAATTCATTCAACTCAATACCAATTCAACTCAATACCAATTCATTCGCACAGCGCAAAGACGAACACGGACAAAAGGGGAGACACCGCACTACGCTGCACTACTGCTAAACACTGGGGGCACTGTTCGTTACCCATATCAACCACGTGCTTGGTAACAACCATACCGTGCCAAGCTCCAACGTAAACTCACCGTTTTGAGATAGTGGCCCGAATCTGGCTTCAGCTTCAACCCTTGGTATCATCGTACGAAATATAAAATGCAATCGAAGCACCAAACCAGGGTTCTTAATATTTCTGCTTTGGCGAAAAACAGCCGAGGCAAGAAAAAAGCAAAGGCTTAGCGAAGCATAATATGTTTCAAGCAGGCGCATCAAGGCCTGTAAAAATTAGCTTCTCTCAGGAAACAAACGCCTTTTTCTATTATTAAATAATTAAACCTCGGCTGCTGGATTTCGGTCTTAAAGACACTGAAGAATGTTGTCTAGGTCACAAAAGACATGACCTAGCAATTTACTGTCATATTAGCATGATTGTTGCATGTCTAAAGACACGGAAAAAGTCTTCATAGCACAGGCTGAAAGCCACGATAGAGTACTAGCAAAAGTTTAGTTTATTAGGGTTTAACGTCCCAAAGCGACTCAGGCCGTAGTGAAGGGCTCCGGAAATTTCGACGGTCTGGGGTTCTTTAACGTGCACTGACATCGCACAGTGCAAGGGCCTCTAGAATTTCGCCTCTATCGAAATTCGACCGCCGCGGGCAGGGATCGGACCCGTCGTCTTTCGGGTCAGCAGCCGAGCACCATAACCACTGAGCCACCGCGGCGGCTTTATTAGCAAAAGTGCTTTCCAACCAAGCTCCTCTAGAATGCTGTGGCCTCTGTGCAGCTTCCTTAAACAAAGCATGAGAAGACGTGTCCACCAAAGACAATGTTGTTTCTCCACCCGCCCCTCTTCGGTGACAAAAGTTGGGAAAGGTATTGCCATAGCAATAAAGCACAGCGAACGTTAAGCACACTTTCTGCACACGTACGAAAGGTCTCTCGAGGAAAACATTATAGACAACGCAGGCAGGTTTCTCATACCGCGAGAAGTATTCGCAAGCACAGCATACATATTTCGTTTCTCTTTTTGCTTCTCTACATTCACTTAGCACCATGTCCTGACGTTTGTTTGGAATTTCTAATCACATATTTTGTCCTTTCTTGCCTGTCGCTGCGAACTGCAGGAAGTGTGACTTAGTAAGCATAGTGGGGGCTAGTAGCCTTTTGCGCAAGCTCCCGAAAATACTGGGCGGATAAAATGCTCCTTTCGCCACAAAAAGAAGTTTTAATCAGGAAGATTAAATCAGGGCAACGTTTTCACGCAGTTGAATCATAACGAGCTATATCAATAAAGTTACGAGTAATTCTCAAATCACTGCTGAACCAGAAGTTTTGACACCAAATCTTGGGAAGCCAATCTGGGTAGGGAAACAGGTGCGCCGTGGTGTAGTGCTCAGAATAATGCTGCATAACTGCATATTAAGCAGCACGGCTAACTGCAGGTATCCAGAGCAGTGGAAGCTAAACACCGCCTCACATTGAGAAAAGACAAACAGATGATATAGGTACTCATGAAGGAACTCTTTTTTTTTAATGTCGTTACTTGCACTTTAGATGGAAAGCATTACTGGCGTGCTTATATATTACAGTGAGCTGTTATCTTAGCATTCATGGTGTGATGAAACCTAAAGATGGTAAGATGAAGAAGAAAGATGAAGTACAAGAGAGTTGTGGGGGGGGGGGGGGGGGGTTGCGGTACCTTTCTTTTATCTGCTGACAACTCACGCACGAAACTCATCCGTAATTAAATTATCCAAAACCCTGCTGATATTGCCTTCTTTCTATTTCCAGTCTGCCATCACAGCGCAGCCGATTGGTACTTAAATTTAATCTCCCAAAGTGCATTCCATTTTCTTTTACATTTTTCTGAATCTGTCCACCCCCGCCCGTGTCTTGGCCAATCCCCTGCAGTGGGTACCTGCCAGTTACTGAAATTTAAATTCAAGTTTAAATTGTTTATTTGTCATTGGCATCTCATTAAAAAAAATTCCTCGAGGAAGACAACTCTTTAAGTTAAACCTGCCGCTGTGGCTTAGTGGACATTACCTACTGTGTTTAAGGACGCGCGATCAAATTCCAGCTGCGGCCGCTATATTTCGAAGGAAGCGAAAAGCAAAAAAAAAACTGTTTGCTGTGCGATGTCAGTGCATGTTAAAGAAACCATGTGGTCAGTATAGTTCTGGGGCCCTTCACTACCGCGTCTATCATAGCCCACATGCCCCTTTGGAACGTTAAAACCACCGTATGTTATACCATGCCATGCCATGCCATGCCATAACATGCCATACCATACCATACCATACCATACCATACCATACAATACCATACCAAGCAGCTGTAATGAAAAGAACTATAGCGCTAAAAAATGAGCTTGACTTTTTCTTTATGGCTGTCCCTCATAGCCTGAGTCGCTTTGGGACGTTAAACTCCTATAAACCCTCTTTCCATTATGCGCCTTTCAGATGAAGCGACCTCGAGGATAAACAGAAAACCAAAGGAAGACCAGAAGGCTGACATCTCTTATTTCCAAGGCACGAAGCGCGGCGAGGCTCTGTGACAATCGCTAGAGCCAATGCCTTCAGACAGTTGCATTCTCGACCCAACAAATCTCACATTCAGAACCCACCGCAGCCGTCGAACCACATTTTGTGTTTGTGTAATGTACTGACGCGCATGACTGTGTGATCGACATTATAGGCTCGTTCCATGCAGCATATTTGGTTTGACTCTAGTTTCGATAAACACTCTCTTTCAAGGTTCAAATGATGATGTAGTACTTAAAACTTCTAAAAAAAGGTAAAAAGTTTCCCAACTACATATTATGAATCGAGAATATCAGAAAGCTGAGAGGTTCCCTCGCGCTTTTTATCACCTTTTACAAATTAAAGACGTTGCACTAAAATTAAATAATCTCATGAAAGCGTATTTAGAAGCCCGTTTCCAATGCCCGTTACTATGTGTCCACTGTCGTCCCCCATCATGTCCATTTTGTCATGAGCGCCGCATTCTTCCTAGCAATGCTGTGCACAGTATTCTGTACATTTCATAATCATAAACGAGTGGGTGTCCTTCAGAATAACAAGATGTTATTTGTGTAGAGAAGTCGCAGTATTCGTGTTGGCCACCTGATGATCAGTGGTCCCTGCTAGTGTGACTTCGATATGGGCTTCTAAAGCGCTGAACAGCTTGGGGGGCTACAAAAGAGTAAGAGCTCAGACGAGCAGTGACAAAAATATTATGCTTGCTTTGGTTATGCAAAATAAAAAAGCTCATTTTGCCAAAAACAAAACAAAAACAAAACACATGATAGCACGAAGCAAACCTTTCTGCTCAAAAAAAAAAGAAATTAATGCGCAGTTTTACGTGCCTAGCTTTTGAAAGAGCAGAATACATTTGTTGATTTAAAAAAATTATATAACGCCTTTTCTAGTCGTTACATGAGCCATAATCCGCAGCAGAATTACCTTCCTGGATGCGGAATCGTCGTCTATAAGTCGCTGGAATTTTAGAATTCAACATATATTTGTCACTTCTAACCTACCAAGCTGAAGCCTTCGCATTAGTGCCGGTCTCGAATACGGCACAGCTGAGGCCTCCCACGAACAAGAAAGAGAGAAACGCGGCCTCTATTCCAACGCATCAGCGTGGATTTTTCGGCGCTGACAGCGCGCGCCTAGGTCGGTGACGTTTGGAGGCTTTTCGGGACTAGCGCATATGATTCAGCATGATTTCCGAAACTTTGAAGCCGTCGTATTTCGTACGGTAGAGGAAAACCTTAAAATAAAAAAACACTGCGAAGCGACGCGCTAGCCTCTGCTATCCTGACTGCCACCGGGCGAAGTGCATTTCAACTGGTAATACTTGCACGAGAATAGAAGACAGAGGAAAAGATGCGTTGTTTTTGCAGTCGTTTAGTTTCATGCGCGGTGCGACGATCTAGTTTGCGACGAACGGCATTGGCGTGTGTGTGTGTCACGAAGCTGCATACCTTAGGAAAAACTCCGACTTCCCCAAAACCTCATAAGCGTAAGGTTCAATCGCCTTTCTTACGTGCTTACTTGACTTGTCAGTCACTCATCGAAAGAGATAAAGTGCTCATAATCTAGTCGGAGCAAAAACACGCATAACTGGAAGATGCCGTTAGCCTACCCCTTTTCTGAAGGAAAGACTGCACATGTTTCTGCTTTTAGCCACTTAGGAAAAGGAGCCAGTGGTCTGTGAAAACTAACAAAGCATAAGATTCTTCTCCCGTTTACGTCAAGTGCGAAGCTAACAGATATTTCGAATACATTCACAAACTTGTAGAAAAGGTTCCAACGCATTCATCGGCTGGCAACAAGGACTATGAGCTACCACTCAAGACCGACCCGACGTCAGCTTGTAGCATGCCGTACTCTGCCAGCTCATCGTAGCGGCGGCTGGCTTCCCGTCTGCTTCTGTGGCTGCTCAAGCATGCGCGCTTTTGAAAACTTCCGAAGCCATTTGGCGTTCGAGGAGAAGATATTAGCCTCGAGGTTGCGTGAATGGAAGTTAGTTTGACCCTCGAGGCTTTCTAGAAGCCGTACGCAGTGCGAAAGAAAGCGCCCCTCCATATCTAAAGCCTCGTAAGCGGTAGGAGCTCAACAAGATTTTTTTTCGCGTGGCTCAGCGACTCTTCCGGATGCGTGGCACGCGGCTAGAAAAATGCATAACGTGCTGTACGCTCATTAAATTTATCCATGACACTGTTAACCACCAGCTTTCGCAAGGAGTTTGTCTTTATTAAGGTAAGTTGGTAGTAAAGGGAGGGGCAAAGGCAGGGCACGGGAACAGCAGATCACTCAGTGAATTTTTCTTTTTATTATACTTGCCTCGGGTCCTTGCTGTTTGTAAGGCGCCACCCTGCCACAGAATGTGTTTGCGGGACAACCGCGAGATCTTTTGCGTTTGAAATAAGCCCTTTATATTAAAGAGGTGCAGAACTCTAGAAACTCGCAGGTTTAACAAGCATAAAAAGTAAATCATTAAGCTTGAGATAATGCGGGGTATCAGTTTTTTTTCCCTTGACAACTTTAAATCAACAAGGTAAAGCTTATACTTAGCGCTTTACAAGCTTCGATGTGTCGGTGCAGGTATTGTCACATTAATTTTTTGTCAGTCAGCGCTCTGGTGACACGATATTATCAGTTAGCTTTCAGGCTCTTAATCAAACTACAGCTAATGCGAAGCAATAAACCGACTCTAAAAGACAGGTCGGGGAACATTTTTTATATCCAATCCTGAGCCGTCATAATCGTTCGATGATTAATGGTAACTCTTCTTTTCACCAACATAGCCTATAAGGGAAAGTGTATTAGTGCGCATTAGAGCGCAGGTGCCAATGTGTGACGTGCTCGAAGTTACGCGCCAGCAACTAAGTCGCATCACTTCCTACGCTACCTACCCGGAAAAGTCCACACCCACACCTGATTCCCGACATATACTTCCCGATAATCCGATATATACTCTCAGGTTTTTATGAGTGTTGTAATTAATCTGCAATTAATGCGTAGCACATTACCTTAACATGCTAACAGCAAATAAAATATGTATCGAAAAAAATCTCACGCAATCAGTTATTATCAATAATGTGCATTTTGGAATGTATTGTGGTATCAATCTAAATAAGTGTGGTGTTTGTAATGGATGTGGTTTTTTCTTTTTTTTTTATGGCCATCCATTTTCTTTTGTTGCGCGCGCGTGAGCCTTATACTGTTTCTTTTTTTCTTTCTGTTTGAGAAGAATATAATGTTGTACTCAAGCCGGATGTATGCGAACATACTGCTGTCGATGTATACCTGAAGCACTGTGTGTGTGCTACTTCAACCTTTCTTAGGGAGCTTCTGCCAACCAGTGTCCCCTCTTCTCACTGTAATGTGGTGTTAGAGAAGTGAACTTTTCAATTTCAATCTGCAACCCTTTTTGGTGCGCCTGAACAGTTTGCTTTGCCCTCTAAAGAAAATTTATGCGGCAAAGCCAACTTTAGGTTATTTATTGCGTTCAGCCCCGAAGTGTTGAAAACCGCTTGAAGGTTGTTGTTGTTTTTTTTGCGTCTCGTTACTCTCTTTATGGAAAGCAGTACATTATGTAGTTGCGCTCGTAAATCACGATAATAGTCATTATGCATATATGAGATAGCATAGTGATTAGTACTAAGACAAATGTATATTTCCTACAACTATACCGCATTGCAGATAATTATTACAAAAATGGTTGAACAACTACAGGCTGGTTAAGTGTCCCTCACGCAGATTACAGGCAGTGAGGTATGTAGAAGTGAAAGCAGCATTTCCATGCGCGCATGAAAGTAACGAACAAGAACAAAATACAGAATTGAACAATAGCTGTTGAAAATATCTGAGAAGGAGCCATTTCTAGGGAGAACAGACAGCAAAGGGATTGCATGGCTGGTTGGCTTCTCACCTATTTACTTTGCCGCTATTCCTTTAGTTGCAAACGCAACGTGGAGGCGGGCACTTCTGTGGCCTGTTTTGACCACCTACCACACTTGAACCTGCCGTGCAAATGCCAGCCCGACGAGTGTCAAAAAACCAACAAACTGTATCGGCCACGCTGGCTGCTTTCAATCATCCGCCAAAGCAGCATGGAACACGCTGAATGGGGTCAACTGCTCTCGACCGACCGGATAACATATTATCCCGTCACCTTTGACGCATAACGTGCCGAGTCTGCCGCTCTCTGAACGAGGCACAAAGAGGCCGCTCGGTCGCAACCGATAACCGCGACCGTTTCTTTACGGCAGCGGTACAAAAGGTGTTGCCTTTACGTCTGTTTCACACGCAGTTGTCGTCGCCGATGTGGCCCGCTTTCTTTAAAAAGGCATCCGAACAAACAAACGCCGGAACTCGGTTCCTTCCGCTGCGCCGTATCCCAGCGGCTGCTCCTATCAATGGCGAGATCCTTGTCGCACTTCGCCCGGGGACCGCGCGGCGTCCCACGAAGGGCGTAGGTGCCGGCTCACGTCCCGGATAGTTTTCCGCCACCACCGCTGCCGCCTGCGCCGGACAAAGGCGAAGCAACAATTTCCACACCCGAAACGGGAAGGACGGGAGAGGAGTTCCACCGCACACGGGGACGAGGCAGGAGGGACGCTAGGGAAGGGCGAGAGAGGGGAGTAATGGGGACAGAGGGAGAAGCGAGCGGGAAGAGGGGACCGGTCTCTTTCGCACGGGCCCCCGATTGGTGCGCGTCGGAGCCCGGGCCGGTTTCGAACCGCGTGTTAGCGCGCCCGTTCTAAGAATCGATTGGTCGCGCGGGCAGGCGGCGCTGGTGGCGCTGGCGCACGTCACGTGTGACGTCTCCGGGGGTCCCGTATGTTAGAAAAGGGGAGCGCGTGGGGATAAAAGCCCAAGTGGACCAATGGGACAGGGCCGCCAGTGATAAAGGCACACCGTGTTCCCAAACAGTTTTTTGAGGCTATCCGGGGACTGTGTGTACGGCACCCAGAGCATCGCGCGCTCCTAGGCCGGTTCTCGCACACGAGCCGCTACTAGCACACGGCACAGCGGAAGCGGCACCTCTTCCCGGGACCGGTGAGTGCGTGGCTACGGTCACAAAAAGTTTTTCGTCGAGAGTGAAAGGGTTGGCGGCAAAGTTTTGCGCGAGCGCTTGTCTTCATACTTGTGTGCACCGGAGTTCTCGAACGGGTCGGTTCGCGCGTGCTGTCGACTTTGGTGAGCTGTTGCAATTAGCTGCAGTGTGTATATGTTTTCTAATTGCGCTTAGTACAATTTGACGCTGTATGCTACATTGAAAAACTGTAGGACTATGATGGAGCGTTGACTAATACGGGCCACTATTTAGATAGTCTGCATCGCAGTCACTACAAAACGTTGTCTTTGTCGGTACATTGTGCCTAATTTTACATCTCTGTGTGAAAGTTGTCTGCCGTACCGCGAACTGACCTAGACATTCCTTTTCAAGCACAGTGACAACAAAAAGTCGGCTCCCTCTCCTTGTTGGAAGGCGCAGAGGCCAAGAGCGCTACAAACCTCACCTTGAGGCAGCGCTGTTTACCAAAACCTCTGGCCTGTATACTTGAAATATAAACAGCATGTGATGTGCTGCGTAAAAGTTGGACGAGACAAAAAATGTGTAAGCGAGACGGTTTTCCTTTGGTATTCCCTACGCAAGAACAGTGTTGAGGTTTCCTTCATGGTTTAGGAGGTTTAACGTCCCAAAGCGACACATGGTGCGGTGGACGCTCTAGTGGAAGGCTCCAGATAATTTCTACCACCTGGAGCTCTTTAACGTGCACTGACATCGCACATTACATGGGTCTCGAGCACTTCGCCTACATCGAAATGTGACCGCCGCGACCGGGATCGAACCCGCGTCTTTCGGGTCAGCAGCCAAGCACCCTAACCACTGAGCCTCCGCGGCGGACAGCATTACGGCGAATTCTTCAAATTAGTATTAGAAAAATGACCTACCACAAAGCATTGGAAACTCTTTTGACAAGTCTGACTTTGTACATAAAAGAGGATTAGTTGATCAAAACCTGGACCAAAACATTGTCAGTCAAAATAATGTTTAATTTTAAAGGCAGCGCAAAACTTAACCAGAAAAGAACTTTTCTTAAGAAACAGGTATGAATGAAAACAGTGCACCTTTGAGCGCCGATGTAAAAAAATACTTTATTCGACAACACGTACACTGGCACACTGCTGTTGTTCACTGCTTCGTCACGTATGCGCGTGCTGCGTTAAACTGCGTTTTTTTTTAGTTTACACCGCAACAATTATGGCAGTTCCTATGACCCGCCAAAGCTTCACCTTGATGACACCCAAAAGCAGCAAGCATGATCAGCGGGTATGGAACTGTTGTTCATTCATTTTACTTTCACTAGCAATGAAACAATATGTCGGTCATGGCGGAAATGAGAGAACTGTTACCCTCTCAAGTGGAGGAATGGAGAGCGGGTACGTCAAGGCGGACCAGACGAAAAGCCGCGCAGTTCATTTCCGTTTACTGGTGACCGATCAATCATTTTACCGACTTTGTCCACTGCGTGAGTTCACTTTGTCGTCATCAACGCTATTGCTAAACATCACTTGCGGCAGCACCGTGACCGAGGCGGCATGCCATGAAGGCACTGCTTTTCAAGATGGCAATATCTCGTACAACCCTCACTTTCATGGCGATATTTCCAGTGTGTTACATGAATTCATCTTGAATTATTTCGCCAAAGCGGGAGAGATGGTACTTGAGTGGCTCTCACTTGCACTCGCCGAGTAATGAAGTACTTTAGCGCGCCTTCTTTTCCTCCCTGTAAATCAGACTGACATGGCTTGACATGCAAGAGATCCTTCCTGAGATGTAAAGAAGGATGCTAGCATGTCAAATGTTCCATATAGATGGTAACGACCTGTCCGGTGATGCTATTCTGAGGATCATGAGCATGTTACTACATCCTCTATTTACCATCGCCATGGATGAAAATTCCATATATTTAGGCATAAATACTCTTCGCGGCCAAACGAAATACATATTTCAAGTATTCTAGTCTTCCTTAGCCCGAACTATACAATTTATTTGTTTTCTTTAAGCATTCTTGTGTTCCTAAACCATAACAATATAATTTCTTGGTTTAAAAATAAAAACCTTAACCATGTACCAAACGAATACGTACCGAAAGGTAACGAATCCGTCGAGCCATTCACAGTACAATGCAAACAACTATCACCCCGTGCTCTGCTTTTAAAAAATGACTTCATCTTCCGTTCGCATAAATTCTCAAGTGTGGTCCTCTTAGCACACTTTCACTTGGAATTCAAACGCGTAGAAATGTCTTTACTGAAGAATTTCGTTGAAGACTGCTTTTAAAGGAATCAGAGAATGCGGGACGGTACTATGAAAAGAGCCAACCCGCATGATTCGATTGTACGCTATACGGAGCTCAGACTGTCTTAGCGAAAGCAATGTTTTTCACAATTTTTGTTTATATGCCACCAGGCGTACCGGCAACCGAACGCTTAAGAAAAGTACACCAGCTGCAAGCACTTTGGGAGAGTATGCAAGCAGTTCGTTGAAGAATGCATGAGAGTTTATATCCAGCCAAGAGGAAAAATCTTCATTGTATAAGAGGCAATACGTTCTGTGTGTCCCACCAAAAAGAACACGGATGAAACATGCGCGCCTTAATGAAAACACAAACCTCAGCACCTCAGGCCCTCAGGACACAGCATACACTGGCTATATAGAAATTTTATCTATGCGAATTGGCTGTCCGTTTTTCGCTCAGAGGAAAAAAGAGTATAACATGCATTTTTGAAGGGTAAACGATGAACAAATATAGCGCCATGCTTTAATTTTGGAAATGCTGCTTATGCGCTCGTTCTTTAAAGTGCGAAGGGAGCCTCGACAACAGAAAAATTCTGCGAAGAGATAAATAACAGCTCTCCTGCATCCGTTATCATGAAGGATGGCGAATGAAAAAGGAGGCAAGGGAATTGACAAGAAGGCGTAATACAGCTTTTTCGGCGATTTTACTTTAAGTGACAGTGACTATACGAGAACTCATCAGCTCAGATATGCATAAAGAGATAAAGCTAAAAAATTTGGAATGGAAATTTAAGGGGTTGATTTCACAAGAAAGAGTTCGGCCACTTCAACAGTCCTTCGGATGCAGCCAACATGAGAAAACTTGTCTTTAAAGGAAAATAAACCTGAATACCTCACGCAGAGTAGATATGTAAATAATTTGTGCAGAGCACAAAATAGGTAGGCATCTAAGAATGCTCCAATGGGTTGAAATTTTCCCATTTCCAGCCGCGGGGAGTCTTCGCATTTCAGCAATGTTGTGCCTCAGCCTGCAACCAACTCGTGACACTACGAAAAGGCAGTGACGCTGACAAGTGAACGCAACGGTAATGAGCTGAAAACTTCGTCACTGTTTCTCACGTCTCATCTGTATGCTCGTTTGCATTCCGTCACTGGAAGTACATAGGCGCGGATGGCTGCACGACTTGTCGACTTCATTTGTCAAGTACATAACTTCAGTGGCCCATCATTCTCCGAGTGTTCATGCCTTATAGCTTTTGCAATTTATTTTTACTTTGGAAACTTCAAGCTTCCTTTTAGTTCAACGAATGTTTTGCCTAAATGTGCCTTTTTGGGTCTGTTTTATATTATTATCCTTCCTAAATATCGCTAGTAATTTTATGTACCCGTACTTTTCATTCTCTGAGCTTCTTTTCATTCTCCCGTTAGGCCTAAGAGCCATCAGAAAAAACACTCACTCACTCACTAACGGACAGATACAAAAAGCAGGAAATAAAAAAAAATACCCGGGAAGATATTCGAAACTGTTCAGAATTTCCCTTGACACGTGATAAGATCGTAAGAGACCAATAACTACTTAATCTCGAGAGGGTCGCTTATTCAAGATAATGATGGGCGTACCGATATCGAAGCTGTCACCATTAAGCTAACTGGCCTTTGTTGCGTTTTCTGTGCCTTAGTGTTCGTTCATCTGCGCAGAAGTTTAGTCCAAGAAAACCTTCCATCACTGCTTTATGAACGACTTTGCATGGCGCTTTAACCAGCCTTCAGGCACAGAGTTATATTTTTTCTAGTTTTCAGCTCTCCCCAGTGACGCAGAACCTTACTCGTGGATCGAACTGTGACGATTGGTACAGTGCGAGCTAATGCTTTTCGGATGCTAAAAACAAAATGTATAAACACCGTCACAAACTTTTGCCAGGAACAGATTTTTTTTTCAGTCTGGCAGTAGGCAATGATTTACCTAAGAAGTTAGATGAATGCGAAATGATGATAATAACAAAACAAATTTCTGTTGAATGGTTGATGAACAGGAAAACCACAAAGAAACAGTATGACGGGTGGAAGTTATGGTTGTGGGAATGGTTATGTTAGGCTGCAGACGGGATCAACCTCGGATAAAATATGGCGGCAATGGCCGAGCTGGCGTTTAAGAGCAAAGAAGGAAATGTAACCCCTGCTACTCCTCTAGGAGGGCAAATGTCATGTAAAAATTTCAAAAGTAGCTTTGTTAATTTGCAACGGCAGTTTAAAAAAAAATAGGACGCTTTACTTACAAAGGCAACTATTTACGACATGTGTTGGCGCTTGTGGTTTTAATGCTTTAAACAAAGGATACAAGTAACTTAGCTTGTACAATTCCTTATAGAGTCCTTCAGAAAAGTTAAGCTTTTTTAATTTTCAATTCGGTCTCTCAAAGTAGGTGCATGTGAAAGGCTGCGCTTCTGCGCTAGCTATATTGAGCTTTTCCATTTCGTGGTAATTAGTCTTCCCCACTCTTGCACCCACACATCTTTGCGGTAAGTTATTTTCAGCAACAGTTATCTGAAAAGAGTCCTTCAAACTACGTACATAGCGGTATCAAATCGAAACTGGAATACAGCCGGAGCACAGACGAGATCCCTAAGGCGAGACGGCACGCAGCGTGAGAAGCCCTGCTAACAGGCGGCTCACCAGTGGAACGTCAAAGACCATGCCGCCATGAGAAAGTGACACTGTTAATATATCTCTCTTCACCGTAGTTTTTTTTTTATTATACCACGCAGCCAACACAGATTGAAAAGATATTCTACAAGCATCTTTTCGGTGAAACGCTGCAACTTCAGCAAAGCATTCAGCCGTCTGCTGCACGACTCGTCGAGCAGACGATCAGTTGCGCTCTCGAAATCAGAGAACGCGTGTTTGCGCAGGGAAGGTTTTCGTTTCAATTGACGCGATCACCGAAACTACAACCCCCCCCCCCTCTCTCTCTCTCTCCCAGACCTCGTTTTTATTCTAAGAAGAGGATGAAACTGCTTTCATCGTTCACGCACGGTCTTCTTTGTCCGTGCCGAATGCGCCTCCGGTTTAGGAATCGAAGTTAACTATTCCGTTCGAGTAGATACAACTTTGCTAAAAGCGACCCAGTGTGATTTACGTGCCCGAGCATCATTAACCAGCTTTCGTGTAGCGCAGACATTTGTTTTAATACTGCCCACTCACTAACATTTACCCAGTAAAAAATCGCGCATAAATGAAGAGGAAATTAATCTTAATGTTAAGAATTCGTCTCCTCCTCAATCGAACTCAACGTGAACAGGAAATGCAAACGTTGCCAGCAGCAAAGATCCCATTAAATGTGGATGCCGCGCTGCTTGCGCGCATGTGGGGAGAGTTGTCCCGCTGGTCTTAATGATCTTCAAGGTAACAGATATTCACGAGGGCCCTTTTACGCACCGTCAGTTTCAGCAGCGCAATAATTTGAAGGAAACTTCTGACAACCTCATGAATTTGCTTTGACAAGCACGGCGCCGCACAGCTTTGCGGTCTAAGCGCGCGGTAGCATGCTCAGAGCGGAATTCACTATATTTACATCACTTGAGGGCGAAATTCTTCGTGTCGTGTTCAAGGCAGTACTAGCGACTCACCCGTGCGCTAGCCTCATTATGAGGCCCTGCTTTGGCAGGCGAAAATAAAAATAAAAGGGCTAAGGAATGCCTACGCCATCGCTGCTATTAAAGGTTTAAGCCAAGCAAAACAAGTGAAATGTCTACAGAAAAAGAAAAGAAAACCCAAAATGGAATTTGAAATCAAACGCCAACTAGGAGTAAAAAAAGAGCCGTGGTATGCATTGAGCGGAATTTCAAAGCGAGGACCGGAAAACGCGCACAAGATGTTGGCTGATGCAAAAAGTGAAAGAAAGGTGGCAGGTTCCACGCCCAAGAAAAAGTAAAGAAACATGGTAAAATAAAGCAGCATGAACATACAAATAAAACTGGTTTATAGGCAGTCTGTAGACTTCTTACAGAATCGCAGGTGGTCGAAATTTCCGGAGCCCTTTACTACGGCGTCGCTCATAGCCTGAGCCGCTTTGGGACGTTAAACCCCCATAAACTAAGCTAAACTTTTATAGGCTGTATTCCCTCCCTGTAGATATTTCTTTCTGTCTATTCATAGTCTATAGACTGTCTATGCGTAAAAGTCCACTAAAAGTGCATGGCCGTAAATTTATAGTTTGTCTAAGGAATGTGTATAAGGTTTGTATCGCCTATAGACTATTCTCCAGGATTTTTCTATAGACAGCCTATGGACTTAATGCATAGAAATCTATGGCCAGTTCATATACTGTCTAAAGAACGTTTTGCAAGGAAGGTTAGTTTGGTTTGGTTTTGTTTGTGAGGATTGATGTCCCGAAGCAATTCAGACTATAAGGGACGTTGTAGTGGAGGGCTCTGAATAATTTCGACCACCTGGGGTTCTTTACCGTGCACTGCCATCGAACCGCACGCGGACCTCTCCCATTTCACCTCCATTGAAATGCGAGTACTACGCCACGTTTTAAAAAATACTACACGAGCTGAAATCATGCGAAAGAGGAAATAATCAAAGATCACAGAAGAAGGAAGGCAAGTCGGAAAGAAGGAAAGAGGGGAGAAAAGAGCGGACAGGGAATGGCAGTGTGGCATTGGGCTACATGAAAAACAGGCGTCACGCCCTCCCACTCGGGTCTACGGGCCCTCCAGCGTAGGACCGATAGCCAAACAGAGTTGTCAAGAAGGCAAAGGAAAGAGATGGAAAGAAAATAAACTATATGCCAGCCTGATGAGTGACAGTGCGCCGACAGCCTGGCATTCTGCTACTCACAATTTCAACTTTGAATGAACTTTATTTCCTCGTCATAGCGAGTGGAGACTGGGGCTAAAGGTGCCAATGAACTGACGAAAGGTCCCAGCCCCCTACAGCAGTTTCGACAGCAGTGATAAAAGAAAGAAATACATATAAAAAGCAAAAGTAGAGAATATACACAAGTACAAGCATATTACTTCTGTTTAACCAGACAAACTTTTGTTCAATCAACAAACTTCTGTTTAATCAGAATGCATGCACGTGAATTACTTTGAAGGATTTACTAATCGTTCGCGCCAGAATACGTGAACAGGATTCCATGAATTTTCCTAGCAGTATGTGACGCTGGAGTGCAATTACCAAGATAGGGAGACATAGAACCATATAAACACGTCCACTAGGACACTTTTTATCAGGTCGCAGCCCGGGACGAGGAAAATAAGGTAAACAACCGCGGCTTGCTGTGAAATGAACGATGGGTTTCGGCGGAGGAGAGGAAGATTGAATGAGCTCTAGCCTGTGATAGATAAGCCAAGGAAGTGTTCGCAGCGTCTCACTCAGGTGGCCGTTTTGCACCAACGCCTCCCGCAGGCGCTTACGAAGCGGTGACTGAGCCGGCGTTCTGCAGCCCTCGCTCCGCAGCCCGCGGAACGCCGAATGCGCAGGGCTTCATATGACTCTTCCCGCGTTCGCCGAGCTCTCGCGCCTGCTCTTCGTGCCACGCACACTCTCACCTGCTTTAAGTATTTGTGACGTCACTGGATAGGGCGGGCCACAGCGTCATGGGTACGCTGTTCTGCACAGTCACTGCCGTCATAAAATGCTTCAAGAAAATCTGAACCAGACTTAAGCTAGAACACCTTGGCTGATGACTGAATTATACAACCTTTATTAGAACGGTCTAATTTTCAAACGTATGGTTCGCTTGTAGAATGCGAAGAAACAAACTCCGACGGATCACTATTCTCGCAGAGTCTTGCAAAGAAGTAACTGTTTCTTTGTTAGCCGTTTTGCGGTCCCGCGAAAAAGCAGACTGCAAGTTCAAATGCTCTGCCTCAAAAGCTCGAGCTCTTCGTCAGCCATGATAGTCACTTGTTTTTTTTTTCAGACTTTTCATTCGACGCATAAGCGCCTTTAGCGTGTCACAGTTTCAAACAGCATAAAAGCGTAGGACAAGATTGCGTTTCATTTAAAAGAAAAAGCCTTTTCAGGCAGTCGACTCTATACCACGACAAGTTCCCTTCGAATTGGTTTCGCAGAAATCGGTTAACGACCATTAAGACGTGACGAAGGTACTGCTCAATTCTTCCAATCAATAAAAGCTTTCTTCACTCAGGCTGCGTTATCTTGTGTTAAGCAGATGGCATGCAAGACCACTGTTAAAAAGCCGGCCACGATTAATATGCAGTTACATGAAATCTGGAGGAATCTCAACGCAACTATAAATGCTTTTAGGGAGTACCTACTCATTAGCGTTCACCTCAGCTCTGTCATACGACCACAAAAAAAAAGCGTATACTGTTTTCTCAGAAGCTTCGCAGTCAAATAAAACTTCGTTCTCGTGCGCGGATCAAAACATCGCCTATCCAGAGATATCGCAATACCAGCGAAGCTTACCTGGACGGCAAGTAGTTGTTAGGGTTAGGCCATATTGATCAATAACTCGAAGCCGGAAAATTGTTGGTAATGAATTTTTAGTACCCTATACGCATGCAGCCTTTAAATTGTTACGGTGAACGCTGGCCTGCCTGACCAACGGTCCCCCCTCCCTACACCCGTTAAAAAAAAAAGCGAGCTACAAGTCATGTTCGCGACAGGTTTCAAGACAAGAAATTGTTTTAAGCTCCCATTTTATTAAGGCGAATATCATCCTCAAACCACGGCGAGTCTGAAGCCAAAAAGGGGGTCGTACAATAAGCCGAACTTATCTGAAAACTTACGCATTTTTCCGTCCGCATGGTATTAGGCTGAGAAAACATTTACCATAGTACAGCCCCGAGCGGGATTCAAAGCAGCAGAGGCCACACAGAGCAGCTTCGTTTCTCTGTGCCTTAGACCACGTGGCCATCACCACAGCGCTTTCTGTTTAAAACGGAACTTATTACAGTGAAATGAGGTTCTATTTCCATGTCCTATTTAGAAAGCATTTAGGAAGTGGTAAGAAAGATATCTCAGAATAAGTCCATGCAGAAAGCGCGAGAGAGGCAAGGTTCAGCAAGTCATAAAGAAGGAGTGCCCTCCGGTTTGAAGTCAGTCCGGTCATACACCTAACTGCGATTAATAATAATTTGGCTGAAACCGGATATTGTTGAAACTGCAGACTCACATTTCCGGTGCGTCATACGGGTTCTGTGCAGTCCAGTAAGACAGAACGTACCTTAAGGTTCATAAATACGTTTCAGAGCAATAAGGAACCGTTTAGTGTGAAGATTCAAATTATGTCCTCCTTCTAATTCCACTGCAGAGCATCCCAGACCTTAATTGCGTCTTTACGATTCACGAAGTAATGTTCAATTGTTTCTGAAACATCATAATTATGGCTATTCTTCGGCGGCACAAAAATGTCATTTTTTTTAAGCCATTCCTTGACCAACAATAGCTCCGGCCACCGCCGCGGCCTTTCTTTTGCGTTATGTGTTCCAACTGGCAATCTGTCGAGTAATTTGATGCAAACTATTGCCATTATTCATTTGTTTGTTCTGCGCCGCGAATATTTGCTAAGGCCGTTGGAAAGCGGGCGAGCGACATGGCGGATCAAAGATTGAAAGCAGCGAAAGACGCTGAAAGCGTTCCCCGGCAATAACTTCTAAAAAAATGCGGCGCTTGAACGTAGCTGCACGTAAAGCATTAAAATCGGCGAAGGATTCCGAACGCCCTGTGTAACTAAAAAAGCAGCTAATCGCGGAGGCTCCTCGAGCCGCGAATAGAACCATGGAGACCATCTGCCCTGTCCAGCTTGAAGAACACAAGCGGGCGAAGGCTGGGCATATTCAGCAGACAAAAGACATGAATAGTGCCCTAGTGCGAATATCTAAGCAGTCCTAGAAAGCGCAACGCCTTTTCTGCAATGCGTTCCAGGCTTGCTATATTCTCGACGACAGGATAAACTACCAGTTTTTGCGCGGCCCCTGCGTTACGAAAACTTCTGAAATCACCTATACTATTCTTCATAACTATGGGCATATGTTACTGCCAAGACAGAAAGAAAACCTGTACATTTTCACCACTTGAAGCGCCCCTTAAAAATGTTTACGTATGAAGTGCTGCTGCACAAGCTTACGACCTCTAGAAGACTGGTGCCAGTATTTCTTTGGCAAACTGTGCAAATCGATATTTCCGGAAGCAAGGTTAGCTTCGCAATCTCAGGAGTTTATTTTTAAACTAATCCCAAGTATTCCCCAGTATGCTTGTTATTTACAATCATATAAGTAACTGCTACTCACTAAAACAGACGCGGATTTGCCCAAAACGATGCAAAAGGAAAGTGTTAAGGAAGGTGGTGCTAAAGTGTGGTTTCCCTTATAGGATAATCTGCCGTAAGCTGTAAAATAGGACTAAGGTTTTATTAAAGACATCCCTGTAGACTATCACAGAAAGGAACAACTTTGATATTTCAGCTACGGACTTACTAGTTAACACGGTGGACCGATTATCAGTCGTGAGGCATTGCAATACCAAACGGACCACCTCTTCACCTCAAAGCGTTTATTTTTAAATGTTCCTGCTAGTGTCTTCTGATACATGCGGTGTAGGCGATACATCGCCTTTACTCAAACCTTTATTACACTGCGCTACTTCTCCCTTTGACGCTAAAATAAAAATAAGATAAAGGCTCCCTTGGTTACTAATACAAGAGTGCTTCAAATCTTCCAATATTTACACGGAAATTTGCCGTGTAAGTAAAATTCAGCACGAGAATATTAAAGGGCAACTGCATAGGGTTTAAAAATCGGCCAGCTTAAAGGGGTCGAATGTGTGAAACTTACACGCAAAGCATGCGCAGTGCTTTTGGGCTAGCATTTGAAACGGTGAAGTAATCGCCGATTAAAATCGCGACGGCCTTCAAGCTTCTCCGCTGCGCACAAGCCAAATGTGCGGCGCATGATGACGTCATCGAAGGTATCGCTAGATTTCTAAAGTCATGATTTCAAGGAGAAAAACCAACGCCACCGAAGGCACAGCCCGTCGAGCGTCGTTTGGCAAATTCCAACAAGGCACGGCAGGGTGTGGCTGACAGCAGCGGTAATCTGAAATCATACCTTCCATGACGTCACATGGAACTAGAAGCGCGCGAACAAATTCGATGGTACGGGAGGGCTCATGAGCACATGCGCGAAATCTTCCAGTCAATTTAAGATAAAGTGTGTCCGTTTTAGCTAATTAATATAGCAATATAACACTCCTTTATTCCCATCGTTTCCTGCACAATTGCGTTGCTCCACCCATTAAAGTAAGTGTGGTTTATGGCTACAAGTTTGGCTGTATTCAATGGGCTATAAATTTGCGGTTTTTTATTTCAAATAGAGCACCTAAACGGCGTCTAAAAATGCGCACTTTCAAACCCAGCGCTACGAATCTTTTCCTGGAGAATAGCGAACCATATGATTTATATACCTGTCCGAGTACCTACACTCGCAAATAGCACCATCAAGGAAATGAGATTTTATTTTTATTTTTGTGCTATACAGCCTGAACTTATAGGTTGTTTTCAACTTCAGTTCTGTACGTGGCGTGTCCACCCGTGGAAGATAACATGTTGATGCGAAATGTAGCCGGGGTAGGATGATATAAAAAAAAACAACACCCGACCGATCACCAAAACGCTAGCACCAGCCACGCCGGTCGGCAGTTTCTGTGTCACGCAGTGATAGGACGCGCAAGATAGCGAAATCAATGCGAGTGTTTTCATCCGTCATTTTCTTTCCGCGTACACATAAAGAAAAATGTTCATGTGTCTGCGTCTCGTTGACACATGCAGAGATAAGCGTGCGTTCTGCCATAAACCTCTATTGTCCAGTGAGAGTAGGTAATTCTGGAATATATGGATCATGGCTGTGACGAGCACAAAATGGCAGACGTTTCAGAAGTTCACAACAAATTGACATCTCTACCTTAAAGAGACCATGCCGTAGGCTTTTCTTTTCCTCGTCTAAAACTACGAAACGCGCTAACACGGTGACCTGTAGCTGCAGTCAAGCGAATTATTCCTGTGACGACAAGAGACATGGTTCCAAACAACATGCGCCTTGCGGAGCGTGATGACGAGAAAATATGGTTTTTTGAGGAAAAGAAATGACGCAGTAACTGTTTCACATATGTCTCTTTGGAAACCCAAACCGCGCCGTAAAGAAAGGATTAAAAGAGAGAGTGAAACAAGGAAGGAAGTAAGAGGTGCAGTAGTGGAGGTCTCCAGAATTATTTCGACCACCTGGGCATTTTTATGACATCGCACAGCACACGTACGCCTTTTGCATTTCGCCTCGATCGAAACGCTGCCGCCGCGGTCGGGTTCAAACCCAGGTATTCCAACTCTGTAACCGAGCGCCCTAACCACTGAGCCAGCGCGGCGGGTCACGCGAAAAAACCGAATTTTGATTTCACGGAACCCGCCGTGGTGACTCAGTGGTAAGGGCGCTCGGCTACTGATCCGGAGTTCCCGGTTTCGAACCCGACCGCTGCGGCTGCGTTTTTATGGAGGCAAAACGCTAAGGCGCCCGTGTGCTGTGCGATGTCAGTGCACGTTAAAGATCCCCAGGTGGTCTAAATTATTCCGGAGCCCTCCACTACGGCACCACTTTCTTCCTTTCTTCTTTCACTCCCTGCTTTATCCCTTCCCTCACGGCGCGGTTAAGGTGTCCAACGATATGAGACAGATACTGCGCCATTTTTCTTTCCCCAAAAATCAATTACTATTATTATTTATTTTTTTCACGGAGATCCATTGTGGGTTCTTATGCATGGCGTAGCGCACAGCTCCGGATTAATTTCGATAACTACAAGTCCTCTAACGCGCCATGATATCTTAGTACAGTAACTTACAAGCATTCCGCCTATATCGAAATGCGGTCAACGAGAGCGCTATAGCAGCTAAGCCACCGCGTCGAATTTCTAGGCTTGCGCCTCGCAGTACCAATCAGCACTTGTTGACTGAAGGATTAAATTTTACGCTTGCTGGAAGGAGTGTTACTTTATGGACAGCGATAATATTTCGCACGAAAACGCCGCGGGGGAAACGCAGCCTCGAGACTCGTGAAATGTGCTTTTCTTTGAGGAGTGACGCTTCCGTGAAGCTGCATTGTGTTCGCCTGATTTGTGCGATCACTTTGTGCGATTCTATTGTTTTGTAACTGGAGTTTACATTCAACGTCTGCTTTGTGCGATCAGTTTAGATTCTATTCTCTTGTAATTGGAGTTTACCTTCAACGCGTCCAGTAACAGTCGCATCTTGTCGCAAGTTATAATGCAACAAACAACAAAGAATTGCTGGGCGTACAGGCGAACCTCTGGCGTCACCAGCACGCGCCGGCACAAGTGCTGAAACCAGATGTCCTTCTTCTTCCTAAGTGCCGAGTAAGTGGGCGACGTCAGTGTGCGTTGATTAGATCGGCGTCAGGGAGAAACATGAGCAGGTGACGTGAGTCCCCCTGTACTGTCTCCTCTTCCCCGGCCGACTCGCTCAAAGCTAAGCTCCGAAGACGACGACGTCACCGAAGGCCCCCTGCACGTGGGAGGACACTCTACTTCACTGCGAACCAGCGAGTGACGCTTTTCCACTTTCCCGTGCTTTCGTGGAAACGCAAAAGGTGCTGACGCGCGTCACTGTGGTCGCGGTAAAACGAACGTCCCAACGACAAAGCCAGCCGACGGCCCGCGGTCTTTCTCGCTAGACCGCCAGCCGTCAAAAAGCGCAGTCTTGCGTTGCTAAAGGTTCTCCTCGTTCAAGTTTGACTTTAATTTGGTTGTTAATTTCATAACACGCATCGCCTTCGATGACTTTTACGCTCGCCACCTCCGATTTTTGCTGCGCTCCCGCGTCCTATATACTTATTATGTGTAAATAAACATCCTTATTATTAATAATATTGTTGCATCAGAAGCGGGTGAATTGCTATACGCCAAAATGAGAAGTAATAATGGCGAACACTTTGCAAGGTATCATTACTAATATCTCTGAAATCTGCGTAGTAAAATCATTATTTTGCTTGAAAGCAACGAAGCTGGATGTTTCCTTTGGGCCCAACACATCGATCTTAAGAGTCTCTAAGTTTCGAAGAAGCATTTTTCTATTTATTACTTCATTGTCAATAATAATATAGTTATCTTACGGAAAGGTCGTTTTCCAGACAAGCTCACAGCTATTTAGCAATACCTGCAATTCATGCCGCATGTAGTCACAGTTCCTGCTTGCCATGGCGGGAGGTTGAATACATGTAATCTAATCCTAAAAGAAAATTTATCATGACATCAGGCAGCAAAATATGCGAACCATCATTTATTTAGATTGCCTTCAGTAACACAGCAACAGAAGCGTGAGGCAAAAATTCTAGACCTTTGGGTGCGGCGAATTCTTCAGACGCGAGAATCACAGAAATTATTTTTTTTATTAGTTGAACCAACAACCTTTCAGTAACTTGAGGCAGTAAATTTAAGGAAGACAAACAGTCACCTTGTATCATAATGTGACCACCGACTTATGTCTATGTTTACAAGAAAGTGCGCAAGACGAAAGTCTCCGCGTGATTGTCTTTATCATCCATTTAGTTTTATGGAAGGCTTGCAATTTTTAATGTCAGCAACAATTTTTCTTTTCCGTTGAAAGCGAAAATATTGACGACATGAACGGATCTACAATGATTCATCAAGAAACGATACAAGCGATATTCTGTAGTTGGTCAGAAGCAACTGAATATATTCTATTTCTTTATCCCAGATGTTAAGATGACTGCTGGCTGTTACGTAATTGCCCATCGAAAAATAGGGCGCCTGTTGCAATTATGGCTCGCTTTTTTCACCATGAGACGGTATTCATAAACGAGAAGAAAGCATTTTAGACATCTCGGTTCATCCGTTGAGGAATCTTTTTTTCCTCCTACGCTTGTTGTATTCATCGTCCGAAGGCTGTGGGGGCGCAAGAACACGGCTTATTTAATGCGACCAGTATTCGCGCCAAAGTGCCGTTAAAAAAATAGAAAAGAAACTGCCTTATGATGCGGTCGGCATAAAACGAGTCGTGTTCTCTAACCAAGAACTAGTCGACAGAACATGCTGTTTCCTTAGAATGGAAACTCGTGCACTAGAAGTTTCATCTCTCTAAGGAATAGGTAGAGTTTCACTGAGTGGCTTCGAGCAACACTGGTCGGCTCGAGCGGAGGGCTGGATATTTAAATCGTGCCAAGAAATAATTTTGGAAGCAAGTGAAAGGTCACACTTTTTTAGTGATCATTCGAGCGTGTTCGCTCTTTGTTCCTGCGTCTGCTGATGCGCTTTGATAGTTCACAGTGTTAACGGTAACGTAAGCCTCATAATGGAGTAGAGGAAGGTTGAGCGGACATTCTTAACCTCTCTTAATATCGTGTTTCAGCTACAACTTTTAAGCGCTCGTTCCTGCGTTTCGCGTCGGTGAAGAAGAAGTAGTAGTAGTAGATGTAGTAGTAGTAGTGGTAGTAGTAGTAGTAGTAGTAGTAGTAGTAGTAGTAGTAGTAGCAGTGGCAGTAGTTAGTAGTAGTTTGATTTATGGTTTGGTTTATGCGGGTTTAACACGCCAAAGCGACTCAGGCTATGAGAGACGCAGTAGTGGAGGGCTCCGGAAATTTCGACTACCTGGGGTTCTTTTAACGTACACTGACATCGCACAGTACACGGGCCTCTAGAATTTCGCCTCCATCAAAATTCGGCCGCCGCGGCCGGGATCGAACCCGCGCCTTTCGGGTCAGCAGCCGAGCGCCGTAACCACTGAGCCACCGCGGCGGCTAGTCAGTAATGGTAGTAGTAGTAGTAGTATTCGGTGTAACCGTTATGTGGTTCCCATGCGAACCACCGAGAAGATGGTTACCGTGGAAGGAGGAGGGCATGACGTGAGATGAGCCGGTGGTAACCGGAGAACGGTTACCACAGGCAACATCCGCAGGAGGTCAGCTTTCATTGCGGAGGGTATGGCGAGAGCGTAAGAATGTGCAGCCGGAGAGGGAGACAACGAGAATTACCGCGGAGAGAGAGAGAGTGTGTGTGGCGAGAGGGGAGTGCGTAAACGAAAGGTGGTTACTGCGGGAACCATCCGCAGGGTGCTTACCGTGGATGTAGGAAGCTATGGCTAAAGCGGAGGAATGAGCCACCAGAGATTGGTTGCCATAGGAAGAACTGGGAGAGTGGAAATCATGGAAGGAGGAGGAAGAGCAATACCTTAACAGCTGTCGCTGAATCTCGCGTTACACAGCGGTAACCGTCCAGTGAGTTGTTTTGACTTCATGTCACCAATGTTTCTTCTGCGCTTCTAGAAGAAGCGCAACTTTATCGTGCCTGAAACAAGACACGATCGATGCCTATTCAACCGTGCGTGCCTCTGCTGCGACCATAAAGCTCTCCCCTGCTTATTGCGGGCTCAAGCGCCTAAAGAAGAAACTCATTCTAATGTCTGCGCAAATCGCAACTTAGATGGCTCTCACGTGCTAAGGCACGTGTATATCCTATCAAGCTCATCCGCAAACTCCGCCGCAGATATGATGGCATTATTGTTCGTCTTTTCGGAAACAGAATTTACCGGCACCGCGGCAGAGCACTGAATCTATCACGTCTGAATCTCTACAGCGACGCCTCTGGGAGTGCTTCAGCGTATAGCCGCCTGCGAAATTTTAATTCCTGCGCATTTAAGCGCTGCCGCCCTTGTGAGATTTTCGTCAGTCTTTTTTTTTGCTTGTTTGCATGTTTCCACGTTCTAGAACGAGTTTCGTTAAGCGTAAGAGAAGCAAATAGGGAAGGGAAGCTAGCACATATAAAACTCAGCCAAAATTAAAAACTGGCATTCAAGATCTAGTCGGGCAAAAGAAATGCCTTCATCTGCATTCTTCTGGTAGCACGGTACTCAGCCACGCAAATCAATCGTGTCATACTTTCCACCCAGCGCTTTTTAGAAAGCTTTATAAGCGTTGGCTTTGGAGTGATTACACCTTGTTATTTCGGCGCACAGGTTCGTTTTTCTTGCGAATTTTATTTCGGTTTATTGCTTAAATCAAAACAACTTGAAAAACTCCATACTCAAATGGCTATAGTGGCTTAACTGGTGCGTCTGAAGTGTTCCGTGCCAGCCCGCTTTAAAGGTCACAACGACTGCGTCTCATTGCCATATAAACAAGGAAAGAGAAAGAAAAGCAAGTTTGCTTTCTTCGATTTTGCTCGTGACCTTCACTCACCTCCTCCATACTCCCCCCCCCCCCCCCCCATCTTTACACATATTATTAGCTCACCATCACAACTGAATCAGACTACTGCTCACTATCTCCATGATGAGTCGGAACGATGATGGCAAAAAGGGAGCGTCCAAGTGACCGCCCTTTGAAGAAGCTCCTCTCGTTTCCGGTCATTCAATTTTGATTAATGACTCCGCTAGCGTGCAATACGCGAACACAGCTCTGCTTAGTGCTACCGGAAATGGAAGCAGAATTGGGTTTCCTTAATCACTCCAGCTTAGGCCCGACAACAACCGTACCAAGAGCGAGTAGACGACAGACACTGCGGTGCTTTGATCTCGAGCGTTTAGAGGATGTAGTAGCATCCATTGTCTTCCGTCATCTTTTGTCACTCTCGATAATAATTATCTTTTTGTTCGTTTAGTTAGCCTCTTTTGTGCATTTGACTGTACTAGCAAACGACAAGTACAATGAGTTCCAGGACTTTCGCAAGGAAATAGAAGTGATTAAACGCAATAACAACCAAAAATAGCAGAGGGCAGAATCCCTGGCGGTGTAGTTCATGCGTCATTCGTCCAGTAATCTGCAAGAGCGCATGTCGTTTGGGACAGCACAGGTGCAAAATGAATTTGATGTGCGAAATGACTTATGTGACCTACCCGAAATACTGACAAAGGTTTTCAGATGTCAGTCCTCTGCGTCTTCTGTCATGATTTCGCCAAGACTGAAGAGAGGCAAGAGGAGAATAGATAGATTTAACCACAGAAAGAAACATTACCGGAGAGGTTTAAGGACTTTACCCGAATATTTCTTCTTTTTCGTTGAGAGTTCTCAAATCCTTTCCTTAATCCGGACTGTAGTAAATACTCATTTTCTCGTATATCACACTGAGCTCTCAATATTTCGAACTCGCTTAATCCGAAGTCCCGGCTTATTCGAAATGATGTTGTGGTCCTGTCAACGCCAATTGTTTTAAAATGCTCCCCTTGATTTGAACTCCGCGTAATGTCAAAGAAATTTCCTTCCCCTACGTGTTCTGGCTATCGTAATTTTATTGCGGATTCTTCTAGTAAGTCCGAGTTCTGTCATGTGTTTTTGACGGAGTGCACAGGGTAAACCGTCTTTCTATTCGAAGACACCCTGTGCAATATCACGTGATTTGCTTGTCTGCCTCTATTCCCGAAAATTATCAGTGCTGAATTGTGATTTTTCCGAGAGCTCGATGAGAGCACTCTGTGTGCACGGAAGTCCTGTATACGCAAAAATCTTCACAATTCACAGGACGTCACAGTCTGATGAAAGCAGTTTTTGATTATGAAAGAATTAAATGTTGGACAGAAAAACGGTGTTGTTAAGAACTAGCGAAGCCTTTCAGGAAACCTAACGCTAAGGCTTAACGCCTAAGTTGGGCACCATTTCGGAACAAAATATAGCTGGACGCTGCGCCAGCAGTGTTGCCACCTAAAGGCAAAAGCACACTCTTTATCATAATCTGCGTAGTTTCGTGTGGTTAGATGAACAGTGAACACTGTTGGTGCGTTGGTCTTGCTGTGAAACACCTACGGCTTATACAGTGCTTTAGATAAACAGAAATAATTAGCTTCAATGGGTACATATGTATTTTTGCTTTTTCCCATCATGTTTCTCGTTTTAACCACATCCTAATAATCAAAGTACGAGCAACAAAAATATTTAAAAAACGCATTTCGAAGCGTTTGACTATAAGATTCGAGCGCACCTGATTTAGACTTGAATAGATGGCTTCCAAAAACTAAGTGCTTCAGATAATGACGATGTGCTTACTTTTTTTCACTAAAGCGATTTATCTAGGGAATAAATGTCAAAACAAATTTTAGTCTCTCCGAGCCATAACTGACAACCGAAGTCTATTCATCTTCACAGTCCACCAATAACTAAAGCAATTTGACCTTTCTAAATGTAGCTGACACAGATGCGCAAACAACAGACCTTGAGAGTGCGAGCTAAGCCTAACTAACGTCTCAGTAACCACTGAACGCGCTGCCAAAGCATAAACTTACCGGAAAATACTTGTATCATTGGGAGTAATTTGAGCGAATACGCAGTCAGTCTCTGGGTTTAATGTTTCCATTTTTCTCCATCCGATTTCTACGTCCCCAATCGACGAGAGCAGTGTTTGCTTTAATATAGCTATTGTGTGCATCAAAATCGTGTAGGGCACTGGAGTGGTATGCTGTTGATAATAAAGCGAGAAATGGAACAGCGGCTGATAGGTTCGATGTAAGGCGCCCTTGTCTATCTTACTGCCACCTTTATATGATTCACGTATTGCTTTCGTTGTCTCTAGAATTAAAAGCTTCTCACACGAGTCGCTATTTTTGCTGTCAATGTGCGTTGAGCTGCTCTGGATGAGACTGACATCAATCCTGAACGAAGAAAATTGATTAAAAAGTAACGGAAAAGAAAACAACTCCTGCACGTAGCAGCCACGAGAAGGCTCTTGTCCTGAAGCCTGAAATTCCCGAAATTTCGCGGTGACAAAAACTGCCGAACGATGCGATTTATAGCCCAATTACCCTGGTCGCACCAAAACCCATTTACAGACAAACCACGTGATCAGTTTACGACAGTGGCGGCGCTTAAAGCTTTTCGCGATGTTGGGTCGTCCTAGACACACGATGAAGCCTGTCCTTGAAGGTGCGTTCAAATAAATCCAATGACCTTTTCTTTCTGTTTTTCTTTGATGTTTAGCATGCATAAATTTCTTAGATTCATGAGCCGCGACGTGGGCCAGAAAAAGTAACAACAAAAGAGAACAGATTCGGGCACTACAAAGTAGGACTTCATGCCAAAAGTACCACGTGGCCGGACTGCAATATGAACAGCCGAGCACGCTTAAGATTCTGTATAGTCCACATCTTTCCATGATGGAAAGCGAAATATCTCAAGAGTTCGGTAGCCTTTATTTAGTCCGTATTTGAGCGTAAGCTTATCCTCTTTTCAGAAATGATATACGCAGTTTCAAAACCACTCTTACTGAGCTGTATTGTATATCTCGATGGTTAACGCGATACCATGCATTAACTCACGGTTCGTGTCCATCAACACCGAAACCACAACCTATTCACAGTGTAGTAATTTGCCTACTACCCCTGAATCACTCTTCTCGCTTCTTAAATTCAGCTTCTCTCTTTTTCCGTCCAGATTGTGTGCAAAATTCTCAACAGCCTTTTCCGGGAGGACCGCAGAACTAAATGGTTCAGAAACTTCTTCAAGCCTTAGCACCTCAAGAAGAACAGTAAATGGAAAATTGGTCTATTCGTGGTTAATTCTACTTATTACCACATTGAATATAATCACGATTATTATATGATTATGGCAAGCGCTCCCCGTTGCGTGCAGCAAATGTTGTGCGATATTTTTCCGAAAAAAAAATTATTATCGGCTGAATTTCCGGAAGCGGAGGTAGGATTGAAGCGTCGCACACGCGCAAAAGGAGCTGTAAGCAACAGCGCTTGTTGTGTTCCGCAACGTACACTACTCTCTGCTTGTGAGGATCCAGATGTAGGATAACTCTTAGTGTTATTCGATAAGCAACACAGGCACAGAACTGGCGCATGCTCTCTTGTGGCACACCTACGTCACAGTGCGTGACTGCACAATCTACCACAACCAGCCGATTCACGTACGAGCCATTATCTCATTCACGACGTAAACTTGTCAAAAACGAGACTTGATATATACCATATAAACTAGGGCCATAAAATAGTGTTGTTCTCGCCAGAAACAAGTAAATTGTGCATTATTTTTTACATATCTGTGTGCGCATTTATCGCCAACTTCTACAGCCGAATGCATCCCGCTCCGCAAAGCAGGGACACGACTGCGCAATGCATGACGTCAGCGAGTCACGCATCATAGACGGGCCAGGAGTGGCATGAAGTTAAAGTCGTTCTGTGACAAGCAGTGACAGTGACAGATGACACACATATTTGAGGATGCCGAGCTGTGGCTCATTCTCTTAACGAATAGAAGTGCACTTTCATCACACCAGTTCTCCATTGAACGGATGAGCCAAACACATAATATTCGCAACACCTACTAATTTAATACCATGCAAAGCAGTGCTTAGCAGTAAATGTAACACGACCGGCAAAACGATATCGGGGAAAACCAGGTATCGTTTGATTTTTCCCGATACTGCTTCTCAGTTTGGGGAAACGACTGATTTGCTTCGGTTAGGCTTTACGTGCTTGCTATATGACCAGTGATGTTCTAAGCCCTAAGAGACAATTGCGTCAGTTAGACTGCAAAATCAATTTCAGGACGTTTTCAACACAGCAGCTTAGAAAAAAAATGTCAGTGTCGCTTCTTGAAATTTCATTGAACTTCGTAAATTATTTTTTCCCAATTTTTTTTTCTTTTCGAACTTCTCGAATGAAAAAAATTATCTGAATGTAACACCACTGTACATGACAATACCAATGGACCTTGGCTATGCAGGAAGCTGTCTCTACAGTTAAAAAAAAAGATCATGTTGAACAAGAATCACCGATACGTAGTTAAATCTGTGAACCGTCCCAATGCTAGGCACGCTTTGTGGCAAAAATAGAGAAAGAGAAAGAAATGATTCTAACAGCTTGCTTCAAGAACAAGTTGGTAATAAAATCGCAGATGAGTGTTTTCTCGTCTAAACCAATATGCACTTTTTGACGTAATTTGTGTGGCTAATTTGAATATTTGAGGGTATTCTGTAGAGTCATATCTAATTAATTTAGTAACGATTGAAAGACTCCTTACAGCACCGTTTCAGCGATAAAGCGCAGGACATATTCCTGTCTCATTTCTGCATCTGAGCCTTCCTTAGAAAGCATATGATTCGAGACCTTTTTTTTTCCCCTGTGATATATGGTTTGAATGACAAACATATCGAGAATGTCAGTGGCTACCGGCTTTTCACATCAGACAGCAGCGCGATGGCACAATGTTAATAATGACAAACCTAGCTACATAAATTAACCCTTCAGTGGTTTTTCATAACAGCTTATGCTACGTGTTCAATATATAGCTTGGCCAACTGCCTCTGCTGTACTCTTTGCTGTTTTTTTTTCTTGGCTTAAAGAGCCAGGAACGCTCATTAAAAGGGTCGAAGTGCTCAGGTGAATGTTGGACTGAGGAGAGGGCTGGCAACTATAAAGTGCATCAGGATTATCACTGTTTCTCTGAGCACACCGGGGAAAATTGTTGTCATAATTGCGTAAGCATCGCAATCCCGGCCCCTCTGCGTAAACGACCAATGGGGGCCATCAGCATTGCCAAAAAAGCATCAACACGCTGTTGTCTACTAACCGCCTTCACCGCCTCTTCTCAGTAATGGACGTAGCTTTTAATCCCTAAGCCTTCAAACCAGTTAACATCGGTGCTTTTTTTGTTGTTACAAACCCCTTTGAAAGGACAGCTGAGGCTTTAAACGGGCAGCTTGAATCCTTTACGTAAATGGCGAGTGCATTTTCACGTCTGCAGCCTGACATTTTGACGTGATTAAAGGGAAAAGTTCACCGCTGCTTAGCGGCTGTACGAAAAGGTTTCTGCTTCGCTATGGTTGGTGGAATGCCGTTCTATTTCAGAAAAAAGGACATACTTGAAGAGCTCTTGAAGTAAACGACACCACGCCAAAGAGAAGCAAAGCACACTGACAGGTTAAACCAGACTTTGCGTCGAGGCAAGTTTGTGCGATAATGGGCTTCAGTAAAAAGATGTTTAAAATGTTCCTCAGAGCATTAGCCAATAAGAGAAAAGACCTGAAAGTTGAATGTTCTGCACAACACATTTGCCGCCTTCCCAACGCGCAAAGTGATCTCAGAATTAACGAGGCTTCCTTCAGGCAATTAAGACGTTTCTTCACATATTTTTACTTATCTCCGAAGCAATCACCGCCAAACAGTTTTGATGTTCAAGGTAAGTACATTAGCACCAGCATTAGCACAGCCGGCTTAGGCAAATGCATTAATCTGCAATCAATATTCACTGAGATTTATTTTAAGGCACCTGCTTCTTGGGATCGTGGTATTCCGCTAGAACTTATCGTTCAATTAGAAGGTAAAACAGAAAACCACCTCGGATGAGGTAACGCTTTGCACGAACAAATCAGTAAAAAATCTGTTCCCGTGGTGGCGTTTCCGCTGTTGTTTGACATGTGAGCTCCCAGCTCATCCGTTATCGCCACACGTTTCAGTTCACGTTCAGTTTGCGCTTTTTTCAAATGTGAACTTAAACCAACTCGGGGTTACTTAGCACACGTTTAGCCGGTAGCGGCTCTGTCGATGGTCAGGGCACAGCCAGGGGGAAAGCTAGGCAGGACACTTCACTCCTATGCTGGCGATGCTCCAGTGCATAGGCTGCGTTTATCTGGCAATGACGTTCGGTTTGACCGCTAAGCCTAGCAGTTTCGCGTACCACCTTACGTGCGGCTGAATTTTGCCGCGGTCGCCGCACCTTCTTACGCTCACAAGTGCGCCGGATCCTCAGTGCTGACTGCGGCGGATCAGGTGGTCCCGTGTCTTCCATGGCCACGACCCACGCGACCAACGCGTGAGAAGTACTCGGGCTGAGTTGTGACTGTGCTTTGAAGTACGAAGTGGTGGCCATTGCGGGGGAAATCACTAAAACAGCATAAAATGAGCGGCAATAATGATACATTTTTGCAGTAGTAATTGTATAAGGGGAAGTGTTATGTTGTGCTTGAGTTCGAGGGGTGGTGGAACAGTTCGTATTATTCCTCACTGGAGGGCAACAAGAATGCGCAAAAGTTTTTGTTTTAATTTTTTTCGATGTTCATAAAGCTAGAGAAAGTAATTAAGCCAATGAGTGGCAACAAAAAGGCATTCTTCCCGAAAGTGCCTCAAATGTAAAAAAAAAATCTAGTGCGCTAAGCCTGTTCTGTTTACGTTAAGTAAAGCAGGAATCAAACGCAAACTCTTCTTATAAACAGCACTACATTCCTGGACCCCGTTACGCTCACCAGTAATGAGTAACAGAGTGCGCTCACCAGTAATGAGTAATGAATACAGAGCCTCATGTTGTCGAAATTTATTCGGAGCGTTCCACTATTCCGTATCCCTAATAACGCACATGCAGCCACGGGACGTTGAACTCCACATACATCCCGTTACTTCGCTTCAGTTACTTCTGATTCACACCATGGTGGACGAGCATTTTTGGTCGCTGCAACATGCCTGGTTAAATTGAAGAAATAAGCAACAGAGTAATATATCACAGTGACAGAGCTCAATTTTCTACCATGCTCTAAAACAGCCACACTTGACCTGGGATCTATTTTGGCGTAAATTGTGCAACTATGAACGAATACGTTCAGGCTACTTGTGCATTTCAGATGTTGTGTCGACTGACCGGCTCTTCTTGAGGGGTGCATCTCAAGCGTTAATCGGCGCTTTCTTATGCCAGAGACAAAGTGCGTCCAGAGATCTGTTTGTTTACGATGCGATAATGTGACGCTCACGGGGTGAGAAGTCATTCAGCCTCCTTCATTTCACCAGTGCGCTTCTTCTCCGATACTGCTTGTTTTAACGCGTTCGCGTTAGAAGCCCCATCATGAATAAAAAGCGTCCGACGTCAGTTTTAGCGTTGTGTACACCACCTGCCACGGTTGGCAGGTGAAAAAAGTGGAGAGAGGGAAATTCTTCTTTCCGCAAAAACGGAGAAGAGAGAGAGACCGAAAGGTTGCAGCCAAGGGAAGAACCCAGAGGGTGACTACCGTGGAGGAAGGGGATCGTGACGAGGTAGGAGTAATGCCCAACCTGCGGTTGGATGCCGCAGAAACAACCCGGCAGGTAGCTACCGTGGAAGTTGGAAGGAAAGTCAGGGAACTCCAATCAGCCTTCCATGATTAATGCGCTAAGGTGGACACCTTGGCTGTTCAAGCAAGGGGAAGACATAATGCTAACACACTGCCATCGCATGGCGAAATTGAGCGCCCCTGTAATTTTTGTTCTATATATATTAACTATTACACAGCTCAATTCTCGCCTTCTCTTATCTTACAATAAAAGCATCACCTCAGACTGTCACACTTCAGCGCTCCGCTTGCCTCCTAAAGACTAAAAATGATAACCCTACAATAAATTCCAGCCGCCCGGATTGTTCCAAACAATCTATATCGCCAGAAACAAGCAGTCTAGCTGTTGAGCCTTTTAGCGGTGTGTTATTCCGCTCACGGAGTCCCTGTTTCGTGCGAAATCCCTCCTTAACAAAAGAGACCTCAACGTAACACCGTTACTGCCCACCTCTGGCGCCTCTTCCGCGGTCACTTCAAGACCGGGCTCTCCCCCAAACGCTCTAGTACACGCGCCCTCTCCAAAAAAAAAAAAGACCCCCAACTACCTAAACAAGAGCTCCAGCGCCTTCCGACAAGCGTGCCGCCTTCTCTCCGCTCCGAACACAGCAGAAAGGCTTTGCGATGGCGAGCCGCACACGCACGCTGCGACGTTCACGTCGACCGAGGCAGCGTTAACGCCGTGAATGAAAGTCCGGCCTTGCCGTAGTCTTCTTCCTCAACCCTTCTTTATTCTTTTTCAGCCGTTCTTTCTACCCCCCCCCCCCCCCGCCCCCCAGCGCCGTGCTTCCGAGCCTCATTGTAATGCCGAACAGAGCGAGCTACGGGAAGCGAGGAGTACTGGGAGCCGTCTCGTTGTGCAGGCGTTTTTGATGCCCGCGTGTACAGCGTACGCACGGCATGCTTCGGCGGTATAGGCGGGCGCGGCCCGAAGTCGTGGCCCACCGGCGGACGCGGCGAAGCCTCCCTCTCCTGTCGGTGCGCCTTCGCTGGGCCGGGCCGTAATTTGTTGGGAGACGTGCCCGGAGTGCACGCTCTGCGGTTTGTCTAGACTCGTGGCAGTGGCGGGGGACTATTCTCTTCCACCGGACGACCTTGCTACCGGTTCCATTCGAGGCGGGCCTTATCTGGTTAGCCGTCTTTCTTTCCCGCTCAGTCGACAGGGCGGTGCGGACCGGCTGGAATGAATGCTTTGTTCTTTAAGCCCCTGTGAGGTGAGAGGGATTGAAGGAAAGGATAGACTCTTGTGTTGCGGATCAAAGTTATCGCGGCTGTGAGGACACTATAAGCTGTGCTTGAACGGCGCAGGAAACGCTGACTGATCTGCTTGGGGCTTGTAGATTATGCGGTGATGACTATCGCAACCGATTGCGTGTTTATATTGGCGTACGCGTTCTTGTTATCTCTGCCTATGCGACAGATGAGCTGAAGTGATTACTAACTGCTGTGGTGATAAGCGCACCACAGCTACTTTTTAGTCACAGATTGAATGAAGCCAGAGACACCATTAGGGGCACGAGATAGTTATGGCTGGACCAAGGCGGGAGGTGCAGCTTCTCCATTCAAAAACATCGCTAACCCTAGGATGCATGTAAGAATGAAAAAAACGCCCTCAGCTACCTACCACCTTCCTGCTTTGCTAAAAAAAAAGACGATTTAAGAAGGCACAGTGAATTTTCTCCGCCATTCAAAGTGCACATCCAGGCCTGTGTAATCCTACGCAGTTTAGGCTGCAGTCTATGCGACACTGTAATCATCTCACTGTTGTTAACGTCTCTTTTCCCTCTTCATAATTCTGGATGAAATTCTTGTTTGTTTTTATTGTTTGTTATTTTGTTATTGCCTGTTTTTTTTTACTATTCCAGTCTCTCTTTTTTTCTGATATATGAGGCGTCGAACCCGTCTCGTCCATTTCTGTCAACCATGTAGCATTTCTCGCGCAACTCCATCAAAAATATTTTGTATATATTCGAGGGCATAATAACAACAATAAGCTATGAGATTCTTGACTGGTGAGGAACACGATGATGGTTACGTCGATGGCCATAGGGAGACACGACCGGAGTTGCTGATTAGTCAACGACACCAAAAATTGCAATGTCGATTTATTTTATCATTCGTTTGACCGTATCAAATCTGAAATAAAATCAATAAGAAACATTACTTTCATCACGCAAAGCACTGTCCAGAAATAATATTGTGTTAAATAAAGTAATGTAAATCACGTTCATGGTATTTAAGCCGGGACAAATCATGTTTGGATGAAAGAAACGACGTTCCTTCTTTACCTAGCAAACCTTTAACGTATCTGTAAGAATGCCGCACAGTTGGGAAGAACAGTATAACTAGCACCCGGCTTCATTGGCAATTGAAGCTCACCAGTTTTCGGCAACTGATGAGAATTCAGAGAGAGAGAGAAACCCTTTAATGGAAAGGCAGATAATTTAGCTTACGAGTAAAAATCGCTGGCATGCTAATCTGCGTGGGGATGTGAATGTGGGAGATGAAGAGGGAGAACATAAAACGCGGCCACTACATGCCTACTAAGGCGCATCGGCGAGAAATGATGTAGCATATGATATTGTCACGCGTGAATGCGGGAGGTCACTGATCACAAGAGACAGCAGCGGGCTTCTACGAACGTCTTGATCACATCTCCAGATCGCTTCTTCTTCTTCTTCTTTTGAGGCGGCGCATGCTAGCGGAATGCACCGTGTCAGTATGATGAAGTGCATAGTGTGATATATGGGCTAACAAAGTTCACTGCAAGAAGAATGCATGAACTTGCCTAGTTAGAACAGGGTACACGCCATATTTAATAATTAGACTAGCGCGGACCCAGCGAGCAAGCTAAGGTAACAACAAAATTTCCTTTCAAACTTATGCGTGCAGCTTTTTCCTACTAAAATTGTTGTGAAAATGTTTGGCAATTTAAGTTGAGCACAAACCTTCCGCGCAGCAGTGCACAAGGCGTTCGCCAGAAAGTCACGTTCATCGACAAAGTCATCACTTTCCAGTGACCTCACTCAGTGAAAGCGTGACGGTCGCGCGCGTTTCCTGAGACCAGCGATGGCGAAGGGCGAGCGCACGCGAGTATGGCGTCCGTGCCGCCAGCGCTCCTAACGAGCCATTTAGCCTCCGGCGCTGCTCAGCAGAAGCGCATGCGGAGCCGCTGTTTTGCAGGAAGCCATGCAAAAATGCCGCCCTCTTCAGCACTGCTTGATGCCCGAGGCTAACAGCGCGTTCGCCTTTGAAGATAGCAGACACCGCTAGCAACAGGCGAAAAAAAAAAGAGTTTAAATTAAGCAAAAATTCTCGCCTCTTGTTTCAAGCTGAACTTGCCGCGTAATCACGGGCTCGCGGATGACGTGCCCGCTTTTCTAGTGTTGATGTTTTGAAAGTTCCAGTAGCTCTGTATGCCCCCCGACATTCCCGCCTTTTTCGAGCGCGACGGTATTTTGAATTAAGAGTGCTGACACTGTCAGAAAGACTCGGTTTGTAGCTGCATGGTATCTGCAGCGTGAAAGGAAACAGGACCTCATTAACGGCTTCAATCATTCAACCATTATCAGAGTTGGTAATTGGTGCGGTGTTTAACGTCTCGAATCGACACATGGGCTATGAGGGACACTGTAGTGGCGGGCTCAGGATTGATTTCTGCCACCTGACGTTCTTTAACCTGCACGGAGATCGCACAGCACACGGGTGTTTCTTCTGCATTTCGCCTCCATCTTAATGCGGCCACCGCGATCGGGATTCGAACCAGCTACGTGAGGCTCAACAAATGGAAGCCAAATTCGCTGAGCGACAGCGGCAGGTCGTGATACAAATACAAGCAATGTTTACTCTATAAATACGAGTGAAAACTTGTTTACTCTAAAATATCCCCATGGGGCGTTTACATCATGGGCGTAGTAGAAACAAGATGCGTTCTTCAGTTCAGACTGACTGTTGGCTTTCATGTTGGAGCGGCTTATACACGCTTCCGATTTTGAAGCGATATCCCTTGAGCGTCGACTATTTGCTGATCAGCTCCTTACAACGGCTCGAATCAGAAAACTCGGCAGTAGTTCTGGCATGCGCAAGAAGCACGGTTCACGGCGGCTGTCGTCTGCTAGGCTGTCGTCTGCGGAGCTGCGTGTAGCCCCTAACTATTTATTCCTCTCGCCTATCGCAGTTGTTAACATACTCGCCACCGGCGCCTGGAAAGAAGCATTAAAACAGGCTGATAACGACCGGGTGATCATTCCATGAACGGCCATTTTAATCTGCGTTTCACGTGCTAGGAAAGCATTAGGCCTCGGTAGTCCTAAGCGGGACTATCGAGACGGTACTTCGTTCACAACAGAAACAACCGCACGTAGATGTCTGAGTATAAATGCACGCTGTCGAGCAGTTTTTGGGCGAGACATTTGTGCCGATCAAATGCCAAATAACAATTTCGCCAGCGAAGTTCACCCTCCCTAATATTTCCCACGAATTTGACACGGCTTTTCCTAAAGAGAAGCCACAATTCATAATTTTTTTTTTGTCTTCCGTGATAGCAGTGTGTCCGGGTGAGGGAGCTAGTGCACGCGGGCCGTTTTATCAATCAACCAGTTCGCAAGTTGCTATCTTCTCACAATTTCGCTCGCTAGTTGCTCACGCACTAAACAAACCAAATTCTATGTTTTCCAGCGCAAGTCCCTACAGTAGGTGAACTGAAAAATTGGCGCAAATTGCTAATGCACATTTCACTCAGCGACTTGGTTATGTGGGAGCGATCCCCGACGACTGCAAGCCGGCCACTGGCTTAAACAGCATGCAGAACGCGCAAAGTTGTGCCGCGATACCGGCTTGCGATAGACATTGAATGATCTCGCTTTCACGAGTTAACTCCCTCGCCCAAGAAGCGTGCCACCGCAGAAGCGAATAGAGGTCGCTTGCGTCTTTTCTCTCGAAAAAAACGTGTGCAATGGAAATGCGTAGGCGAGCAGGCCAGCTTAATACGGAGGGTAGTCTGCGCGTATCCCGACAATATGCACGCCCGGTCAAATAGCGCTGACGTGCGGCTCTGTCACCGTTCCCGTCCTATATCTACATTTTTCTCACTCCTCTACGTGCCAAGATCGGCTGCACCTGATGTATCTATTCAGAACGATAGCTGCTGTATACATTGGCCTTCCTTTGCAGTAAGAGAAAGGATGCTTCTGTGACGGCGGTAGGTGGTGATCTAGAGGGATTCGATTGATGTAGTCATCGGGATGAGGTCCGTGTACCTAAAGCGTGGCGCGATCGAACCACTCAGATAGATTGGTCGATCCTGCCTACGGTCTCGATCGGTGGCAACTTAGACCGTATTATTAGGTACAGAAGGCATGACAGTGAGAGACTTCGCAGCTCGAGAAAAATTCTGTGTAGACGGTGGCTTGACGCTCCATCTTCTCGACTTCGTGCAGTTTTAAACCTTGCATGTTAAGTGCAGCTCGAGTAAGCATATGGTTGATATAGCGAGTGTGTTTTGCTTGAAGTTCAGTTCATAGTTCATACTCTTTCTGCTAGCAGTTTGGCGAGTCTGTTAATAGTTCACTGCATGCTTCAATCTCATTATTCCCAGAAAATATAATCACAATTCACAAAAAGTGATTGAAGTACAAGACAACTGTGTGTCATGAAAAAAAAATAGGGGAAATGCACAAAGAGGTATGCAAAAGCAAAAGAAAACATTTCAGGCATACATGAGGATAACTGCGCATAAACAGAACCAATGAGGCAACATTATCAAGTGGCTGAAAACAAAGTTATGTGAATCACGAGTATATAAATGACATGCTAAGCGTTATCAAAGAAATGTTTCAGTAGATGTTCACGAAAGGTGTCATAATTGCGCTGCAGGGCGATGTAGTCCAGAAGATCGTTCCAGAGGCGGACGGCGCGTGGTAGTGACGAGAAGTTGAAGGCATGTGTATTGCCACAAATGAGGACATAGCTATAGTTATATTATGTAATCTATGTGATAAGTAGGAGGGACATAGTAGATCTGCTGGCGGTGAATCAATGACATGGACGTATTCATGAAAGATAGATAAAAGGGCAATATCACACGACGAATTCTCAAAGAATGGAGCGAAAGTTCTATCTTTAGTTTGGCTACACTGAACTGATACCTGTATTTTTGCGAAATGAAACGAGGAGTCATATTCTGGACAGCTTCCAACTTCTCTATTTGATATGTTTGGTGAGATGACCAGATGGACAAAGCGCACTCCAGCTGCGGTCTCACAAAAGTTATGCAGGCTTGTTTACGCACGTGAGGGGTAGTGCTTTGCAGGTTGCGGAGAAGGAGCCTTAGTGACCTGGAAACATTAGCGAAAATGGTAGTTATGCGTTCAACCCACGAAAGGTTTGGTGAAAGATGGACGCCTAGACAATTATGCTGCGTAGTCCGAGCCGATGTATAGTTATTAATGTGGCAAAAGCGCGCATTGGTTGATTTATGGCTAAAAGAAATTATCTTACATTTAGAAATGTTTAAACTCATTAGCCACGTTTTACATCAGTCCTTAATGAGATCGAGGTCACTTTGGAGTGAAAGGTGGCCATTAGTACTTTTTATTGATTCATAAATAATGCAGTCGTCAGGAAATGTGCATATACAAGATGAGATGTTTATTGGCAGGTCATTAATGTAAATTAAAAAGAGTAATGGACCGAGGACGCTTCCTTGCGGCACGCCCAGTGTAACGTCGGAGATAGGAGAGGAATAATTATTAACAACAGTGAACTGCTGGCTATTAGAGAGAAAGTTACGGACCCCTTATAAAGTTAAAGAATCTAATTTAAGTTCAGAAAGCTCAGATATTAGCCGGCAGTGTGCTACATGATCGAATGCTTTGAAAAGGTCCAAAAAGATGCAATAAGTTTGTAAGTTGCTGTCATGTTGAAATGCAGGTCAGTAGCAAACCCAAAACCGTGCGACTCACAGGACAAGCCTTTTCTGAATCCATGCTGCTTAAATAAAAAAAAAATATTAGATTCCAGGTGATTGTAGATGCGCGATGGGAAAATATGTTCAAGCATCTTGCAAGAGGTGCATATAAGCGATATGGGGTGGTAATTTTCGTGCGAGCGTTTGTTGCCACCTTTGGAAACCGGTACCGCTTTTCCTATTTTCCAGTCGATGGGGAGCTCACTCTATGATATTGAGATATGAAGTAAGATAATGCAGCACGCAGAAATTGTATTTTTCATATCAACGTCTGAGGAAGCGGACACTTTCATGTTCTTTATCAGGTGTACTATGTCATCAAGTGTAATGTCAACTGTTGCCATGTAGCAGTAATCAAGATCTGGTGCATACGGGATGTCAGGATTATCTTCTCGGGTGAAAGCAGATGCGAAAAACGAATTAAATGCTTTAGGACATTCAAGCGTCGGAGCAGAGGGTGTCGTTTACGTAATGTTTTGAAATATGATGACGGGTTCCAAAACTTGCTTGGATTATTCTATTAGCGCAGGGAGGTCTTTTGAAAAATATTTATCTTTCGCGTCACAAAGAACGGAACAGTGCAGTTTTAGGTAGATTTTGTATTTATCCCGCGCGCATTCCTGTTTGCGTTTTCGCACAATAGTTTTTTTTTCTTTGCGTTTTTGTACAATAGTTTTTTTTCTTATTTCCCAAGTGTTGATTCTTTCTTGTAAACAAAGGGTTAGATTTATCATTTCATAGAGTGATAAGTGGGATGTGTTTGGATACAAGTTTTGTGAGCTTGTCTCTAAAAAGAACCCAGTTATGCCCTCTTGAAGAGAGGGCATCAGGATATTATCAAAAAACACTTGAAGTTCGGCATTTATTCGATTGTAGTCACCTTTCTTATAGTAGCGAATCTTTTTCCTCGTGATGCCAGTGAACAGAAGTGGAATGTTAATTTTAGTAAATTATGGTGGTTCAGTCTATCTAAGTATTATGTCACACACTGTGTCAGGAGCTGTTGTAAAAATGAGGTCTAATATATTGGGACCACGGGTGGGTTGGGTAACAAGATATAAAAGGTTGCAATCTAAAGTCAATTTTATGAAGGCGTTAAGGCTTTCTCTGCTAATTTGCTTCATTCGTATTTTATGCTCTCCTCTGGGCGCACTATATCAGGGTACAGGCTTTCGAAACGAATGCAATGCTAAACGTATACGCATTTCTTTGGCTTGGGCTAAAGTGATCAGAGTGGAAGCTGCGTCAGCGGCGTACTTCGAAAACGGCTTCAAGCGTCTTCATTCATCACAATTTCCGCCTACCTACTTTTGCCACTTTGTGACTTTGCAACGCTAAAATGCGACCACCTGCCTGCCTCTAAGGCGAAACTTCTCACTGACGGTACCTCTGTTACTCTCTCATGTATAAGTTTGAGGAGAAAATGGCAGGAAATTAAATAATAAAAAAAAGAAATGGCTCGCATTTTGTGGTGCATATTCAGCGATTAGAAAACTCGCTCCGAGCGCTTCCTTGTCAGCATAACGCCCGCGCTAAGAGCGTCTGGCGTGAGAGTAATAATCCCTGAATTACATCCGGCAAGATGAACGCGCTCGACACAGCGCTCGTTTTGTCGAACGCCCCGAGCGGTTTCGACAGCGGCCGACGTTAGCCATTATTCTCTCGCAAGTGGGCTCGCGCTGAGTCGTGTCGGTGTCCCGCTGCCCTTCATATTTCAGGTTCACATCCATTAAGCATTCAGGGGACGCTAAATTCTGCCTCCTCATCCCCATTCCCGCAATGTCACCTAAATATTTCACACGGAGTGGTGCGCTTGGCAATACAAAGGCGTATCTGAATGAGATCGCTTTCACTGTTTTGTTTTATATCATCTATTCTTCGTGTGAGAACTTGAAACTTCTTTACTTGCGACAATTCTTTAATAACCTTGATGACTTAGTAACTGCTGAAAAACCTTGAATTAAATTTGAAGACGTCGATACAGATGCCTTATCTGCTTGATTAGGGTCACTATCGTTTTGACCGCGCTCCGCAGCTGCGACATTGCTCTGTCGAGTGCAAGGTTGAAGGTTCGATACCTACAGCCCAGGCAGCCAGCTTTTTTCGGGAAAGTAACTGCACAAGCAAACAAACATATCTACTTAATATTCAATGTTCAGGCTCGAACGGCATGAAAACATGCGGCTTATCATTCTCTCGGTAATTACTGATTTAGTATTAGTGAGAACAATTTTTGGTGTGTGTAGTTATCCTCTGGGAGCATGATAGCTTTACTGACTGCGAATTCGAGCCAGAAATGAAAATTAATTTTACGCCTGAGTGCGTACCAACTGCTCCAGTTGATTTCCACGTGCCTGTGCGTCAAAGGCACCCAGCAGGCCCACTTTCGTCCGAAAGACTCCAGTACTGTACCCCTGGTATTAGTAAGTATCCCTTATATTACTGTATTCCTGAGATTATTTTACTACAACTCAGAAAAAAAATGTTCAAGGCCTTAATAATTTGGCAAAAAAAAAGAACATGATGAATCTCTTTGTATATTTCAGACTATAGCCTGGGGAACTGTTATTCACCTAAGCGCTATCTCATACGTATCAATTCTGGACAAAAGGAAAATTGGGAAAGAGTTTATGAACGCAATTTTTTTATATATTGTAAGATGTCACTGTAAAAATTAATGTATGAGCAGACCTCCTGTGAGCAGGCTTGCATATTTTTTTTTTCCTGTTGACGTTTTTGCTATCGTCAAAAACGTTACTCGTTGCTTTTCTATGGCAGTCTTAACTGCTCGATGCGAGAGATAAAAAACCTTTAAAAGAACGATTTTGCGACTCTTCGGAAGAATGGACCATTACCTTCCGTATATTGACAACAGTAGGTTGCAATATTCCAAAAATGCCGCCGCGGTGGCTGAGTGGTTATAGCGCTCGGCTGCTGGCCCGAAAGACGCGGGTTCGATCCTGGCCGTGGTGGTCGAATTTCAATGAAAGCGAAATTCTAGAGGTCCGTGTACTGTGCGATGTCAGTGCACGTAAAAGAACCCCAGGTGGTCGAAATTTCCGGAGCCCTTCACCACGGCCTCTCTCATAGCCTGAGTCACTTTGGGACGTTAAACCCATATAAACCAAAACTAAACCAATATTCCAAAATTCAAAAATCTTCTTCAAGAATTCTGGACAAGAAGTGGGCGACTGGGGAAATTACTTCTCTTGAATAAGGTTGGTTGGAAGTACAGAATTTTGAATGAGGGAAACAGTATTGAAGAAAACCGTGCTTCAGACAACTTATGTACCTATGTTTGCTTTAAGTCGTGTCTTATTTAAGTGAGACGTCTTGTGTCGTATCGTAATTTTTGTAATGCAATTTCTCGACCACACCATTTATTGTGACCACATGAGTTGTGTGGAGGTAAAGACAAGAGCAGAGAGGTAAGAGAACAGAATAATGCAGGGACTGAGGAGAAGGCCGGCTCAGAGAACAATATTCCTCTCAGCTTCAAGCCTAGGAAACGGAGGGATGAACAACAGCAAAATATGACTCCGCTCAATTTCGGCAGCTACTTTATTGGCGATAAAGGCGCACGAGTTTGCTAGTACAGCAATTGGCGGTATAGAGTCTGTGGTCTGTACATTTAAAAAAGTGAAATTGTCAGCTTTTCGGACTATTTACAGATGCAGAAAATGCAGTGTTTTTTTTTTCAAATTACCTATTCTAATATAACCAGTGGAAAAATTATATGTCTACCATGATTTTTTTTTACCATCAAAGTTTTACTCTCCGGCAGTAGCAATCCTGGAACTGACAGTTTTAGGCATGTTTACTATCGCTTACTGGCAACTTGAGCTCGAAAAATATCCCTTTTATCTTTGAAATGAAACTAATGCACGTAGCTCTTCATGGGCACCTGGCATTGACGATACGTGTACCACCACTAATTTTGCCTCATAGGAAGGAAGATATGGTCAAACCTATGCGTGTAGAAAAAAAAGTCGCGATGCCTGCGGAAAGAACAGGGTTCGCTCGTGTGAGGACAATTAACATACTCTTGCAGTTGCTCTCTGCGGACAATGTAGTAACTTTTCTTTTTCTCGGACAGCCTTCTGTACTGCGCTTATTACAATGGCTGTGGAGAATAATCCGATAATTACGGGAAAAAATATTTTTAAATGCCCCATTGATTTTTTTTCTAGTCTAGTTTTTAAAGTTTTCATTGAGGTCACTTTGTCGAAAAAGTGAAGCATGATCAAGTTCTTCAAACTTGCCAGTCGGTTTGAGAAAAATGTAGCTATTTTAAAGGGCTAAATTTTCCATCGGATTTTTTTTTTGATTTATTGATCTTTGTTGCTTTACAATTGTACGCAAACACTGCCTTTCTGTTACCTTTCTCCGCAAAGTCGTTGCTACCTATAGCTCCTCCCGACGACCCATCTAGAACGCTGCGCACACTTTAGAGCTTGTAAGAAAGGGCACATTGTACGGCACAAAATTGCTTTTGAAAAGCAGCAGTGCTTCACCGTAGCAATAAACTATGTCTGAGCCCTGCCTATCGCTCATAGTATCTAAAACGTCGTCAAACGCCTCGGAATTGTATAAACTATCAGCGCTCGATGCATGATAGCCTCTTTCTAAAAAAAGTAAGTATACTGCTCCCAGGCGCAATATTTTTCTGGAAGCTTTTCTGAATATTCTCGTCTCGGTAGGCGCGACAAAACTCGCCTACAAAGCCGAATTTCTCGTTCCCACGCAATACACTCCACCGTTTTTTGACATGTCATGTCTCGCGATAGCATCTGCGGTGAATCTTATAAGAGCAGGTGTCGCATTCTCTCTCAATGTTTTACCTACCTCTCCTCCGAAATAGAGCTTCTCTGGTGCGTTTCATATCCTGCCGAGTTACCGTGGAGTGTTTGAGCAATAACAACGTCTCATTCCGCGACGCTCCCCAAATATAGCCCCACACTCACGCGGCCACGAACAAAAACACACGAAATGTCTTCCTAAGTAGCTGCGCTGCCATCACACGTTGCGTCGTGGTCCTGTTCTTGCTCCGCCGTTCGGGAGCGCAAACTTCGAAGGCGAAACATCAGGTTGCCCGCTGTTTTCTTTAGCACCTCGTTTTCCCGGCCTCCTGGGTGGCGGCGGCAGTGCCGCCGGGAAGAAGCGACGACGTCGAGAAAGGCGCCGACTTCACAAAGCCCGAGCCATTGATCTGGGCCCAAGACTCCCTGGCCCGCGGCCGGGAGCACGGGCGCGGTGGGATCGTTACTGGGATGTTTTTGCCCGCACGCCTCGGCCGAATTGTGTCGAACCCTCCTTCCGGGCCTACACCAGCCTTGCCAAAGAGGGCAAGAGGGGGAGTCTCGCTTTTGCTACTTCCAAGAGGATTATGTCGACAAGGCCTTTCCGGACCCTCTTCTCTTCCCTCGCTGCCGTGCCGTTCTGAACCGTACCTCTTGTTTCGGCTACTGTCTTCTTCCCCCTTCTTGCCTTGTGCCCTTCGCGCCCATGGCCCGGAGCGTGCCCCGGCCTTGCTCCGAGGCACTGCCCCGTATCTTCATTTCCTTCGACTCGCTCCTATGATTCCGGTCTAAGCGCAATCAGCGTTTGTCCGTGCTGGGCGGGCACATCATTGCATTTTCACCTCGGGCAAATCGATAAGCCGCGAAGCAGGAAACGTTTGTTCTGGATGGAAGACGGAGTGGGCCCCTCAAGGATGGTGGGGGGGGGGGGGGGGGGGTCGTCGGAGGCTGGACTACTGCAGTCCCCCTTTCGTCCGCAGCGTAGATTCTTGCGTGTCTTTTCCCCTTGTGTGCTTCCGAACCGTAATTACGCTTTCATCCGCGCTACATTCTTTCGCCTCAGCGCTGCCTTCGCCCCGTGTAACCGAAAGAGCTCTGGATTCGTTCTAGATCGCTCGCTCTTGTAACGTAGAGGGCACCTGCTGTATTGCAACCCCCGTACGTTCTCTCTCTTTTTTTTTACACGTAGAAAGCCGCTGTCGGTTTCTTTAGATTGTTTTTTTGTTCGCAACTAGTCATTGATCTTGCGATGTTTCATTAGGTTACAAAGAGCCGTTGCTGCAAATGACAGGGGCGATTCCGCAATCAACTTGGAAGGAACGAGCGTAGGAGGAGGTTGGTGCAGTGCGCATCATCATTAGGTTGCGATTACAGCTCCGATCTGCCACTGAAGGTTGTACGCGACGAGAGTCTAGTTTGGACCGTGAAAAGCTGCTTCTCGCTTGGATGAGTTTGTGTAGCGATTCTGCCTCGGTGGGCCTGAAATGTCCCACCATTACCGCCAAACGCAGGTTATGAGGAGCCTTTACGCTAGATGATCGCTGCACAGACCTATTCCCGTGTGAAGAGGCAAGCCATTAGCTGTTAAGTGATTACTAACAGACTGCGGCACTTGGCCCGCCTACGCGAGCAGGTCTAACTCAATTATTTATCCGTTAAGAGAAGCAGGCGTAGGCACAGTAGTTTACGTAAAAAGATCTACATCCACAGCTGTGGGCCTAAGAGCAGTTTCTGGTTTGTTTGTTTTTTTTCTCCTCCACCGCATAACTCTGTGAGAATGCAGTCATAGCACAGAAGCCAGTCGTCAGAAGCGGAAAAGTGGGGCAGTAGTTTCTGCCAAGAGTGGTTTAAAAAGTCATCCCGACAGATGAAGATAATATCTTTAACATCTCAATTAGTGCCTATATGACAGAATGCTCTGAACTCTCAATATCTCGATGACAACAATCTAAGAGAGTGTTTATGAGTAGTCTTAACTAAAATCTTTCTCGGCAAAGTTTTCGCACGCATCTTGCAACAAAAAAGAACCTTGAGCCTTAAGGAATTCTCACCGTAATCAAAGGTGCGTCAGTGATTGCACGCAACGTTTCGTACAAATTAAGGCCTGATTAGCGGCGTCTGAATTAAGGCATGCCACCGCCGACGCGAGACGTGCTTGTCAAGATTCCCGGCCGCACACCCTTCGAGACGGCGCCCTGCTATCTTCGTCAGGCAGCGAGGTTGGCCCTCCATGAAACACCATCGCAACAAAAAAGTGAATGGAAAAGAGAGTAAATACAAGCCATCTGACAGAAGGCAAAAAACCTAGAAATAATGACTAGCGCGTTGTCGAGATGAAGCCACTCAGAAGCAGAACACTGTAGCAAAAATAATTTCGCGGAAGCCTTGTTCGACCGCATTTCCCAGAGGCCGCACGTTCGGACTCATCGCACATTGCCGAGAGAACTCTGGAAGCAACCATAGGCTTTAACAGCTGCTCGATGGAAGTCAATTTGAAATAATTGAGCCGCAATCCGAACTGTGCTTCTCCGGAACTGTGGCAAGATACACCGTGTGACCGCAAAAAAAAAGGGGGGGGGGGCGCTAAGGAGAATGTTACTCTCTCCATAACTGAATGCACAAGCATGCGCATCGACCAGGCCCAAGGGAGGCCTGAATGCGATCGCAGCAGCGTGACGACTGATACAGCGCATCTCAGGCGGCATGGATAGGCGGTTCTGCGATGACGTCCCATTCACAGGCAGTGTGTGGATCGGAGGAGACAAGTAACACGTTGCAGAGAAGAGAGGCGCGATTGGCGACGGCCTTCACCACTTCGTGTACCTCAATTAGCTCGGAGGGAAAAAGGAAAGTCCTGCCTTCCTCCAGAGGGACCTCTCAGTCATCGCGGCGGATTGCGGGAGCATTAGTGCACATAAAGAAATACGCGCTTGTCCCTTTTTGGGGCGTCTTCCCGTAAGGGAGCGGTTCGTATATTCGCCTGACCAGGGAATCTATACAAAGCAGTAGATTGATAAAGCATAGCAGCCTGGTCTGTGTAGTAATCCGTCGGAGACACGGAACGGGCACTTGTGTTCCCGAAAATGAGAATCGTCTCTTCCGAACATGAGTGAATGTGATGGATAAGAAAAAGCAACGGATAGCACAGGTTCTTTGGATAGCCAGGAAAGAACATTCGCAGCATGTCTTTATAAGAGACAGGTTGCCGCAGGATACGTGAGATGAAAACAGCTTATCGAGCGAGATGAAATGTTTCGTGATTCTCGTTGCGTCCAAATAAGCTGCCTTCGAGGAAGCAAAGTGCAGTGCATTAAAGATAAACAGTTGAGTATATTCCATAAAAATATTTTGTTTTTGAGACGATAAAATAAAATTTCAGGTTATACTCTCCAATATGCTTCCCCAAAAAATCACCGAGCCCTTTTTTTTTCGTGGCGCTTGTTAATGTACAGGACATAAGGTTTGAAAACGCAAATCGTCTGTACCCACAAAAAGACTCGAATCGGCTAGGCGCACGTGAAACGGTGGTCGTCCGTGGCCGAACAAAGCCATATACTGAATGATTAATTTTCTTATAACAAAGCAATATTATGCGAAAAAATGATTTAAAAGAGGGTTCCTTATTAAATTCAACCACACGGATCACCTTCAAAACGTGCATCGCAATCTCAGCGCCCGGTCTCTTCGGTATTTTATCGCCGTCAAAATGCGGACGGGGACTGTCCCGCCAAATCGAGCTGAGCAGCCGAAATTCATCGCCGCCTGTACACAGTAGTGTGGGTGCGGACGAGCGACTAGGAACGATATATATATATATATATATATATATATATATATATATATATATATATATATATATATATATATATATATATATATATATATATATATATATATATATATATATATATATATATATATATATATATATATATATATATATATATATATATATATATATATATATATATATATATATATATTGACGGCACTACCACTCACAAACTATTGTTCACAAGCCGGAAGCCCATTTGTGCGGGAATACCAAAGAACTAACTCAGTAAGATGGTTCTGAAGGGCCCTTACATTATGGGAAAGCTCTTTGAACTGAGCCCTTCTTCTACATTCCTGCTATTTTAAGCCTTCTAGAGCCACAGCCTGCTAACCTCACTCGATCAAATATAGAAACTTAGAAGCCACGATGAGACAAAAACTCTCACCCCATCCGATAGGGTGCCCTAGAGGATGAGATGTATGCTGCTTGCCGTGAGAGCGATGAATTTCCCAATGCCATGGCGGCACTTCTTCCTGCCGAAGGACACATTTCGCAAGTGTTAGGTTCACGCGCTGTTTCTGCTTAAGAGTCCGTGCATATAAAAAACGTATAAATATAAACTCTATATTTCGATGAGTCTGCGTCCGCGTAGGGCACAGTCGCAGAAGATGGTTTTCATATCTAAACCTAGGGTCGTATCTGAAAAGTACGAGGTCATCCGCGCTGAAACATCCGGCCTCTCCATTCTTTCTTCCGCGTCTTCCGCTGCGCCACCGCAGACCTTCTCCTGGCAATACGGAAGCTAATGGCGCGTGTCACCAGGGCACAGCAGTGGAAGCACGAAGCAGTGCCGGCCGGGCACTGCTCTGTAAAAAAGTAAAAAATTAGAAGTAAAAAGAAAGCGATGTCTCCTTTTCAGAAAGCACCAGACAGCTCGGCGTAAAAAGAGTGCTATGTCCAGCGCTGACTGAATTGCCAGGAATCCCATGGTGGGCCCAAGACCATTTGTTCATGGCGGCCATTAGGCCATGCAGTAACCTCCGTCGCCGCGTAAGGATGTGTGTTAGGTATGTCTGCGTATTTTGTGTTTGCAGAAACAGTGTCTCAAGGTGCGGTCTATTTTGAGTCCTCTTCATTCGCACAGAATTAATCTATCTTGCTAATTCTATCCTCTCTCGTTCTTTGTTTTTTTTTTCACACTCAATAGCGTGGGAAAAATGGTATTCTTACTGAAAAAAAAATTATAATGTAAATTACCGGTCTTGCAAAACAAATATCTAATTTACACTGATGCAGAAAGGCAGGGAAAACGTGCTGTACATATTTAATCGACCCTGCGTAGGAAAGCTAAGTCCCGCATAACCCTTAGAAACAGATGCGGAAACCAACACGGTGTCATCAGCCCTGACCAGGTGGAAAGTTAGCAGGCAGAGTACATAAGAGTTTCTTTGGCTTCTGACTCGGTAAAGCTTACGGATAAAGAAATGCGGCGAAAATAAGTCATTAGGAGGGCAGGGTAGCGTGTAAGCTGTTACATGAGCAGCGACCGCGATGTTCGGGACGAGGACGCGTAGGTGCCCGCGAATGAGCGCTGTTTCAATGTCGGGCTCGTTTAACGCGAGTCGCGCGCCGTGGGCGTCTGCTCTCCGAGAGCAGACGACCAATTTTCCTCGAGCTCGCTGGTGGTGAGGTTTCGGGGATGGGCGGCGGGGTTACTCGTTTCCAGGTCGAATTTCGAGCTGCCTTCGGTAGAGAACAGTAATGGGGACGATTGACCCGCGGCTTTCGTTCAGTGGGTGTCACGCTCCGAGAGCTCGTGTGACGTCACTGTTGCGGTTTGGTTGAGAGCGCTGAACGGACCCCAATAGCTCGGTACGTGATCCGCCGGCTGTTCTGCATGCGGCTGATAGCATCTCAGTCGCGCTTGCATGTGTAGATGCCGGTGTCGACGGCACCACACCTGACCCGAATACTGTGCTAAAGTGTAATCAATGCGCACTCTGATTTCGCAATTGCAGAGATTTAATGCTGCCGCCTTGACAAGTAATTGCAGAGTATTAAACATACAATAAAATTTGCTTCAGGTATAACACTGCGGCTTGCGTCTACCTCATCTTTGTTTTGTGACCGAAAAGAAAGTAAAGAACCGTGGAGGAGTTACTTGCGGTCCTCGATCGCGAGATACTCGAATGCTGTCGCTGCAACAAAGGCGCGATTTTAGGCGGCTGTAAGTTACAATGAAGAGCGATACTGAATGCAAAATAACGCAAAAACTTCAAAATTGTTCACACAATTTAGTCCCGCAAGATTAGATTTCAGTGTAATGCAAGGCTGTATCACTTGCTCTTTCATTAAAAGCGAGTCAGTTGGCTTAATGTTGTTACGCGTAATGAATACCTCCCTGTTTGCAATGTGACGTCATTGTACACGTGGGAAAGGGGGAGTGCCGAAATGAAAAGGCTTGGTTGGCAAAAGCGGTCTCTCAGGTCCGCGGTCTACCTGCCTTGCGGAGCGTCGCGAGCTTCCCGACGAAGTGCATGTTCTGCCTGAAATTCTTCATCAGCTATTCCATTCCATTCAATTCTTTACTCACCAGAAAACTGGATGGTCTCCAGGGCTAAAAGTTGCTGCCTACAACTTGACTGGGGCCCTGGAGCCGTTTACAAAGCCGTTTTACTATATTTAGATAAGCCCAAGTACGCGACACTCCAATGACCGGACCCATTAGCGACTGGCGACTAGAAAAATAATTTCAAGTGTCCGGCAGACGGGCACTTCGGAAATATTACCGTGTATCTAGTTAGAACAAGCATGACCCGTGCAGCGAGCACGCACTGAAATCGCAACAACAACTTGAATAGTATAGGACCTCGCAGTAGAAGGGCATTTTGGCAAGGGGCTATTTAAGACCTCAGCATTGGTTGCTGCGTCCTAAAGGCCCTTCACAGAAGCGCCTGCAGAGTCCTACGAAGTGCACGTGGATACTCGTGAGCGAAGACAGCAGCGTACGCACGAGCGTCATGCTTGGCTCGGCGATTTTTCTCTCAAGTATTGATATTTGTGGCTTGTCTCGTTTAGATTACGTTCTGACTGACAAACGCATGATATCATTGTTACAACGGGAAAGTGCAGTGCGGAACAACCGCAGCCAGAAGAGCTACGCCGCCGCTCAAAGAAAAAAAAAACAGCCAGTCTAGTCATCAGCAGCTGCTGGCATCATTTAGAATCCACTCTATCGCTGTAGCACACCGGTGCTTACAGGCGAGTAGGTAGTGTTCTAAAGCTATTTCCCACGCTTGAGAACAAAACCCTGAAACAAGCGAAAAAACTAAAGTTGAGACACCAAACTTCACGCAGGGATGGCAGTTGAGATAAGGATCACTCAGAAGAACAGGCCAAAACCCAGTCAGTTATTCAAATGGGAGAGTTTCTCGCGTCTAACTGCACAACCGAGATTCCGATGTTTTCTGTAGCGGGCTTGTCAAGTTCAGATCTCCAATGTACTGCGGCTTGCTGCCATACAAAACAAAGGTACTCAATCAATGCAGCTAGGCAGTCTGTCGCTCTTTCTTTATCTCAGTCAAAGCAGCTCTTTTAACTCACCTTTACCACAGTTTTATTATAAATGGAGTTGCTACAACGAGTATCCACTTTAATGCAGCTCGGAGAGCTTGCCGTGCTTCCGCAGCGGATTACGTTACCTCATTGCAAGCTCTGGTGGCGGGAACGACTCGGTTGGGCACGGAGCTCAGACGCAATCTTTAAAAGGAATACCATTTCACACTCACTGACGCACAGATTAGACGACTTTCGAGATGGCGGCACCAAAAGCTCTTCCTTAACTTGCTAACTTCCTCCTCGCCCCCCCCCCCCCCTCCCCGACCGTCGACATGAACGCTTTTTGCTTGCACTCCTCTTGCTACGCAAATGTAATCATTAACCGGTGATGCTCGAGTTCTTTAAGTATGTGAGCAAGAGACCTCATGGGTGAGTGAGGTCACGAACCTAAGAAGAGAAAAAAAAACGAGTCAGCGTACTAAAACACGTTTTAGTATGACCTCTTTTTAAAGTTTTTCAAAGCCATCTTTAATGCTTCCACAAAACAAAAATGTTTCTCAGCTTCCTTTGGTGTTCTGCTCTAAAAAAAGAAAGTTCAGGAAGCAGCTCGAAGGTAGCAAACAAAAAGGCACTTTGGCCCAACACGCGCTCGCGGTTGCGATGTCGCGGCGAGCGAAGAAACACTCTCCCGCGGCCCGTTGAATTTTTCACCGGAGAGGCAGCGGCGGCACAGCCATGTATGGATTTCCCATCGAGTAAAGGCAACCCAATCGCGCCACAGCGTCAGCCACATTGATGCGCACGAACTTGGGCTCGAGTGTCATAATGCAAATAAAATGAAAAAAAAAACGAAAAGAACACGTTCAAGGCGCATCTTCGCGAGACACCACCGAGGCGGTGCTTACATCGCACCTCCGTTTTTTTTCTTTCGTGCACTTTTAATTCTTGTTCTTTTTTACTTATTTTTCAATCTCATGCAGCCGAGGTTAGTGAGGTGTCGGGCTCCTACAGCTGAAACGCGCCCATGTTTGCGTTACGCTGCTTCCCCTTCTGACCTAGTTGCTGTGGTGAGAAGCGCCTCTCTGCCCTTGTTTCTAAGGGCTCGCGGATATAGTTGACGGTAATGACAGTCAATATACTGTTCGGTATTTGAAATCCATTAAGCTGCCCTCCTTCTTTGCTGATCGTTCGGGTAGACAGCCTGAAGAAGAGGCACGTAGCATTACCGGCGGGAACTTGGCGCTTGTGGCCGCCTCTGATTGTTCGCTTATGTAAATCGGATCCTTTCGGGGTATAGCGGTTGCTTTATGACGGGGTCAGAAGAATAGAAGGCGCTTGTTCTCGGCGCTGTAATCCATGGTTGCGACAGGGATCGAATGTGAGGAAAGAGAAATAGCGAGGACTGCCAGGCTTGGTGGGCGTTTTTTTTATGTATGCGCCGAAGTGACCTCCGGAGGTCTAGCCCTGAATTTAAAGTACCAGCCTGTGTAAGCGGGAGGCATATAAGCGAAATAACCGCATTTCAGGTGCAGGAGCTCACCGCGGTCACGACCGTAGAACATTCAAATAAGTTCAAAAAGCGAAACAAAGGACACGCCTAAGAATCATCATTCAAGCTGATTCCCTAAGTCTACATCGAATCTTAAAGAAGTGCACACGAGTCCTGCGTTTTTTGTTCTTTTTTTTTTGAGGGGGGGGGGGTAGTTTCTAAACAAGAGTAAACAAATTCTAAACAGTTTTCACAAAGTTTACTACAACCAGAAAATGCTTGGCACCATGATTAGCCGTAAGCAGTTAGCTGTTCGATCTGTCATTTCTCGTTATCATATTAACCGCGCCTGTTCTTCTTGAGTATGTAAGAAGCTTGGATGAAAATTCATCACTAGGATTACAAGCCCAACTACTTCCATAACAGGACAAAGGTTTCTCCCGTAGAAAGCTAGATCCTTCAATTTAATTTTGGCGCAGCTGCAAGATCAAGCAAATCTTCCAGAGGTATGCCGACAGGAGAATACAAAGGTGCTTATATGCTTCAAACGAAATTGTGAATTGGGATGTGTTAGTGTGCTGACTAAAACGAGCATTAAATATAAGCAACAGTGTATAAAATTTAATGCTTTCTATCTGATAGACAAGCAGCTTCTTTATAGCTTGCTCCATAACTTCAGCGTTATACTTAGTGGCGCTACTTTAAGAACTCAAAGTATTTGCACATCAATGCGTTTAAACGATTAAATGTTGCGTAAAGATACATAGCCGCTTTCTCTTGCCAGTTTTCGACACATACTGCCCTTTTTGCACATATTCCTTGGCAGACTATTTCCTTTCCTTCCCCCGATTCCATTTCTTGAGTAAGGCATCAACACAACAACAAAAATTACGACACTGAGAGGCCCTTAGCGAGGAGACAAGTCCACAGAAGCAACCACTACATTCCACCGAAGCCGGCAAATCTAGAATTACGAATTACCGCAAGACCGGTTGTTGGGAGAAGAAGCAGTATTCTGAGAAAACATAGAGACCTCGCAAATGCTTTGCAGACCGAAAGAATGCTACACTAAGAGGTTACGCCTTCTCTAAGTGAAGTGTTGAGCTCTTATGCACTCCGGCGATTCTATTTCGCGCGTTCTAAAATCATACCACTGAACAGTCTTCATGTATGGTATCCTTAGGAGGCCCTTTATAGCCACGGGTTTTCAGAGGCTTCAGCCCTCAGCGCTCTACAGATATGAGAATTCGTTCGATTTAATCTCGCAGTAGAGTGAAGAAGCTGTAGTTAGCGGATTGAGATAAATAAAACTACATCATTTTGCTTTAAAGTATTGCAACTATATCATTCGAGAGCCAACGTTTTTTGTTTTTACTCACTTTTTTTAGTTCGATCCACGTGAACAGCTGAGCCCTCATTAACTCTCATGGTTCCAGGTCGGACCACTGACTTGAAGCCAAGCGATAACTAGTTTTTAAAATTTAAAGTTTACGCTCGAACAGAAGCTTGAAGCTTGGTAACCTAGAAATTTCATACACATAGGTATATCAGCGTGCCTCGAAGAGTGCGAGCTCTTCGGGCCCAATTAATATGGCAAATCGTGCGCCGTCCTCTTGTAGTGGCGTCAAGAGGTTTATTTAACAAATTTTATAGCACTATATCAGTTTGCGGCTGCACAACATCAAGGTATTTTTTTAAATTTCTCGCTACCTTAAGTCATTGCATGTTTTCGATTTGTTCAGTGCCAATATTTACAGGAAGTGAATGCTATAGCTCGAACTAAACTCAGAACGCTGCATAACTTAATTTCGGGGACCAGTAACGTGAAGCTATATTTCTGGAATAAAATTCAATGAAAGAGAACTCTCGAAACACGTATCCATGACCGCACACATACGCATGCACGCACTCAAAAACGCGAGCGCGCTCACTTATTGAAGACGACCTTCAATAAATTCGAAGCGGGAATCCGAACCTAACCTTCGTTTTCCAAGTAAAACTCTTAATTAATGGCACGTTTCTGCAAAATCGCTTGCTTTCCAGCGAGCCGCAGCTGTTTGCTGGCAAATCGAAAAGAAGACAAGTGCCTTGCAGCGTAATTAGGTTTGGCTCTCTCAAGTGTAAGTTAGTGACGTAGCCTCTCGGCCTATAGTCTCTCGGTGCAGTCCAGAGGCAATGACGGCTAAGAGAGATAAAAACTAAATAAAAAATATGCATCGATTGTTGGCTCAGTATGCGTTACGAGTGGGCCCCAGGAGGTGCTTTCCAGAATCGTCGAGGGCATCGCAAACCAGCTCATCTTCTGTGAACATGCCGCGATTGCGCTGACATTCGGAAACGCGAAGTGGGTGCCAGCTGCCCGAAAGCCTATTTACACTTTCTTAACTCAATTGAAGCCGGCAGTGGGCTCGGGCAGGCGACAGAAATTTAAACTCTCTTAACAAGTTTAGCGCGAGAGAGAAGGGAACAATATAAGAATGAGTCCTCTGTTTTTCCTGTTTTTTCCCCGAATTTAGGAAAATCTCGCTAACCCACGGCTTCATCTAATGCGAACTACTGGCCCGTATCTCTGCGAAGAAATGAAATTGAAGTAATGGAGTTTGCCTGATATATTTTCGAAGAGGTTTTCGAACCGGTCAGTCGCGCATACTTTGACAAACATCGACGTCGTATATAACGCATTTGAAAAGAGCTGAAGCATATTTTGATGAGCTTTCGACGGCTACGGCTTCGTGTTTTAGGGCCCCCTTTTTATTATATTATTAATATGCATTGCGCTTTTATCAGGTGGCGAAACTTTCGCGCTACCTTTCAAGGGACACTGCACCTGAAATAGAAGAAAACACGCCAAACTAAAAACGTCTCTTTCTCTCTTTATCACTTTTTTTTAACAGCTTCATGGACTGCAGGGCATCTGCGAAACAAGCTCCTTTCTATGTGAATTATCCAGCTTGAGCCCTTGGACGCTAACAGCAAGGAACTCACAGCCGTGAACTAAGAGCTTCTTTTTTTTCAGCACCTACGTACGCTTTATTGCATGAAGGGCTCTTAGCACCTTACAAGAAGAATTCTGTGATTGCTACCTCTGTTCCTGATCCTGGAATGGGATTTAGAGCGTAACGTTAATCGACACAAAGTCTTACGGCATATTCAATATCAAACAATATTTTTCGAAAATCTGGTATAGCCCAAAACGGTTTTAAGTGCAGCGGCTGCGAAAACGTGTCCTTGCGATGCGTTTTCATAACATTTCTATCTGAAAACGAGGTTTAATTAACTCTGCGCACAAAGCTATCTTTTACTACTGTCTATATGAGAAATATTTAGGCTACGGAGTGGCTCTGCTCGGTTTCTCTATCACAGCATGTGAGTATATGTATGAAGAAAAAATATGTGGAAAACTGTCATGCTAGCTTTCATTACGCAGCACAGAAGCTGAAATTATCTGCATATTATGTGAATTAAAAAGCAACCGTGTAGTGTAATGCATTCGATGGCTTTAAAGTTACTTTCATTGTTTTGTGAGTCATTACTTCAGGCCTCCTCGCACACTGCGTGAACTGTTGCAAGGAAACGCGGAGTTTTGAAATTGACAGCGGAAAACGAATAAACTAATCAGTGCCCATTCCTCTGGCACCAAGTGAGTGCGATAAAAAAAGCATATGAAAGTTCCCTTGCAGCTATTGCCCGCTAGTTTGACAAGAAGCTAGCAGCACATGTACCCAAGAACCTGAGTTTCTTTTTTCTTTCCTGGGCTAGAGATTCGTGGTCCTTATACAACAGTGCTGGTGAAATGTCACGGCAGTAGCTTGCTGAGGCAACATTTCGTGATCGCTCGAGGCACTAACGGAATAAACAGCGCGCAGCTAAGCCCGATCGAAGAGACACTGCCGAGCGACAAGACACGAGGGCGATCGCGAAGTGGCTTACCAAATGTGCGTCCCCTTTTACACGACTGCGCTAGGCACGACCTCAAGACGCGAGTGAGAGGCGCGTTGCTTCCCACAGGGTATCACTCACATAACTTTCTCAGTCCGCCGAATTCGAAACAGTGGCCTCCACCTAAGGACTCGTCTAAATGTTGCAACCTTTAAGGAGAGTGCGGGAGAGCGGTGGGACGACTGAAAAGATGTCGAATTCATGGCGTCCGTGTCAAACCTCAAGTTCTTTTCTGACAGCGACCATCAAAAGGCGCGTCTGTTATTATTCTGCGTGATTTTTTTATAACATTTAACCGGCCGGCCAGTAAGCGTTTCAGTGACAATCGACGCTCATCGTTATAGCTAAAACGTAGCAGTGGCGATATTTTCTTCGCTGATCCTTTTCACGTTGGCTGCCTGATTTTACTCAACTTCAACTTCATCTTCTCCTTCTAGAAATGGAGTAAAAGTTGACGAGTGCGAGGCAGCGGCTTCCAGAATTGTGTAGTTGGCTCGAGAGTGCATGTATACCATCCACTTCATGGCAAGTTGTGAGAGGGAGTATACTAAGGCCTATTTTCCTGCAGGTTCTTCTGGAATTGATAAAGCCTTACTTGTTTTATAAGCGGCGACAATCGGAAATTATGGCTGCCCTTGTCTGTTTGTTCCTTCCGAGTAATGGCGTCTAACAAACGTAAATTTATTTATTGCAACTCGTGGACACTTTGTTTATTCAGTTAAGATGCGCATCTACATGGGATTACGTGTTTTATATGAGATAGCAGCCGATAAGCATCCATTGATGGTCCCGCGTCTATATCCACGCCGACTGAAGGAAATGACGATTCTCGGCCACTGGCCGCGGCGATCGTCGTCAGTGAAGGCCTCCAAGGCACTGCTCCGCTTCTTGCGAACTTCTGGCGTGTACGATAGGCTGTGACTTTAACGAACGCTTGCCGACTTTGGATAGTGACTTCAATTTCCTGCTACTCTCTTTTCTTTTTCATCTTTTTATCCCCTCACCCCTTTCCCCCGTGCAGGGTAGCAAACCGGTTATTCTTCCGGTTAACCACCCTGCCTTTCCCCCTCCTCTTCTTTCAGTAAAGCTAAGGTGCGAAGGCTGAACTTATTAAACGACTGAAATATTCTTAATGACTTCCTTCTCCTATTATCGATACCCCTATTGTCCCTAGTGATGGAAACCTCTAACTGGGATAAAACACAAAAGCTTCCTTCACGAGGCAGTGCTGCCCTGTTCCAAGATTTTTTTTTGTTCTTCTCACACGTCTGGTTTAACAGCTTCCCCTCAATTCATAAACTGCGCTGAACTGAGACCTGAGGACCATTTTTTGGATGTCATGCTAGCTCCTCTTCTTTTGTGTGTGATGAGTCGTATTAAAAGTGCGCCTTTGCCAGCCTAGTGCGAGCTTGAGCATTTCTTTTCGGTTTTTAAGCAAGAAGAGCTTTTAACTCACGTTATCCGCACATTAAAGCAAACAACGCCCGCAGACCACGACGAACCTGAAGACGAATTTGAGGAGAAAATTATCCTAAATCTTCCGTTGGAATGGTATCAAACACAAAAATTCATATCATCCCGCGTGGAACTGGAACCAGCAGTGGCACGAATAGAGCGGCTTAATTTGCCGACGCCTTGAGCTGCACGTCCATCCCCGCAGCCTTGTCATTAGCTTTCGGAGCTGGAAGACTCTGGTGCTATGTACGGGAAATTTTCCCATCGTCCCTCTGCTCGTTCTGCGCCGCGAATGTTGGTAAGGCAACTGAAGAGCACCAAAAGCGGCGAAAGAAGCCAAGCGCGCTGTTCAGCTAGGAAAATCTGATGACCGCAGAAGCTCCTCAAGCCGCGAAGGCAGCCAGAAAGACCGTGCGCGCTGCCCAGCTTCAAGAAGAGAAGCCAAAGGCGGGAACACGTTCAGCAGCCAGATCTCGCCAATGCCTGAGCGCGGTTTCCGCCATCTGTGAGCTGCTCTAAAAAACGCTGCACCCTTGCTGCAATGCATTGCAGGCGTACTTCTACTCTTGAGTCTCCATACAACAGTATAGGCTGTCAATTTTCTGAGCCTGGATACTTGGGCAAAGCCACCTAAATATGTGCACCGCTGTGCAAAACTTCATGCCAGAAATGCTTCGCTTACCGTGACAAATTTTCTATTTATTTTTATCGGCCGCTATTTTTATGAACATTTTGAATTCCTTTCTTTGGATTCACGGTAGACTCTTGTCAAGCGCGCAGCATTCCCTACTGCTTCAATTTGTTTATCATTTTCTTGTTTCCTTGTTTGAAAACCGTATAATTACAAGGCTCTCTTGTGCAATCCCGCCCGCTATTACTGTCCTGACGGAGCCGGCATGCGTCCTTATTCGGCAGACAACGGCAAAATATTCACAGGCAAAACAGAAAATGATAAGGATACCGTTAGGAGACAGAAATAGAGCAGTGCGGGTTAAGGAACAACTGCGAGCTCATGATACCCTATTTGAAATCAAGAAGAGAAACTGGACATGGGCAGCCTATGTAATGCGTAGAAGAGATAAGCGACATCCCCCGAGGATAAAAAAAAGGGAATTCCAAGAGAAGCCAAGCGTAGCGGTGGGCGGATGAGATTAGGAAGTTTGCGGGGATAAGGGGGCCGCTGCTGGGACAAGAAATGGTTAATTGGAGACATCCTGCAAGGTCCTGCAGTGGCCATTGTTGGTATCACAACGATGATGAAGGTGGTGATGAGGCTGATGATGAAACAAAAAAAAAACAAAGAGAAACCTGGTATATCCGAGGCACTGTCAGCTCTGAACATCTCTCGATATTTGGAGCTTTTCTAAATATCTCCGTACCGTCCAGGGCGTGATTTTGCGGGCCACTGTGACAACCGGAGTAGCGTTGTGCAACTCGAACTTTTCTTTCATACGTCGGATCATTGTCCCCTTCCGTCTTCATCACTACATTATGATGTGCCCTTGTGCTCCATTCTTCAGTCGTGGCTTACTGTCGCAACCTAGAGCCGTCGAAGGGTACAAAGATCTCATCCAGTTCTTGAAGTAAAAGTCATAGTTATTATTACAGAAATCAGAAGTCGGAATTCTAGACCATTTCTATCCGATCTTTTGCACCTTTGAGCGTGTTCACAGTTTCAATTCAATTCAATTCTTTATTTACCAGAAAACTGGACGGTCTCCAGGGCTAAAAGTTGCTGCCTACAACTTGACTGGGGCCCTGGAGCCCTCTACAAAGCGGCAGCAGACATTGGTGGCAGAGTACGCTAACATTAATTACAAACACTGAGTAGCAGAAGGCATCAGGAAATACAGACCTGCTGCATGATTTATCACAACAATAGATTCTTATCAATTACAATTGAGAAAAGTGTACTCGTAGCTCTTTTGGGGATTTGAAGGCTATCTGTTTGTGTTGATTTAATAAGACCAGCATATTGTGTTTTAATGATTGCAATTTTAAAGAGTGTAGTGTTTAAAGTGTTTAGAGTGTTTAAAGAGTGTAGTTTACAGTGTGTTCCTTCTAATCAATCGTTCAGAGCAGCAATTTCGTATTCCCATTTGTACGGTGTAATATTAAAAAAAAATTAAATAATTAAAAATGGTCAAAATAGTATGGAGGTGCCGGGGTTCGAACCCGGGGCCTCTCACATGCGAAGCGAGCGCTCTACCACTGAGCTACACCCCCAATACGGAGGTAAGAGCCACCGCTGCTCTAATCATGACTGTTACGGGGGCACCCCGTTGGGTGAATACTATAAGGAGAAAAATGCATGGCCCCCAGTGCAATTGATCAGAATCGGAACAATTGATTCACCGCTCGCCAACATCGTCGCCGCTTTGGGGCCGATGTCTCAAAACACCAGGCGTGCCGCGTCCCATTGATTTTCAATTGTTTTTTTTTTCTCTACGAATTACATTTTTCTGCTGGTTTAAGCTTGTGATAGGTATGATAGTGAAGGTATTCCCTCACATTTATTCTTGCTTTCTTTTTGGATTTTACCTAATAAGAGGGACACCAAAAGGTGGAAATTAGGGTCTCTAACTCAACTCACCACTTGGGTCATATTGGCAAGCTTCTGTTTTCCACAGTAGGAGAGTGTAGGGGAAAAGGGAGAGAGCAGCGCACCCATCATTCCGCTATACCCACTTCCATTCTTCTGCTACCACGGACGAAGCACAAGCAAAGCGCTTACACAGCCTGAAATTGTGCGCAGTGCAGGGTTACTACTAGAATTCCTCACAAAGTCTGTCAAGTGTCTGACTTACAAGTAAGGCGCGATGAGCAACCTGCCGATGTCAAATTGCGGACAGGCGTAGAAAAATGTAAAACAGACAGGAAAGAAACCAAAGAGTTATTGGAAAGCGCTTCTGGAACAGAAGCTGAAATCTTCTACATTATAATCAGGGCTGGCAGGGGGGGGGGGGGGGGGGGGACAAAAAATGTATTTTTGAAATCGGGACAAAATCGGACAGGCAACAAATGAAAATCGGGACACTGTTCGAGACAATGAGCCCATGCATGAATGTCTTAATTTCCTCCAGGTGTTGTTAGCTGACACAATGCGATTTGTGGGTGGCGTTTTTGACACTGAAAGACGTATTTTTTACTTCTTGAGTTAAAAGGAACGTTCACGAACACTTTGTTGTTTATTTTCTTAGACTGCGTCTTTTATCCGCGGAGTTAATATATTCTTGAGGTCAGAAAAAGGTCGCCCAACTTAATCTGAGTACTAATTTTAGGTCTAAGTCCTAAACTCAGTTTCAAATTGCCAGTGAACGAACCCACTCTGTTTCGGAATTTTCCTCGAATGACTTGCGAAGCTCTTCTCTCGCAGCGCCATTCAACTTTTCGCAAACAGGATCCAAAATTCCAAACCGCGTCACTAGATCGAGTCCCACGGTTTTCAGCTTTTGCAATCGCGTTTGGAATAAATCCGTACATTTGGATACTGCGCAGCTATCTAGCAAGAGCGTCGTTGGTTGCAGTTTCTTTGAGCATCTTCACGGCTTAATTTCATTACGAAGTCTCCTACCTCGCCATGGTTGTCTGTACAGTATTGCATAAGACTTCGCTTCTTTTAGACATGTGCCTTATTAGTTCACCACTGATTGATGAGACAATGGAAGGTTTGTAGAACAGACGAAAAGCGTGTGTTGCTTAGCCATTTTCGACTCTTCTTCCGTTGTTTTTCTTTGGGCGCACACTGTCTCAATGCACGCGCCTTTGTAAGCGTCATCGCATGTGGTTCAGACGACTTGACGCGTGTCGAACGTTTGCGAAGTAAATCCTCGCTCATCTCCATGACACCCATATATTATCATCTATGCGTTGCTTTTGGTAGAGAACTGCCAATGGAATAGCATGCCGCTTCAGAGAAAATGTGGACAACAAGGACAACACGTAATTTTCTAGGACACTCGACGTAAATTCTGGACATTTCGGGACAAGAAAGTGTAGGATAATTAGTTAAAAAATAGCTTTAGATGTCCAATGGTACCTACTGCATTGCGATCGGGACACCTTTCAGAATTGAGACATGTCCCAAAATCCCAGCTGTAATCATGATGCAGAAAATTGGCTGATGACAGATACAGCATGCTTCCACATAAGAACCAAGTCGAGAAATACAGAACTGGATCGTTCTCCTCGTCAGTTTCGTATTTTCTTAGACTGCAGCGGTGGCCTAGTGGTGTGAGCATCCGCCTCGCATGCGGGAGGTGCGGGGCTCGATCCCCACTTCCGCCGGGCGCCCACCGCTGATGCGATGGGTACAAACATTCCCCTGGGCTGGTGCTAGGCTTCTTTAGGGTGGAATGCTTGGGAAATGAAATGGGCCTCTGACCCCGCCTTGAGTAAAACGGAAAAAATCTTGCGCCATGGCGCTCTTTGGCCACAGATGCCCTTGCGCCATAGAAATTGATCATCATCATCATAGTATCTTCTTAGAAGCGGGCTAGGCATTCAATTCGTCTCGTAAATTCCAGCCAGTTCACACCAGCAGTCAGCAGCTCGTACTCAGTTCGCACGAATAAAAACGCGCATATATACCACTATATATAGCACTTCGTCAACCCATAAGCCACATTAATGTTCACAAATATTCCTTGTTCCCTTCAGCTATCCATTACTGGAATAAACTACCATCCACTGTTGTGAACTGCATCACAGTCGAATCTTTCTTACAACATGTTAATCACCTTGATGCAACATTCTCACCATGATGCTTCTGTAATGATGAAATTGCATTGTGTATTTATTTGTGCATATACCTGCCTCCCTTGTTCGATCCTCCATTGTAATTGTTTTTTTTTTGTGCCTTGTATCCACTCCTGCATGGGACCGAGAAGGGCCTGCAGTATTCGCAAATAAATAAATAAATAAATAAATAAATAAATAAAAATTATTTTACTTCGACATTGTTGTACAATATGGCAAAGCCCTGTCCGCTGTCGCTCTGTTCCAGACAGCTTCGTCCGGCAATGCACAACCGCTGCGAAGAATGTGCACCACTAGTTTGCACATTCGCGGTCTTCGCACCCGTCTCAGGCGGCCAGAGACGTTCGGCGTCGGCCACGAACACGGCGAATGGCGCGTGGCGGCGTGCCCCCCGCAGTTCGCGGCGCAGCTCTCGCGTGACGATGGCCGCGATTGCCTCGTGAATTTTTAACGCAGCCCTCCGCGTTTTCGGCGCGGCGTAAAGCCCGCTCAAAAACCAAACAATGCATTGCTCTGTTTCGCTGTGCGGGTGCAACTTTGTGTCTACAAGTTGTGCCCATCCCAGAGCCCGACGAAAGGCGCGAAGCTATGAAAAGTCGTTTAAATTTTTTACCACCTTTTATAAGGTCACACGGGAACATGTAACAAAGAAAATAACAACATCATGACCTGCGGTGTGATAGAGGCAGCAGACCGTACCCATCACCCGTTAGCATCACACTGGAACACAAGCATATGTTTTCAACAGCACGGAATTGAGATGAACGGTAGAGCACAGTATATAGCGTAGTTTAGCTTCGTAGCCGGTGCCGGTTTCTGATGGTTGTAACTCTCACACCTCATTTTTTTCCTAGAGAGGCGTGCCTACGGCCCGTGCATACGATTGTATCAGCTTGGCTTCTCTCTCTCTCTCTCTCTCTCTCTCTCTCTCTCTCTCTCTCTCTCTCTCTCTCTCTCTTATTTTTAATGCGAGTAAACCAGCAGCACAGAACTGAAAAGTGAATGCGTCTAAGCTTCCGTGGGACGAGAAGCGAAAAGAAAGGGAGGAGTACAGGGAGCAAAAAAATCTATTCGAGGCCAGTACTGAACCCCAGTGACAAATTTGCTAACTAAACTGAGCTCCAGCTTAGTTAAAATATTCGGCGAGAGCCGCTTTAGCGGCTGCTTAATCGTTGCTTGGTTAAGCCCAGACAGACTTACACGCAGGAAAAATAATTATTAGCCACAGTAAATTCGCCCACAGACCATAGCCACATCAGTATCCATTCATCCATTTTTTTCACCTTTGTTCTTCTTCTTTTCTTTCTTCCTACTTCTTTCTCTCTTGGCCGCTGATATCGGCTTGGATTCTCTTGGATTGGTTAGGATGGTTGTCAATAACTACAATGCGGTTCAGTTGCACAATACCCCAGAGTGGCCTCCAAAACATGGATCTAGCGGTAGAAGAAAATTCTCCAATTTAAAAGACTTGTTCATCAAGCGAGCGTGCGTGAAGCCAAGCACTCCAGGAGGAACGGGCAGAGTAAACGAAGCAAAGGGAGGTAATGCCAGCGTGACATGCGTGTAGAATGCGTCCTGTATCTGTCCTGATCTCCGGAGAGTTGGGACAGTGAGCAGTTTGATGTCATCTGAAGTTGCAGATCATTGGTGGAGTGAGGAGAGCATTCGTCTGAACTTTGCGGAGAATTTGTGTGCTTGCTTCGTGTTGAGTAACGGGTGGCACTGAGGGAAGATTGCGCGGTTTTTCCTGATGTTCTCGGTAGAGCTAAGCTTTTTACTCTTTGTACGTTGCGGCGCCTCTCGCTGACGTTAGATTTGGCAGTTTTCTCTGTAATCACAGCGTCGATTGTAAAAAAAATCGTTCTGTCTTCAATTCACGCGTCTCAGATCTTATTCGCTATAGCTGTCCGGTCGGCGAGAATTCGTGAGTAGGAGGAGACGACAAAAGTGTTGGAGAAAGACTGGGTGGCTCGACAAATGTCAATTAAGCGCACAAAAAACAAACATATTCGCGCGTGAAAACGTAACGTCAGTAGCGAAGCACGGGTCTAGTGTTGTGGGGTCCACTAAACGACGCCTGCACTGAAATGCATGGGGCTTGATTTTACAGCTACGAGGTGGGGTGATCGGTGTAACATAATTATTTGTTTGTTAAATAAAGGAACCCCGCACGGCACACGAGTGCTTCGCGATGCACTATGGCGCCAAGAATAAAGGTGAAAGAGTGAAGATCCCTAAAAGAGGCTGTCGTATTCACCGCAAGATATTTTGCTTGCTGAATGTTTCCATTGCTTTTATTATTCACATTTCGGCGTTTCTTCTAAAGCTAGGGCGATTTGAGCAGAATATTTTCGTTCCATACCTGCACTTGTTGATGATGTTAGAAACTCGCTGGTTGTGCAGTCTTTTAGTGTGCAAGGGTCAAAGGGCGTGTGCTTTGGAAAGGAACAGAAACGTCGGGACAAATAGTAAAAATATCGCGACATCTTTTTCCGAACACCGTGCCTCCGAGCTCGGAGGCACGATTGCGTTACTGGAACCGACATACCGGCCTTGTTATGGATAAGTGAGTCCTTCTACGTACGCAGAGAGCCCGGGCGCCCACATACAGAGCCAACCTAGTTCGCAAGCCATAGACGCGATTCAGATCCACGCGTCTCCCGACAGCGACCCATCAACGAAGACAAAGCGAGGGTACTTCGTGACCTGAAAGAGGGATGCGATCGCAGGAGGCCGGTGTTCACGCCGTGTTACGTGCCCTATCGACGAATTTGCGAGAGAACGGGACGATCCGTCCAGCATTGGCAGATACCGAGAACGCCCCTGTCTGTAATGCGTTGCTTTCAATCCTTTCTTCCTTTCTTTTTTTCTTTCGGGCAAGGATTAGAGTTCCTACCGAGGCAAAATATCAAAAAAAAAAGTGTATGGGCTCGCCGAGCTCCTTGCTTACACCGGGACACTTATCGGCACAAGCGCCTAAAGCATTTCCTTTCGTGCCAGGTGAGGTCCGTTAAATTTAGTGGCGTCCGATACGAAGTATGCACACCTTATATACGATGTCACTCCTAGGAGTTAGACAACGGCTATATGAGGGGATTTGCTCTAGGCATCTTGACGAAGCTGCTCCTGGAAGTGGACTCGAACAGTAACCTTCTACCCGACGCGGTGGCTCAGTGGTTAAGGAGCCCGACTACTGATCCGGAGTTCCCGGGTTCGAACCCGACCGCGGCGGCTGCGTTTTTATGGAGGAAAAACGCTAAGGCGCCGTGTGCTGCGCGATGTCAGTGCACGTTAAAGATGCCCAGGTGGTCGAAATTATTCCGGAGCCCTCCACTACGGCACCTCTTTGTTCCTTCTTTCACTCCCTCCTTTATCCCTTTCCTTAAGGCGCGGTTCAGGTGTCCAACGATATATGAGACAGATACTGCGCCATTTCCTTTCCCCCCCCCCCCCAAAAAAAAAAACAGTTATTAACAGTAACCTTCAACTAGGTCAGCACATACAGGGCGTTTCAGCTCAGACTCTAAACAATTATTAAAAATATGTTTTTTTCTTTATTTAGAAGAGCGCTTTTTGCTGCATAGCATTGCCAGCGGTGAAGTGTCGTCAGTATACAGCTAAGGCATGCTAACTAACAAGCTGGTTAACTAATATTCAATAGTTATCTTTTTAACTATTCCTGTTCGGTTCCTTAATTGTTGACAGGCGTAGGTAATATCTATATCAGTTTTTATAATTTCGAGAACCTGGTTTTCCTCGGCGCTGTAGCCCAACAAACTTTGGCTACATCGCGCCAAAATACGTGCACACTCGAAAGCATGCAGGCATAGCAACCCCTCCAGTGCACGTAACTCGTCGAAATGGGCAAAATTTGTTGGGCCACAGCGCCGAGGGTAACCACGTTTTCGATATTCTAAATGCTGGTATGGATATTACTTAAGGTGGGCTACACGCTTCTGAATAATTGAGAAGCACAACAGTAATAGTTAGAAAGTTAACTATTCAATATTAGTTAAGCAGCCTGCTAGTTAGCACGTCTTAGCTGCGTTCTGATGTACTTCACCGCTGACAATGCTATGGCGAAAAAAAAAGCGGCCTTATATCTCAGAAAGCCTATTTTAAAAATTGCGGAAAGTCTTAGGTGAAACAACCCGCATCTATACATACTGTATATGCATATATGCATATATACAGCACAAAGAGCCGCACCTGAAGAAATAAGTACCAGCCTCACGTGCTGTGACTAGTTATCCCTGTTAGAGCGGAGTTCCGTTTTTGTTGTTGTTGCTGTTTTCTTCTGAAACCCACTATGCAGAATCTCTGTCTGTGACTTGCCCTTCTTGTCTAGCAATGCGAGAAGAGCGTATAAGTCAGGAGGAACACGAACAAGCAGGGATAAGCACGTAACTAAAACCAGCAACAAAACATCGTTTCGAAACATATAATCGTAGTAACTAGCACAATTCTGCCTCCACTTTATTCTACGACTGTAAACTCGTGCACAGGCGTTTACACCGCGAATCGCCATTCCTGCTGAGTGTGCCGAACTACAAAAACCTCTCGTCTGCGAGTGCAATATATTTTCCATCGCGGCGTTTTCGGAAGCGTCTAACTACCGCATTCGGTAGAATCGCGAGTAGGCGCGGGAATATGCGAGCCACCCATCACGCCGACTTAGCAGCTCAAAACATTTCCACGCACGCGTTAACGGGTCACTACGGGAGTGCGCTAATAACAGGAAAGGAAGCCAAAGCACGTACGCATTCTTACAGTGCAACAAGCCAAATAAAGACAGCAGCTTCCACTGCGTGGCCGCATGGCACTAGTGCGCGTTGACATTTGGCCTTTGGCGCATGCGTCGAGAAAGAAGAAACAGAGTAAGGCTAAAAAGGAATAGAATAAACGAAAGAAGAAAGAGCAAAGAGGGACAGGAGCGTTGTCCACTGCGCAGAAAGGGACGACGCCCTTCTGGTGCTCGCAACTGTGACCCGTGCGCGAAAAATTGGTCGAGCGCTCACGTCCGCTTCTTCGCGTGTGTGGCAAAACAAACGATAGCGTGCCGTCCATGTAGTGAAAATTGCTGCGGTGGCCGTCGAGCCCGGTTCTGGCTGCAGTGGATACTCGACCGTGGTAGCGGTAGGCTAGTGGTGTTTCCTATATTGATTGAGTAGTGCACTCGACCATTTCGCCGCGGTTATAGATTAATAACACGGTTTAGAAAGCTGCGGAGCCTACAGAGTTTCGTCGACCAGGGACGCGACGGAACTGTTTGTTTTCTTTGTCGTTTTCACTTGCATGGAGCGAGTGTTAGCATAATTTTTCTTCGCTGCCGACGCAGCTGATGCGTAAGCATCTGCACTTTGCATATTTGGACCCGCGATGCTTATGTGCAGCCTTTGTCAAAAGTAAAGAGCTCAAGGAGGAAAAGAAATTGGAAATTGGTTTTGAGGAAGGTAAATGACGCAATAGCTGTCTCACATATCTCGGTGGACACACGAACCGCGCCGTAAGGGTAGGGATAAAGGAGAAACTGAAAAAAGAAAGGAAGAAAGAGGTGCCGTAGTGAAGGTCTCCGGATAATTTCGACCATCTGGTGATCTTTAACGTGCACTGACATCGCAGTGCAAACGGGTACCTACCTTTTGCGTTTCGCCTCCATCGAAACGAAGCCGCCATGGTAGGATAGACGGAGAATAAACTTTTGCGTAATCAATTCTAGACTGGTGGACATGCACATGGTCACCATCCTCTTCGGGCGGTGTGCATAGTCCAGGATGTTGTCGGTCTTGCGAGTCTGAGCTAGACACAGCAGCCTGCCAAGAGGAGAAAGTGGGGTTGGAGGTGTGTGGCTGGTGGGGCTAGGGCTGCTTCATGCCGTGCAGCGTCCAGGGTATTGGGCGAGGAAAAAGGGTCGTTTGTGATAGGAGTCTGGTAAAGTGCGTTTCCGAAGCTGGCGACAGGCTGTGGCGGCCGCTTCTCTGAGATTTCTGTTGCGGCGAAGTGTTCTCTGCTGTCTGTTGTGTTCGAGTACGGCGAAGAGGTTTCGTAGGCGGTGGTGTTGATACCTTTTTTTCTTCTCCGAATGCAAATTATCGGCCGTTTACCCTGGCCTCTCCCCTGATGCCCGGCAGGTCAGGACTCTGGCGAGGACGTGGCCGCTCGTCGCCAGAAAGGGCAGCGTGACATGCGCTCCATGCGTTCCCAATGTGGAGAAGTGTGTCCGTCGAACATAGTAGGCCGGAGGCGCACGCGTGACATGGAGCTTGTAAGTCGGTTGTGATGCTCCTTATGCCGCCCGCATTCTCACGGTTGATGGAGGTGCAGCGGATGGCAAGGGCAATAGCTTTGTCGTCCTGTTCTAGCGCATGCGTACGGAGCCTGAGACTTGTTTGTCGGCGGTCCCGTTCGTGGTCGCTACGCTCATGGCTTCCTGTCTGTCAAGGCACCTTGACGCGTAAAGGACGTTTGGGTTTCTTCCGGATTCTCCCCGTAGCGCCTTAACTCGGGCTCACTTCCTTCCCGCATTGTGTTCGGAGTGAGTGCACTTTATTTACTACTGGCGCCACCTGACGGAGTTTACTCTAAGCTTTGTAGTGAGGCTCCTGTAGCATCCGTGGATGTCGTCACTCGCGGAGCTTTAAGAGTGAAAGCTCCTTTCATCTCCCTGTTGTTTAAAATACTGGCGAATAATTAAGGCGCACACACCAACAATCAGAAGCAAGCCGCTGCTTCAGCCCTTACACTTTCATCGAAGACAGTACTAGGGTTGATCTCTGGAGCGGGGAGGGAGGGGGAGGGGACTGCTTTTAGGCTTTAATTTGCTTTCGCTGTTGTTTTTGCGCGTGTTGCTTTTCAACCAACGGTGAATCTCAGTGCGCAGAAAGTGCAAGTGAGGTTCTAAATTATTGGAGCGCGGGCCGCCATCCGTTCGACTCAACAGTGGTACCATCAACGTCCACTCCTCGACATGAACTAATACGTTTTCAGCGGGCGTGTTTGTTCAAGATTTATCTTCTCAACAGCGTAATGGACACGCCCTTTCGATCAAGTCAATCAAGTGTGAAAGTGCAGGTAAAGAATAAAAAAAAAACACTGCGACACAATCTTCGCCGGAATAAGTGTTGTGAACGTACAGATACGGGAAAGAAAGAAAAAGAAACCTTAAATCCAAACTTCACAAGTGTAACGAGCTTTCCCGAAACTTGTTCGTTCATCCCGTCACTTAAAGCGCTTTCGGGACGGCGGTGAATGGCATGTACTGAAAATACCGAGCCAAGTATAGTTGTCGCTGCAATAGCGGCCACAGCGGCAGCCCTGTGACGTCCGGTGTCCGCGTTTGACCACTTTGTTCTCGCCGACTGACGAATGAAGCGCGTCTGGCCCGGCGGGGCCTCGGGAGACCCGGTGTCCCTCGCGCCGGACCCGGGGGCGGAGCTTTCCTCCCCACGCGGGCGCTGTCTAGCGCGCTCTCCGTCAGGAAGGGGGCTCCGCCACCCCACTTGCACTTAGCGCCAAGACGGGTGCGCAGCAGGAACAAGAGCACGATGTCTCACGTCGCAGCTTTGACGAGCCGCGACAAGCCACAGCCGACCGAGAAACCCGCCAAGTCGAGTTGTCTTCTGCCGCCAACTCCCCTCCCCCGTCCTTTCTGTCTTTTTTTTTCTTGCCGCTGCTTGAAACTGCTTCGCTGTGTAAACAGTTCCGTGCACTACAGCGCATACTTTGTCCCTACACAGCTCCAAGGCTGTACCGCCCTTGGCAGTCCACCAGTAGTCCAGGTGTTCCGTGGCAGATGTAATGGTTTTGATGGATTGATTGATTCCCGAATGCGATAGTACCTTCGTTCCAAAGCTCAAACATCGGTGGTATACGCATGACAGTCGCGAATTGCCTCTATAAATCTCCAACTCCGAACTTGTGGTGCTCGTGTTGCTTAAGTGCACAAGGTTTATGTTTGGACCTCGCTCCTTTCCTGCGGAGCTATCAGATGTCGTAATATCGGCTGCACAATCAGTCGCAGCGGGACCGACCTGAACAAACATCAGCACCACTCTTAGAATAAAAAAAGTGAGAAAGAAATATAGAGCACATTTCGCTGTTCTCACGTGACGAGGAGCTCGCTCATAGAGGGTACAGGAGTTCAGGACAGAAGTTTTATGAATCGCTGCGTTTATTATCATCTTACTTCGGCGATAAGGAGCTTAGAAGGTGTACAAATTCAAATGAAACACTTCCAAATTGGGAAATTTAATGCAGGTAGGGCTGCAAAGATCCTGAACTACTAAAAACGCTCCCTGTCGTATCTGCTGCCCCGTCAGTGCTGCATTCAATTATTGAGATCGGAGAGTAGGCCTCCGATCGGCAGTAATAGGTCGAGATACTCGAGGGGATAAAAACGCTTGTAATGGCCTGACTGACTCGGAAAATTGAAGCCGCTCCTGCTGAGAACAAAGATGAAGGAGGTAAAAGGAATCTCAAGAGGAGAGTCGGGGGAAGGAGACGACGTCAAGCGTAGTGCAGCCGTGGCGGCCAGAAAAGCGCGTCGTTCGGCGCAGGAGTGCTTAAAGTGAAGCGCTGAAGGGGACGGCGAGAGAGGCTCTCGAAGAGGCATAGTTGTCACCACTCTCACTCGTGTATAGGGACTGAATTTAAACAGGAGTGGAAAGTCGTTGGCGGCGGGAGTGCTAAAAGAAACAAAAAAATATTGTGAGCGGGGTGTGACGGGCACAGCAACGTACATCCTTTTCGAGCCTTCAAAACGCCGCGTTTTAGAGTAGAGGGAGTTCTGCCGCCTCTTATTTGTCTTTGTCGAAGTGTACCTCGGTATTTTTATTATTTTGAGCCTTGCGAAACAACGAGATTAACTTGGATGGGTCTGTGTGGGAAATTCTCTCTCCGCACGCCGGCGCATTAGAGCGAAATAGTTCAGGCCGTCGCGACTCATTTTATTATTTTGATTTTTTTTTCCTGTGAGCACTTTTTTCGAAGCCTGTGGAGCAATTTGGTATTGCCGGTTCTTCTCATTAAACAGCGTATTTCCGTAGTCCAAATTGCGCGGTTGGGGGTCGCTGCACGCTTCAGTACTGTTTGAGCTCTCGTTGCACAAGTAGAGAAACAAATAGCACGTCGTGCTTTTCTTCCTTCTTTTTGGATGAGTTTCAAGTAGGTCGGGACCTAATGGATTATGTCGGTACAGTGTATTCACTCAATGGGCTTGAAAGTTGTCGCACTGGATTGCAAGCAGCACTAAACACAGTTCAAACCGCTACGTCTCAATAAACTGAATAAATCTCAAACTCTTTTAAAGGTTCCGTGGAAGGTTTCTCGTCTTTAAGTGCATTTAATGAGGCACTTAAGTTAATCTGTATTATAGCTGCATGTTGTGCAATAAGCTTCATAGTACACTGTTAAGACGCTTGGCCTTACGCCAGAGTTTCAGTTCTGAGAAGGCGTCGAAATAGCTGAAACTCAGCGCGACTTCATCAGCGCTCATTTTAATTGCACCAACGCGACTTTATGATAAGTCATGTGTCAGTTTTGTCATGCTCAGTTCAGCATGTTGGTTTAACGAGTGCCCATAACAATTAATTACACTACCCTCGCAGAGTCGGGGAAAAGACTCCTGCTATCGCAATAATCAACACCCAAAACTTTGTGATCAGGGCTCATATAGTGATGTCCTGTATGACATAACAGTGATAGTAGTACCCCATTTCCGCCGAGAGCGACCTCTCTTAGACAAACCTCGATATTATGGCCACAAGTAGTATATTCTGAAATAGGCCTACGCCTAAGCACTATATAGGCCCGCTTGAATGTTATTCTCAATGGTCAGCAGGTGAATACCAGCGTTTAAAGCCACGAAAAACAACTTTTCCAACAACGCCGATCAGGTAAACCCCTTTTATCCTGCAGAAAATCTTGTGCACATCTTTTATTCCTGTTGAACTTGACGATGCTTCACCATTTCTTGATTAGGATTATATCAAAAGCGATGCCATGTATTCGACGATTATCGAAAATGTCACACATGTTCATTCACAAACGTCTTCAAACTTTCCCTGCTAATGTAATTTAGCTAATTCGACTATACATTTGCGTCACGTTAGCCGACCGGTAACTTCTCTAAAGTGTCAGTGTGGCCGTCATCACCACGGCTGTTGAACCTGAACAAATTATTGCGCATTCACTATACCCTATATACTATACCCATTAACTACTGACTATACCCCCATAACTTGTCTTCATTTAGGCAGGGCCCACGGCCAAGTCATAATCTTAGATTTCCAAGACTGTTCAGTATTGGTGTCCCACGCAACACCTCGGCTTTGCCTTCTACTGCGGCCACTTCTTTATTACATGTTTTCTTTTTTTGTTTTTTGCTAGCTCTGAGAATGCGGTTTTGATTCACAAACTTTTCACGTGTATACGACACGTCATACTCAAAATGCAATAGGCGCCTCACTCCTTACCGGCGCCCTCTGCAGTAGTCATTGCCCGTGCAACGCTGGCATCAACCTAGCCCCACTGAGAAGTTTAGGGTGACTAGGACATGGAACCTGAGCCCGTCCAATGCGGGCGGGGCATTCAGAGGTTCGAACCCAGTTTAGAGGTTACTTCTTTCAACTAACTATAATGCGTGCCGCATCAGACTGTCGTAAGGAAAATAGGCAAAAGTGTCAGATTAACATGCGCTATTGGGCGCACGTTGCCGTACTTGTTTTTTTTTTTTTTAACCAGTTACTTCGAAAGAATGTGAGCTGAATGCGTTTTGAGTTTAAGACATATGTCAGCAAGCCGCCGCCTTTAAAATCAACCCATTTGGTTTTGTGGGGCTTAATGTCCCAAAGTGACTCAGGCTTTGAAGGACGCCGTAGTGGAGGGCACCAGTTAATTTCGACCACTTTGGGTTCTTGAACGTGCACTGATATCGCACAGTACGCGGGACTCCAGCATTTCGCCTCCACTGAAATGCGACCTCCGCGGCTCGGATCGAACTCATGCCTTTCGGGTCAGCAGCCGAGAGCCATAACCACTGAGCCACCGCGGCTTCATTTACTGGAAATGAACAGAAAGAAAGTTCATAATTACTTTAAACCGCTTCTTCATGAGCGATTCTTTATCTCTGTCAAAACCATAAATGCTAAAACCATGATAATAACGGCCGCGCTTGCTATGGCCTGGAAAGGCCTCCTGCCTAAGCTGTGCGCACTGAAGACTGTTCTTACGCGTGGTATTTATTACGCACCCAGTTTTTCCCAAATACAAGCGTCCGCGAACTGGCAGTTGTGTCCCACAACTCCTGGGGGTCACAGTCTTTGGAGGATCTGTGCGTTTTATTTTGTTTTCTCTATATGTACCTCCTTTCGGTACCACTGAGCGTAAATTACATGTGCGCACAATGCGATTTTTTTTATTGAGTCGCTATCAGGTAAACAAATAATTTCCTAAGAGTTCTGCATGAACGCTGAAGATGCAGTTTCCACGAACATACAGAAAATATGTACGACGCTCTTTCAGGCAGTACAGGTTGAAACGACTGTTCACATGAGGAACAGTATTGATGCCTTACACCGCAAAACATCTGAAGTATGCTTTCGTTAATCTTCTCGCTCACATCGCATGATCTCTCACAAGTTCACAACTGCCTCTCCGTGCGGAGCTGTTATTAATGCCGTGACATTTCAGTCTTAAATTATATATTCCTCGCCCGGTAGCTTCTGCTAAAAAGGGTGTTGTTGTTTTTTTTAACCGTTTACAGATTTTTTTAAAAGAAGGCGCTGATAGTATCGTGAATGCCGCCTTCTCGGAATACATATTCGGCTCGGCGGATACAAGATAAGAAAATAGCGGTCAAAGTTAATTGATTAGACAAATTTCGTAATTATTTTCTAACTCTTCACTTTACGCTCCATATTGCAATAGCAATTTTGGAGACTGTAATGATTCAAAACAAATAAAATTTGCAGCAGTTCCCTAAGTGCAACACGTATTGAGATTTTCGCGATTGAATTTTCAGCCTTTTCGGATCCGATTCGGGAACTCAAAGCTCAGGGTGCGCCGGAAATCCCGCCCATGATACTAGGTAGGAGATTGACAAAATGATGAGGACAACCTGTGGCACCAAGGCTATAGTTGCGACTGCGGCAGGCAGGCGCTCGAGAAGAGCACATAATCACTGCCTCCGTGAGCAGCACGCGCTCTTTTTTCGTTATTGGCATTGAACTTGGAGGCAAGTTTCCTGCCATCAGTGGCTTCGGAAAAACAGCACGGTGATAACGCGCAAAATCTACCTTTCCGCTCTAGCTCGACCAAGAAAGTCACGGTGTGAAATTTGTTTGCTTGCGCTCTATTATTTTTCATTCAAAGTAATTTCGAAAGACATGAACTGATGACTGTTGCCCCGTCGTATCTCGGTGGCTAGGTTTCATGCATCAGTAATGCTCAGAGTGCTTGCCTTCAACCGCGACGCATGCCGTGGATCTCTCCTTTATGGACTGCAGCACTCGTTTCACAACCTGCGGGGGTATATTCGCACATGCGTTGATGAATCTTTGTTTGAGGTCTGTCACGTCTTCAGGTTCAGTTGCGTCGACTTCGTTCTTGACGTAACCCCAAAGAAAGAAGTCTAATGGAGTTATGTCGGGTGAACTAGGTGGCCAGAACATAATTCCACCGCGCCCTATCCACTGACCAGGGAAGTTGCTGTCGAGCACGCGACGAGAAGTGCGCAGGCGCCCCGTCGTGCTGAAACCACGAGCCGTGGGCTTGACTTAACGGGATCTCAGACACGAAATCGCTGACAGCACCACTTAGCATGCTCGCTGTGTATGACTTTGCTGTTAGATTTTCTTCCAGAAAGTACGGCCCCACTACTCGATTTGAGTAAATGCCACACCAGACATTCACTCACCACCGGACTGGGTGGTGGTGTTCCCGGAGCCAGTGCGGGTTCTCATCAGACCAGTAGTGGGCGTTGTGTACATTGACTTCCCTATTACGGCAGAAGTGGGCCTCGTCCGTCCACAGAACTTTCCCAAAAAAAATCTGAGTCTTCGTCACATTTGATCATTTCCCACTTTCTGAATTCATACCGCTTTTTATAATCGCCTTCATTGAGATTCTGATACAGCGATATGCGGTAAGGATAAAAACTATGCTTCTTGAGCACTCTCCACACTGAACAGCGGGAGGATTCAACGGTCTCAATGATTTGACGGATGCTGGCTTCGGGGTATGCACGAACGTAGGCGAGAACAATTATCTCGAATTCTTCACTCAGGATAAACTCCCTTTGCCTTCCTTGAATGAAGCAGAGATCCTGTGGTCCGCAACACTTTGTGCATATTAGCGAACATCGTATGTGACGAAGCCGGGCGGCCAGGATTCTCGGAGGCGTAGAGACTTGAGGCGAGGCGAGCGTTAATTGCCATTCGTTTTTACACGGGCGACAACCATATGTACCTTCTCGGTCAACGAGCATCGCGGTTGCAGCTGCCCTGCCATTCCAACGCGCATTCAGGGTTCATATGTATAGTATTGCAGCAGCCTTGTTCATTCTGTTAACAGAATCGACAGCCGGCAGCGGACCAGTGGAGATTCTGGTGAAAAATAATAAATCGCAAGCCGATAAGCCACCGGTCCTTTCTTGTACGAGCCAGAGGTGAAAGGGAAATCTTGCGCGTTATCCCCGTGCTGCTTTTTCGAAGCCGCTGACGGCAGGAAACGTGCCTCCAAGTTCAATGCCAATTACGAAAAAAGAGCGCGTGCTGTTCACGGAGGCAGTGATTATGTTCTCTTCTCGAGCGCCTGCCTGCCGCAGTCGCAGATATAGTCTTGGTGCCGTCGGTTGTCGTCATCATTTAGTCAATCTGTTACGTAGTATCGTGGGCGGGATTTCCGGCGCACTCTGAGCGTTCCGTTCCCGAGTCTGATCCGAAAAGGCTGAAAATTCAATCGCGAATATCTCAATAGCTTTCGCGCTTAAGAACATGCCGCAAATCGTATTAGCTTTGAATCTGTACAGTCTTCAATATTGAGATTGCAACATGCAGAGTAAAGGGAAGAGATAAAAAGATAATGAACGAAATTTGGCTAATTATTTAAATAAATTTGACCGCTATATCCTTATCCTGCGTCCTCCGAGCCGAATATGCATTCCGTGAAGGAGACATTCTCGATACTATCACCGCCTTTTTTTTTCAATTTGTGAACGGTTAAAAAAAAACACCCTGTATATGCGAACAACACCCGATTTAGACTGACGTTTCCTTTCAGAAAATTCTGATTCCAAAGCAGAAAATTATTTCCTTTCGTGCTTAGTCCGTGTACAACGGCAACGTCCTTCAAATAGCATGTCACGCACGTAGAGAGAAGTCGGGGCTCCAATAAAGCGCAATAACGTTCTCCAGAAATTATCGATAAATGGCCAACGATGTTAAATGTCCATGCCAGCCAAAGATGAACGATCCACTTCGTCAAAAGAGCGGTCGTACGCTGTATACAGTGGGTCATAAGGATCAAGTTTGTACATCTGGTCGTAACTAATGACGCTATCCTCTGATACGAAGAAAATAGATCGTCGCGGCACGTGGCTCGTGTTGCTTTCTCCATATCCCCCAACATGGTCAAAGCTTGAATTGGGCAAGGGCAGGAATGTCCAGCCTTTTAGGGGGCTAGCGTGCACGGCTCCCATCAGAAACAAGGGGACGGCGACTGGCACAGTTCGTATATAAGCTGGCAATTCAAATGGCATCGATTTCTTTTGCACGCTGCTCACTGAAGCTGGCTCGCTTCACATCGTTCACCGCAGAACCGAAGCGAAGCCCGATAGAAAAAAAGAAAAAGAACGTTTTGTTTCCCAACAACGTAGAGGCAATACTTCTTAGGAATCCCGCTTGGACAGCAGCACACTTCTTGTTTTTTACGCCGATACATATGTTTCTTTACTCTTTTATTTTGTTTCTCTGTCTCCCTTAGTCCTTTTTTCTTGCCAGGCGGGGGGACTCTGGCGCTGCGACCGGAGAATTCGCGGGCTTCAATTTTGCTGGTCTCCGCGCGGAGCGATCACGCGAGCCGGCATTCTGATCACGATCTCCACCGTCTTCCCTCTCCTCTACCCCATGACTTGCAGCCAGGCGTCGCAGCCACTCTATTAACCGAACCCTTTTCTCTCCCTCCTCTCGCTACCGTAGAAACGGCGGCCCAATCAATTCCACAGGGGCCGAGCCACGATCCCGAGAACCCTTCCAGAATCCCGGCTAACTCACCGCTCCGAAACCGTTGCCTCCACATGCAAACGCTCCGGCAAAACCGCACTGACGGTGGGCCGGGGGGTCGGCGCTCAACCAAAGTAAATCGCACTCCTCCACCCATTCACACCACATCACAGTGCAGTGCGTGCCTGCTTCGTGGGTGTCACTGTGTATACGCATACCCAGTGAAGTGTCACGGCCCGCGAGTGAGACGATTAACCTGTCGGTAGAATTCCACGCTTCACCGAAAGACCCACAGGCGAGCGAGCGGGGGAGGGAGTCTATCACGACGCGTAATGCAACAAGAGGAGCACAAGGCGCAACCGAACCAGGACGCGGAGTGGCGTTTATGGTTTGTTTTTTCCGCTTGTTTGTTTATCCTGCGCTGTCGATTCTTCTCGCGCTGCAGAGCTTCGGCGAGCAAACTCTCATTATCGTGCGCTGTAGAGTTTTATTGAACGGGTCGAACGCGTTTCGGCGGAGTGGGAAAGTATCAGCAATAATCTTCTGTCCGTTCCCCGTTATCCCCCCCCTCCCCCCGGGACCACCCTGTTGATTAACAACGCGCTGCGACGCGGGCAGGAATACGGCTCTCGCGTGACTCAATTACCCATCACTGTCTATAGGAACCTATTTTCTGCCGCCATGAGTTCACAATTATAGCGGAGCTACTTTTCCAGCCCCACTCTCATGGGTGCCGACGCTGAAAGTTGAGAATGAACTTACAGGGTTTCGCTCGAGAATTCTGTTAAAAAATCAAATAACGAAAAAGCCTTCGCGGTGCCAGCCAGTTATTGTCATCGAGAGGCAACATATCGGAAAGGTGGATGGATCGATCGAAATGTAATTGTGCCGAGTTGCTTTCCGAATTTCGCTCGCGAAACAAAAGTGGCAGATCGATCGTCAGTCCTTGTCACGAACACTTCTGAAAACTTGTTTCAGAAGTGGCTAAGACGTGGTGAAAATATTTAGAGATTTGACAATAACAAGTCAATGTGTGCTCGGATTTCGGACGAACTATTTGAGCGATTCGACTCCTTTGTTCCTCGCGACATCCCGTAAGTTCCTTTTTTATCTGTTACCGGGAGACGCAGCTGCGAAATTTAATTCAGTTCTCGACAATCGTCTCTCTTGCTAATATGTGTCCATTGTCGACGTGTGTGGACTTCCGTGTTTTAGCCTTTTTCTGAAGTAGACCTTTATATAAATCTTCAAAGGTATAGACACTTATTTGAAAACTTTTCTAACCGGGTTTCAAATTCTTTTGATTCTAGCGCATCCAAAGTTTTCTTCACCGTGATTATATATGCGAACTGAGATATTAGCGATGTTCAGAAGTGCTCAAGCATTTGCAATTTTGTAACTACGAGTCTCACCTTTCTTTCCTTGTTTCCGCGTTTGAAGCTAATAATTTTATTATATGTACAAGCTAGCCAAGAGTTCAAGATTGTGACACTTTATTTAGATACATGTCATGGACATTTGATGTTCCCCATTTATAGTTAGCCTAATTTCAAAATGATCAGAAATGGCAGCAACAGGTATATAAAGAAACCAGTGTTCATAGAATTTCAAGACCTGGTGAGAAGATTATTCAAACGGTTATACGTTTTTAACAACAATGGGGAGAGGCCAGATTTTTGCACACTGGGGATCTCAAACTCTCTTTATTAACCAATTCAGTGAAATGTTCACCGCCAGTTTAAATAGTAATTCCCTATGCAGGCACGCAAATAGTTAGAAACCAGCTATAGAGCAGTACGTAAGGAAGCGTATTGTTATACGGACAGCACAACTGCGGCTATGCTGGTTTTTGCGTAAAATTTCTTCTTTTTTTTGCCATGTGAACTGAACAATACACGGCACGCTACAGAGAAACCCACTGTCAGTTTGTGACTCACTGCAAAGCGATGAATAATCAAAATCAGCTTGTTAGCGTAAGTAATGATGAATTGTGTCTTTAGAAGTGCGTGTGCAAGTTTTGTATCGTAGCTGCTGCCTGCAGCAGTTATGGAAAAATCTTGTGTTAAGCCTAAGCGTTATCTTGTGAAAGTTTTTTTTAATCAACTTTTATTTCTCTAGACTCTGCCTCTTAGTACGTCTTGCTCACTGCCAAGATGTAATCATTTTGCACTTCTTCAAAAATGAGTCATGCGGTTCCTGTTTATATTTAGATTGGCACGTAAATATGTCGAATCTGCTTTTTGCACTGATGTGCAACTACTTAATTCATTACCACAGCTTTATATACATGAAGAAATTATATTCATTTCATTTAATGGCTGATTTAATGGCCTGGTCGCACTTTTTCTGTAATATTTATTTTCCCGCATTTGAATAAAGAAAATCATTATTTTCAAAATATTTCTGCAATGCTTGATTCAGCATTTCATGTTCAGGTTCAGGTTCACCGCTGTGTTCGTCTATTTCCTCGTCTCATGTTCTTGTCTGTGTTCGCGATGTTCGGCACAGGATGCTTGACCAACTATCCCGCCGAAACGTTCTTGGCTCAGTACCGTTAGTTTTCATTACTTTACGCGCAGAACGTCGTGCATAAGAATACAACACGGCAAACTGGACACCATGCCCAAACGATTAAAACTAGGCATAAGGGCAGATAATTCTGCTAAGATCCTATTCCACCATCTTATCCCCTCTGCAGTGTGCACATGCGCGAAGCCAAGCTGGCTATGAACTTTCCACATTCGCGGTCCCAATTCAAGTTTGAGTCTATGAAAAAGCGCTCAAATCCTTCTACGAACCTCTCAGATTGCCAAAACCATCCGCGCTTATATTTCTCGCAATGGCCATTGTTGGACGGAGCAATTCATGTAGTCACTTCGTACCCTTGGAAGACGGAAGAAGAAAAGACTGCTACAGAAAACGACGTTTGAAAATGCCCCCGCAACCCGACTCTGGTGTATATCTTCTCGCTTAAGCTTTCTCCGCATTCTTCCTTCTCGTATTTTTTCATATTTTCTTTAAAGCCCACCCTAGGATCGTGGCGAACGGCGTGCTTACTCTACGCCCCGCGCGCGTGAGGGAAGCGCGTTCAGTGACGCTCTCGAAACGCTGAGCGCGCAGCTAGCTATGGGGGGTGGGGGGGGGGGGGGGGGGGCGGGGGGGGGGGGGCGGGGGGGGGGGGGGGGCGGGGGGGGGGGGGTGCTTGAAACGGTCCGCTCATCTTCTCTAACTGAGCTTCTCAGTTAGTCAAGGACCCGTACCACTACTGTGCGGTCATTTATGGAGCCCCGCTCAGACTGTTGCGAGTCGGGAGCTTCGGGTGCGTATGCATTATTGCCCGCACACTCTCGATGGGAGAGCTCGGAAGAGCGCCGCGCCGTTCCGTGAAGTGCAACTGTCTCCCCCCCCCCCCCCCCCCCCCCCCTCTTCCAGCTCCGCCCCCCTCTCCTCTTAGCTGCTCGGTTGCCGCTGTGATGGAAATGCCGCGGCCTAACGAGAGTTCCGCGTTTGTCTCGCCCTTACGCTAATGACGTTGGCTAGTGCTGGAAAACTTGGCGGCCCACTTCTGCTTTGCAGGCAATAGAAAACCGCGCGCGCGCGTTTTTTTTTTTTTAAAGAGGGGTTGGAGAAGGGGGCGCAGACTTAAAACAAGTATCTTGTTTGGACTATGGGCCGTAGCGAAGGAAGTGGCACTTTAAAGAGGCCACAAGGCTGCGATCAGTAAATCTCAGCCCTCCGTTGACTTTCTCTTGGTTTCCTTATTTTAAGTTTTCATCTTTATTATGAGAATTATGGGGCTTTCTTTTGTTGCTTCGTTTCCTGTTTTATTATAAATTATTTTTTTGAAGCTGAGTGCCCTTGGAATGCGGACTCTTATCATGACAAGGCCCGTGTTTTTGTATTCCGTCAAATATTTGGTACCAGCAGACCGGGGCGCTTCTTAGCATTCTGATGAAATGAGAGCAACAAACTAGGTGCGACTCGTTAACAACTACCGTTGGTCATGAATGCAAACGCTTCCATGCTAGTCAGTGCTACGCCTGGATTAAACTACTCCATAAAATCTAATAGGGTATGTCTTTGTTGAATAGCGCTCCTTCTCTTTGCGCTCCTCTCACTGGGGGGCCCAATGAGGCCCTCCCATCTACGCCTGTCAATGCGTCCATGCTCCTGTTTTGCCCACCTCATTTTGGGCATGTGTTGGCGCGGCTCCTTATACAGCGCTAGCTGTAGAAGTGATGGTGGACCGTCTCGTGGCGTTCGGTGTTCGCAAAGGTGCGTGGGTGCACCTGTCAATGAACCCATGGACCTGTGCATAGGTGTATGGGTGCACGGGCCCATTCTTCCACTCACGAGCAAAGAGTGGACGCAAAGAGCGGGCGGGCGGGCGGCTGGCGCATGGACGGCTAGAAGTGGGCGGACGTGAACGTCGGGGGACCGGACGGGGAGAAAATCAAAATGCAAACGCATAATGCAGTTCATACATTAAAAACTGAACAAGGTTCTACCCGGAGGCTCCTTCAACCTTATGATATTTTTCAAGCGGAGTTGTTTTGAGTTCTCAAAGGTTAAAACGCAAAGATCATCATACCTTCCCAAAAAACAGAACCAATATTATTTACTTTCGCGACGAAAAGCAGTCTAGGTGACTGCTACTGCCCTTACAGAACGTAGGATGGGGAAAAAGAACCTTTTTCTGGGTTTCTCTTGAGGTGATTTATTAGCAACTAAGCATTCAGCAGAAGCAGCTAAGCGCTAGCGCATGCACTGACATGATAAGGTTGCGCTGTTTTTCGGTAAGGCGCAAGCATGGCCTTGTGGTAGAGCATCCGCCTGGTATTTGGGAGGTGCTGGGTTCGAATCCCTGCACCGCCGGGGACCCGCCGGTTTTCTAATGGGTACAACGTTTTTCCCGGCCTGTTGCCCGGCTCTTCTGGGGCGAGATGCACGGAAAAAGGTTCGGGCCAAACCGTTTCCTTGACGGATCAGAGATAAGTTCCACCCTCAAGCAACCCTAAATCCGCCTCGTGCGGTAGAAGACCATCTTGTGACCCTTTTGGTCCAGGACCCTTTTCCCAAGCATCACACCCTAGAAGAGCCGAGCGCCAGGCCGGGGGAAATCTTGTACCCTTTAAGAAACCGGCGGCACCGAAAATTAGACATTATCTAAGTGAAACCGTATGTGAATTGAGTACAGTTAACTTTATCATGATTTATTGACTTATATTATGTATTTAAATGTCGAAGTGACAGCAAAGATACGGCCGTGCACGGGGCCATTGTTCCACTAGACATTAAAGCTAGACCTTGCACGAAAAGGAGTGTTACAGGAAATTTTGTAAACATTTTCAAGCGCTTGAAAAAAATAGGAAAGCACATGCACTGGAAGCAATCACAGTTACATAGCCGCGGACACAAGTGACTGTTGTTGGTCTGACAAGCTGAACCTTGTCGATATTTTTTACCAAGATAAGGAAACTTACGGGACACGACTGGAATTCGGGAATTTCTTTGAATGTCGCAAAACAGCCACAATAAGAGCACGTTATTCTGCTTACGTGAGTTCAATATGCCAAACATAGCTGAACAGTTTTCGCCTAGTCCTCACCGTTTCTGATTCCATCGTCGTCGTCGTCGTCGTCATCATCATCATCATCATCATCATCACCATCAGCCTGGCTACGCCCGCTGCAGGGCAAAGGCCTCTCCCATGTCTCCCCAATTAACTCTGTCAAGCTTTGCCAGTTGCACCCACCCTTTGCCTGCAAACTTCTTAATCTCTTCTGCCGCCCCCTGCTACGCTTACTTTCTCTTGGAATCCACTCCGTTGCCCTTAAGGGCCAGCGGTTATGTTGCCTTGGCCTCACATGCACTGCCCAGGCCAATTTCTTCTTCATGATTTCGACTGCGATGCCATTAATCGGCGCTTGTTCCCTAACCCACTCTGCCTGCTTCCGATCTCTTAACGTTACAACTATCATTTTCTTTCCACGACTCGCTGCGTTGTCCTTAACTTAAGCTGAACCCTTTACAGCTTAAGTTCCACAACGACATATACTGCATGCAGTTCTAGGCTTCAGCGCTCTGTCTTTGCGTGTGCAATGGCATTGTTTTCTTTTTCTTTTGGGGGGGGGGGGGGGAGGGAGGTGAAAGAAAAGATAGCCTCGTACACCACGACAGGAACAGTTTTTGGACGTTTGGCTCCTTCCGGCCAGAGCGGTAGAGGTGGCCGGGGGCTCTCTGCCACGTGGCTACCTGGCCGTCCTTCCTCGGTCTGTCCGTGCGTAGCGCCGGCTTTTGGCGGCGCTAGGCGTGGCTGACAGCGGCGAGAATCGTCATTAATGGCGCCGACGTGCCTCGGCGGCCCGGATGGCGGTGTGCAGGGAGCACGTGCCAGCGACGGAGAGGACGGTCCGTGCGCACAACCGGTAATTGCGTGCAACGGGTGCGCAACAAAAAAAGGTATGCAGGTGAGCCGGGTTCGTCCGCGATGGGCGCTACGGCAGCGGTGCCGACGTGGGCAACAATGAAACTTGGTGCTGTGAGGAAAACGGGCTGACGCTGATAGTGTGGGAAGTCTTACCGCTGTACGCTGCGGTACCGTAACGGACATCTTATTTATCATTAGGGCCTTTCCAAACCCAGCAGCGTTTGATAAAATGGTTTCGTGATTTGGTTAGTTTGATAAATATTGGTCTCCTTTGTGCAGCCAGAATACAAGGCTATTGAAAAACTTGCTGCAATTAATTGTGGTTTGTGCATGTACAAGCGGCCGTGCTTATAACCGCAAATGAGTGAGTGAGTGAGTGAGTGAGAGAAAGAGAGTGAGTGAGTGAGTGAGTGAGTGAGTGAGTGAGTGAGTGAGTGAGTGAGTGAGTGAGTGAGTGAGTGAGTGAGTGAGTGAGTGAGTGAGTGAGTGAGTGAGTGAGTGAGTGAGTGAGTGAGTGAGTGAGTGAGTGAGTGAGTGAGTGAGTGAGTGAGTGAGTGAGTGAGAGGAGAATGCGCTGGGAAGCCACCTTCGAGTAGAAGAGCGATTGAAAGAGTCACACCGGGAATGTGTTAGCGCACTATTGAGAACGTGATGCAATAATCAGTGAACGAATGGTCATATTACTTTCATTTCGAACAAAGCTCACACATGAACAAAAATTACACATTCTTCCCGACTGCTCTTCGGTCGTGGCTACCGCACCTCGCCACTTGTAACTTTCGCAGCAGGTCGCTGGCGTGCATAACGCACCCTGGATACACGTGGTGGTGCAACGAGTTAAAGAAGAGAAAATGGGGGGGGGGGGGGGGGGGAGGAAAGAGGGGCGCGGCTCAATTCCTGGCCCCGTGACAACGCGGCAGCAGACAAACATGGTACGTGGTTCGGGGCCGGCCACTGCCACACGGAAAAACGAGAGGGGACCCCTGGGCTGCGACGGTGGATGCAGTCACGTTTATTGAAAACGTGACCACCCTTTCTCTAAACACAAAGGCACAAAGCTATGAGTGAACGCAAACGAAGGAGATGACACGTTGCCTACTGGGAGCAGAGACACAAGAATAGAAAAGCGGTGCGACGAACAGGTGGCGCAATGTATGGCTGTCCCTTGCTCAGGGACCGCGGTGACCGGGGACTACCGGTTGGTGGAGGGAGGCGCGTGCTGACAAAAGAACCAGCATGCAAAAGCTCTCGCTTACCTCGTACGAAGAAATGTGGCCTTGTGGCGAACTTGGTGCAGGGGACCCCGAGTCGACCGCCTCACTTTCATGATTAACAGAGAAAAGAAAGAAAACTGCCTTGCCAAACTCACACCGAGTTAAATCGTGAAGTTACTCCACGTATTCCTCTGGCACTAAGTCGGCAGCGGGGTCTTAATCAGATGGATTTTATTAGACGCGCAGCGTTCCACATACGTAGCCTCATTCACCGCATAACAAGTGTTGTGGTGAACTGAGGCACCAGAATACAAGAGAGAAATCATGCACTGTTTTTGAAACTTTACTTCATGCGGCATTTTGAGAGGCATCATATATAAAACTAATTTTGAGGTATTATTTTTTGTGCGCAAACAAAAATGATGCTTCGTAAGCAAATCCTGGTTGCCATTCCACGAAGATATCCAATAAGTAAATCGCGTGTAAAAAGCTACTTCTTTAGATGTTCCCGACCTGAGTGACGAAACTGCAAGAAAGAAGCAATCGATCTCGTCGTCGAGAGTAGGTTCAGCATGAAATGCGTAGTAGGAAATGAGTAGCGCTTTCCAGTGTGTCTCATAGATGGTGGTGGCCATGCTCGAGTCTTGAGGAGCCATCTGACCTTTTTTTAGCTGAACAGTGCGCTCGGCTTTCTTCGTCCGTTTTAGTGTGTAGCGCCAGAAAGCACTACGCAGAACGCGGGGATCTTCGCCTCGGCCAAGCAGCGCGTCCTGGCATCATCGCTTTTTCAGCACGTTTTCTTCCCTTCCCTCACGACGCGAAGTGTCCACCAAGCAGCAAGGCAATTACCGACTGCTGCTACATACAACTACCCACTAAGTTACTTGCAATTACCAACTAAATCCACGAAGGAGTAAGGAATTTGTTGCGATCCAATCAGAACTCTGGATCTCAGTCAGAATCGTTCTTTGAAACACGCTCTTCGGCTTCGCGGATAAAGAAACCCAGCTCCGGATCGCCGACTGGAATACGGCATAAGGCATCGGCAAACAAATATGATTTGTTTACGCCGGCTATAGTTCGAATCCTGCAACGGGCTAAAAATATTTTTCGGCTAGATGCTTCTCGGACCGAAATGTTTTGAGGTTTCCGCATAAGTTTGGCGTCATGTTCAACCTAAAGTTCGGTTTCATGTTCTATCTCAGGTTCACAGAAGTTCCCGCGCGGTGTTGGTCTAAATTTGTCAAGAATGTCAACCAAGAACATTTAATGCTTGAAAATACAGACTGTACATTAGTACATTAGTACGCACCCGCCGCGGTGGCTCAGTGGTTAGGGCACTCGACTACTGATCCGGAGTTCCCGGGCTCGAACCCGACCGCGGCGGCTGCGTTTTTATGGAGGAAAAACTCTAAGGCGCCCTTGTGCTGTGCGATGTCAGTGCACGTTAAAGATACCCAGGTGGTCGAAATTATTCCGGAGCCCTCCACTACGGCACCCTCTTCTTCCTTTCTTCTTTCGCTCCCTCCTTTATCCCGTCCTTTACGGCGCGGTTCAGGTGTCCAACGATATATGAGACAGATAATGCGCCATTTCCTTTCCCCCAAAACCAATTATTATTATTATTACAATAGTACGCATTTGACACTGATGTCTTTTCGTGAGCAGGGTGCTTCGGTATACGCCTGTGCCACTATACGGATCTAACCATATGTTTGTCGACGCCACAGATGCCGCAGACGGTGTAGATAGTTGTACTTCTTAACGGGCACTGCGCGACAAATATGTTTGGAGAATGAGGTTATGACTGAAGCAGACGCGCTGTAAAGCACAGTAGTAAAGTTCGAGGGGCTTTTGTTGTAAGGTACGATTAACTTTTCGAACAAAGTCAGTCTATTTGGAAGTGTGAATATGATTCTAAAGGAAATTAAAATTTCAGTTGAAAGACAATTTTGCATATTTTCCTCTTTTCTCAGTAATCTTATCAGTTATCTCAGTTATCTGTTACCAAGTTATCTGAGAAAGGTTAATAGCTTTCCTTTTATAATGCGCAATCTTTCCAGGTGTTGCCCTCTGATTGCGCTTATAAAAATGCCAGCAGGCAAAACCCTCCTTTATGAGCTGCAGTATGGCTATAGACTGAGTAGAAGTTCTAAGGTGAAGAGTACCCGGACACCTGTGAGGACTGGGCCCACTGTAAAAAAAAATGCGCATGCACAATGGGTGTCGTGAAATTTCTGTATTATGCCGGTCGGGTAAAGCTGTGAGCGTAGGAGATAAGCATGACATCACGGACCGAAATGATATCTGCAGGCGGTGCATTCCACTCTATCTGTTCGCGGAAAAAATGAGGGCACAAATTTAACTCGGCCACTCAAGGTACAAAGAAGTGTAATAGTGAGGAATGTGGCGACTCTGCTGAGATAAACTGGAACTTAAGTAAGACACAAAGGTAATTTTAAGGTGATTAGAATATAGTAAATTAAGAAATTTCAGTAATTCTTTTCTTTAAACGAAGATTTGTTCTTTGTAGTTAACAGAAGAGATAGAGAGTCAGAAATCTGGTTAGCGTTAAAGGTGAAGAGGAAGCCTTTTCTCTCATTAGTTTCGTGTTTTTTTTAAATATCCTTATTCTTAAGAAGGAACCCCATGTCACACAAGCCTACTCAAGGTTGGCATTATTTCTGAGGCAAAGGCATGCAGGTTAAGTTGAGACGGACCGTTCTTCAATTTGTGTTTAAAAGCGCCAAGACAAGCAGAAAGATATTAGGAAAAAATATTTATGTTGTTTGACAAGTGAGACGAGTAGTAACTGCAAAGCGCAGATATTAAGGGTCATATACCTACACAAAAGGGTGGTTGCTATTTCTGTATGTGCAATGGCATGGCATCTCTTTGTTTGTAGCTTGAACATATTTGTCCGTGTTTCTATCCACAGACCAGACGTTGCGGCGCTCTAACACAACATTCGGGTTTGTTTACTAGCATTCTTGATCTTCGGTGCTGCTGGTACTTTCGAAGAGAATTTAGCCCTCTGCAAACAGTCTAGCCTTAATTTTAGGCGTAATTGCAAAGGTCGTCAAACGGTTGATACAAGTAAAAAATAAAATAGGGCCAAGAATGCTGCCCTGAAGCACAGTAGACGAAGCCGGTAGAAGACAGTATTTACTTTTCAAATTGTTCTCTGTTTAAAGCATGGACGTGACTAATAACCTGAAGTTCTCAAATGAGCTTACATTGAATGAAGCTAACAAAAGGTCTTCCTGAACTTCTAAATAAAGGAGGTTATCTGTTTGACAATGCGAGTTTGTTAATGATAGTGACTAGCTGCATAGTTGTCCCTAACCATTTTCTGAAACCATGTTCGAAGAAAAAATGAACTTGAATAATGCATTCAGATATAAGCTCGAAATGCGCAAGCTGGCGCGTCAGTTATAAGGAACACCGGAACAATATAGGCATGCCTTGTCAAGTGCCTGGTGAGTACCAAATCAGGCGCGATCTTTGCGTGGTACGATAATACGAACTTGGCATACGCACTTCCGTATCGTGGAAGCGACATCCCGGTGCCCCCACTGTTGAGTAACTCTGAGAAAGAAACGACTGAAGCCTTCAACTCAGACAGAATCCTTATTACGCGTCTGTTTCAAAGCCGAGTGTCAAAGCCCGCTACTGCGAGCAACCGCGAGCAGAGTTTCCTCGTCTGACACGGCTCAAAAAAGATGCGAAAAAAAAACAGCTCCATTCATCCAGCCTACGTCATTTACGCGTCAGGACAGGGTGTTTGTGTGAGATTGCTGGACGTTGCGTACGGGCGCACGCCTGATAAGCGACGCACCCCCAGCTTGCCTTCAAAGTCGCTCGTGGGCACCACGATTGCTGCACGGCATGAGGAAACTTTCTATAGTTGGCTACACGGCAGTAGCAACAAAGCGTTTTTGGGCGGTCTTGATTGAGGTGCGACGTCACAATCCGAGTGCTAAGGTCGGTGAGCCAAGACCGGCATCGCAACAAGAAGCTGAAGGAGTTATCAACCAGCTTCCACGCGTTGCTATTAGTGACGTGGAATTACGTACGCGCTCGTACGTGATTCTAAGCGCATGAAAGAGCGACAGAGACAAATTAAAATCTGGTTAGGTGATCTGTGCTTTCAATTCTACGCTTGGATTGCCCGCGGCAGCGCCAGACAGCATGGCGCCTTGATAGCGGACAGGGAAACAGGATGTTGGAGTTTTTGAGCGTCACTTGCAGGGAACGCTGAAAACTGTCGTTTTTGTGAGAAAAAAAACAGGGATGAGGTTTTAAATGCGAAGAGTGAGGCGCTTTCGAGCGGTGTGCTCATGGCGTCCTGTAACACAACAGGCGTGACCATGAGGAGGAAACATTGCCTTCACTCCGAGCCGAAAGTTCTGTTCGCTTGTATGCTACGTAAGTTCGAATCTTCTCCAAACTGTTTATTTGCGGGACGTTGGCCTCAGCCCATTTCGCAGTTCTTTCACGAGGAACATTGTTCTGTGTTTGTTTTTGTTTTTAATGAAAGTAAATGGCGCAGTGATTGTCTGGCCTCTCGATGGACATCCTAACCGCGCCGTAAGGGAAGGAAGGAGGGTGGAGTGAAAGAAGAAAGGAAGAAAGAGGTGCCGTAGTGGAGGGCTCCGGAATAATTTCGACCACCTGGGGATCTTGAACGTGCACTGACATCGCACAGCACACGGGCGCCTTAGCGTTTCGTCTCTGCCGAAACGTGGCCGCCGCGGTCGGGTTCGAGCCCGGGAACTCCGGATCAGTAGCCGAGCGCCCTAACCACTGAGCCACCTAGGCGGGTGTTTTATTTTTTCAGGAATGTGGGGGCTAAAGATCGGGCGATACTTTCTGGGCTTAAATATGCCTACAAATAGTGTTTTTTGAATGGGATCGCTGCAATTTCCCACTTGTCACGAGTAGATGGCGTTTCATGCGCTTTTTAGTAGTTTGTGTGCGCCTTCTGAAAGCGACAAATGAAAACAAAGATAAATCTCGCAAAGTCTTGGTTCCGCGCTACAGTTCTCTTCATACCCAGTCCCTCAATCCCGTGTTTTTATACATTACTATATAAGAACGGTTATGAGAACGAACACCCGGAGGCGACCGTGTGTCGATGACCAGGCTCCTAGAAAGCACAAAAAATAAATTGCCATACTTACGCACTCGAGTGGGATTCGAACCTGTGGCGGCGCGAACAGACCGCCTTAGCTGGCCGCTCCTTCAGACCGCACGGCCGTGGGTGTGAATGAATTCTGTTCGTCAACACAAAGTGCTCACGAAATCTCGCGCTCACACATTAACTACGCATCAATCGCAATACTCGCCCATGAACTTTTGTTTTCCTTTTCCCTTTTCCTTTCCCATTTCCTTTTCATTTTCATTTTCATTTTCCTTTTTTTTGGAAGGGGGGGGGGGGATTGAAACGTAACTGTTTGCTCTAAACGAAAGGCGATTGATCTGTGCCTTTAAGCAAACTGACATCTCAGCCCAGACGTACTCGATCTAGATATTCCTCTTGTCATGCGGCGAGTTCTCATATCATCTCTTCGCGTCTTTTGATTAGAAAAGATGTGTTTATGATCGATTCTTCTGGCCAGCTACTGCTAGGAAAGGCAACTGTGTGTAAATATAGGTTTCGGGATTGCTTGAAATTGCGCTTTTTGATTAACGGTGCTAGCCCATTGCAGAGCCGCCACCAGGCAGATTACTTTGAGAGGAAATATGGGCAAAATAGAAACTATCCCTAGATTCGTAGGTTTTACTGGAAAATCCAATCAAAGAAAACCGTTAACCCACCGCGGTGGCTCAGTGGTTAGGGCGCTCGGCTACTGGTCCGGAGTTCCCGTGTTCGAACCCGACCGCGGCGGCCGCGTCTTTATGGAGGCACAACGCTGAGGCGCCCGTGTGCTGTGCGATGCCAGTGCACGTTAAAGATACCCAGGTGGTCGAAATTATTCCGGAGCCCTCCACTACGGCACCTCTTTCTTCCTTTCTTCTTTCACTCCCTCCTTTATCCCTTCCCTTACGGCGCTGTTCAGCTGTCCAACGATATGTGAGACAGATTCTGCGCCATTTGCTTTCCCCCAAAAACCAATTATTATTATTATTGTTATTAATATTATTATTATTATTATTATTATTATTATTATTATTATTATTATTATTATTGTTATTATTATTATTATTATTATTATTATTATTATTATTATTATTATTATTATTATTATTATTATTATTATTATTATTATTATTATTATTATTATTATTATTATTATTATTATTAAGAAAACCGTTATATAAGGATAGGTATAACTTAATGTCATCACCACTCCTGCATATGATTGTAAATTTCCGAGGCACTCCCGTCGGTGAAGTGCCAGAAAGCGGTCATTTCGAGAACCTTCGCCTCTACTTTATTCCGGTCACACTGGTTCTTTTTATCAGGGAAACCTTTTTCTAAAAAAAAAAAACGTCACAATGTTCTGCAATTCTTCCTGGCGAAACTTTTATCAGTAAGGAAACTTGGTCAGGTCATCTCCCGCGCCCACAGTTTTACTGGGCTTACCACCCAATAAAGATAGCATTCGTAGTGCTCCACAAAGTTCGGCAGGGTGAACCATAGCGGAGCCGTATACTAAACCAATCTCCGCGGACCAGAAAGGTGTTCGCGAGCTTCAACCCGCTCCTGAATCCCGTCACGTTGGCTCCTTTCTCCTGATTTGCGATTGGGCCACCGTATAAGCTTCCTCTCCATTATCTCTCTCCCTGAAGGCATCCAGCCTTCCCCCCTCCCCCCTTCCCCTCTACTTGATACTCGAGGCAGGGCGAAACAAAGACAGCAAATTGTCGCGACGCGCCGTGGCGACAACCTCGTTCCGGCACGCAGCCACTCTTCCTATATGCTAATGAGCCGCTCTCACATCACTCACCAATGCCTGCGGCCTTTTTAATGGCCCTCCTCCTGTGTTATCCCCCCTCTTCAGCCAACAATCTCCTTCCCTTCTTTCCTTCCTTCCCGTAACCTGCGCTTTTCCTTTCGGCACGTAATTTCAGTCCCGGAATAGAAAAAAAAATAAACTCGCACCATTGGGGGCGGACGCTCCCTCATCGCGTCGCCCTCAAAGAAAGCGCCGGGGCCGCGCTCGCTGATGTATGGCGTCGAGCTCGCGTGCGTCGCCGCGTTATCGCGTACGAGCACGCGCAATTCAAATTTGTCTCAATTGCCCATCTCTCTCTCCCTCTCTGTAATAATGGACGCGGGGCGACGTCATGACAGTCCCTGGAACGTGTCCACGTGAAGAAGGAGAACGCCCCGCGAACGCTGGTTGTGTACCTTGGCAAGGACAACTGCGGATATAAAGTAATTGCAGCTGATCCTGGGGGAAGCCATCCCGCCTTAGCTTCGCTTTCTTGCTGCAACGCATGGGAAAGAACAAAAAGCTTCTTTTCGCACAGTCTAGAAAAAGCAGCAGCGCTTGAAGCGAAAGTGTTCAGGTCAGACACTTAAGCGCCGCAGCGGATGACTTTGGGCGAGTGACGGAGGTGATTTGAGAGTGTGACTTAGAGAAGCTGGCTAAGGAAGGAGTGCGTTTGTGGGTCACGGAAGGACCAGGACTGCACAATCCCGGTGCGCTACAGATCTTTTTTTGTGAACACTAAGTTTCCGACTACGTGACTGCAGTACTATTTCGGCGAACTAATATGAGCGAACTGTTGAGACACTATTGGACGCGACTGCAACGTTTTATCCTGAAGCACTACAATTGTCGTACTTGTGTTAGGCGCTCGAGCAGTGCGCACCAGAGAATAAACCTGATATTAGAGAGTAGCAGCAGGATATCGAGTGCAACTACTCGTGCCCATGTGTCGTGTAGGCCTGTGTGGTTCTATTTACGCGGAAGCCTATAGCCTCTAGAACCTAGCAGCGACGGCGAGATGTCGCTCTCTTAGTAGGGTAGAAGGCCGCTTCAGCGCTCTACACGACGCTGACGCAGAGTAATAAGTCGTGAAACGTCGCTGAGACACTGTGCGACGTCATTTCTTCCTTCATTCCCCTTGAGCTTCTTCATTCCTCGTTCGCAGAAAAGCAGTGAAGAAACAGCGCGAAATGCAGTGCATGCGAATAAAGAGGACACAGGTGCAACCCTTGAAGAAGTTTTCTGCGGTTTCCTCAACTTTTGCGTCATTCTGCATTTCTAAAGTCGATGTGGCACGGAGCACCTCCGCCGAGAGTGCAAAGTATTGCAAACAAAGGGCAAGTGTATTTTTTTGAAAGACGCAGTGAAAGTTTAGCGACTCTGTCTCGCCTTTTCCGAACATCGCATTTTCTAGGTGCCAACAGTTTAAAGTAAGGTACTCTAAACTCATTTATAAAGGCTAAGTTAGGAGACTGAGTGTAGCCTGTGATTCGAGTGACATCGAAAGGAAACAAATAACAGCAAAGATATCAGCGGAGTCGCGAAAAGAAAAGGATTTTGTTTAACGTGAGAAAGTATCTTGCAGATAGACACCAACGACACAGAAGCATTGTAGACTGATTTAAACATTCTCTGTCTTTCATCTAGTTTATATTTTATTCGTTAGCCCCTAAAGGGCTAGTGCGACGCATTTCAAAGCACTCCTGCAATCTCTTAAGTGAGGCCACTTGAGAACACAGCGCGGGACGGCTGATAAAACGCAGGACTGCTGTATTCTGGTCATCAGAAGAAAGTGCTGAAAAGATCAAAGAAAAACCTTCAAACCTTCAATTTAAAGCCAGGCAACGTCCGCACGCAGTCGAGATATCGGTCCACAGACCAGTAAATGCTTTTAAGACATGATTGAAAGTACACAGAACTTAATGAAGAAAAAGTGCTAAATACAGTTTCAGAAAGCGTGACACTGTAGAATTCCCGTTGTTTGTTTTTTAGAGAACGTTGGTCGCGCACAAAAGCCTTAAAAACGCCCATGAAGGCCAAGTTTGTTCCCACAGACTGATCATCCGGCAAGCTTCGAACTCGAAGAAAGCACACAGAAGATTTGTACTTCATGATATAAACAAAAACTTGCGTCGGCGAATGGCAAATAACTGCCAGATCTTTTTACTTGTAGCCCTTAGCTTTCATTATCTCCATCCGTTCAGCTACACCTACTTGAGGACAAAGGCATCTCCCAATCTTCAATTAGCCCTGTCCCATACAAGCGGCAAAGCAGTTCCCGCAGACACCCTCCTTTCAGCTGCTCGCCTAACTCTTCAGTTAAAGTCGCCTCACTTAAAGTCACCTCCAACAATTCCACACCCTTAGCCGAAAAGGACTAAAGGTGCCAAAAGGTCTGTCTTTTTGGAGTAACTGCGTTTTAACAACCCTCAAAAGAGTAACCGCTACTCCCTCAGAGACTAATTACAAAGGGAAGTCAGCAACACTTACTCTCCTCGCATACTAAACATTCGTAGCTAGGACTAATTGATGCATTTACTTCTATCTTACTCGGTTTACGCTTATATTAAAAGGGTTCATCGGTTATTTGCTCTCCGCGTTGCATGTCTCTCTTAGGCCCCCATAGTCATGTTACTAGGTTTAGCTTTTGCTTAAGCACTTCATACTGGCCGCAAGGGTGCTTAAAGTAGCTTATCTTCCGGAGAAAACACAAAAGGTAGGCCTACAACGGTCGCTGTGTGGTTACGGCGCCGGGCCGCTGAGCGAAAGGTTACAGGATTGAATCCCGGCGTTCCGACATAGGAGAAATGCGGAAACTACCGCCTGTTGTGCGGTAAAAGATAACGGCAAAGAATCCCAGGGTGTCGAAATTAATCGCTATCAATGATTTCGCTATCAGCGGCCAAGGGTAACGGCGGTCTATCGCGATGTCCAGCAGTTTTCTTTCACTTTAAACGCAGGATATAAGCAAAGCAGTGGTTTTATTGTTCCATTAGAGAAATAGGTGGGGCTCTCGGCTATACGACTGGGCAATGGGTATCTTAAAAGCAACACCGAGCCACAGAGTGCATAGAAAATTAGCCTCGCGTCGCTGCAGACAAGGAGGAAAAGAAGTGACTTGAAGAGCACGATCGATAGCACTTCAAATTCATGCATAGCGGATCTCCGTTTATCGTAATGCTTTTTCCATCCATTTCTTCCATCATAAGGTACGTAACACCGCCACTGATAACGGACCCATACTCAAGCTATCTCATATGCTCAAACTGTCGATCGCGGAAGAGTCAAGCAAACGGTCTGTGCTTGACTACCCCTCTGCGACACCGGTCCGAAGAATACTGCACTTTTTCTGAAACTCTTTTTTGGTTAATAAACGTCATTCATCCCATCTTCTTCGTTCATGGCGTTTGTAGTGTCGTGCAGTGCGTTCCATGATGCTCGCGTACCCAATTAGCATGCCGAGACATGTTAATCATCCGCACTATTGAAGTAGCGGGAAGGGTTTATTATGCTGTAGGGAGAAATGAAGAAGAACACTTTCACAGGAGGGGAAAGCAGCAGGTATATAAAGAGCCCCTTAATTCCTTACTCAGTCCATGATGACGATTGTCCACTGCCCTGATGCACTCAGGTCCGGAAGAAGACCCCTACCTTTACTCATCAACTACCATTACCTAACGTTAACTTCATCCAGTGACGGTCTTAGAAGCTTTTATCGACTAATTTTTTTTTTCCTAGTTTCCTCATTTCATCCGCTTTTCCGTCGGACACTCACTCCACATCTTTCGTTAGCACTTATCTCTGCGTACGGTCTGACGCATTCTTGTTTGATTCCTGAAATGTTGTGCGCCGTGAATAGCAAGGACTAACGAATGACATTTGTTCATTCTTGTTCAGCACTGGCGGAGTGGCTTCAGTGGATGTGATGGAAGGCGTAGGTAGAGGTGTAAGGCGGGCATAACACGTCCGGAACACTCGCAAAACCACACGTAGCAAAACTATTTCTTCTGAAACGCAAGTGGCCCGTTGTTGAACCTCTCCGCGCTCCCTAGCGGGGTCCGGGTACAAATCGTGGGCTGTGGAGCGTCGGCAATGTTCCCCACGCTTACCCCACGCCTCTCGGGTCGCCGTCATATAAGTTTCTTTTTCTGCTTTCAGCCCAGTAATGCACTCGTATCTTAACTTGAGTCAGTTCATCGATATCGGCAGGAAGCCTTTTTTTTTTACAGTATTTTACGCAGCAAAAGTTCGCCGCATTACTGCAAATCGCGGCCTTAAAATATTCCCTATCGTAACCACGACGTGACGGCGCACGTACTGTGCGCTTCGGTGAGGGCTTCAGCCGTCGGAATGCACCTACGGGATGAGAGCAACCCTAGGGAGACACATGCTGCGTCTGGTCAGCGAAGTTTTCCCGGGACCAAGCGATAGATGCAAGCGAGCAAAGAAAAAAAAACGCGTATTCAAAAGCACGAACGCAAAGTGTTGAAACTGGAAGATGACTCATGGCGCGCGGAAGAGAGAGAGAGAGTGGCTATTACGCGAGTGTCTTACCCCAGGAGAAATTCGGCGATGCTTTCGACAGCTGGCTCGACTGGAAGCGGCGTGGGAGGCAGCAGACGGAAGGCGCGGAGACGGCGAGAAAGGTGGAGAAGGGGAGAGAGAGAAAGCGACGCTCTGGGGGTGTGGAGCAGTGGCAACCTGAGCCCCGAGAAAGTGTCCACCAGAGCCGTGGATTGCTGGGCCAATCTTATACGCAATCGGAGCTCCCGTTCTATTTCTGTTCCTCTTCGGTGCGCTTTCTCGATACTCCTTTTCCCTTAATTTTCTCTTTCTTAGCTTCTTTTTTCCCCGAGTGAGCGAGAGCATCAGGATGACCGGGTCCGACCTGGACACTAAGACAAGCCGGGAGTTAAGACGAAGAGGGGAGAAAGGGGGAAAAGCGCCTCGTTTACGACCCTCATCAACCGGTGACAGTCGTTTCTTAGGCTGTCATTGAAAGAGAGAGATGGAACTGGGGAGGAGGAAGAAAGACAAACGCGAGGAGGTCGAGGAGGGGGTGCCGATAAACTAGGGCCGGATCAAGTTTCCGAGCAGCCCGCGTGGGCAACACTGCCGGCATCGTGGATGCACGCGGCGCCTTACTCTGGGCTCCCGGGCGTCATCGTGCTTGGGTTCCTTTGCTACGCGTTGTTCCGAACAGACCACCCGCATGCACTGTTTCGACGGCAAAGTTCGTGTTTGCTCAGCACCGCTTTAAATGGCTTAGAACGAAACATATCAAAGAGACGTTTAGCGAAGAACCGCCGTGGTCTGTGCCAATACAGGTGCGTCTAAAGTTCTTGGCACCAGGGTGTGCTGCTTGCAAAAGTACCTCCGTCGTGCCTGATGTTTTGTCTTAGATTCAGCTCTCAGGGTCCCTTTTCAACGTTCTGTTCCGAATAGACCACCCGCATACTACTCTTTTTTTTTCTTTTGTCAATGAGGTTCGAGGTTCAGTCGCCATCGTTTTGAAGGGTTCAAAACCAGTCACATTAAACCAACGAACAAAGCCGCCGCGGTGGCTGAGTGGTTATGGCGCTCGGCTGCTGGCCCGAAAGACGCGGGTTCGATCCGGCCGCGACGGTCGAATTTCGATGGAGGCGAAATTCTAGAGGCCCGTGTACAGTGTGATGATGTCAGTGCACGTTAAAGAACCCCAGGTGGTCGAAATTTCCGGAGCCCTTCACTACGGCGTCTCTCATAGCCTGAGTAGCCTTGGGACGTTACACCCCAATAAACCATAAACATTAAACGAACACCCGGCGAGGGGCTGCCCCGATACACATTGGCTGCTTTTGCCACTTGCAACGGGTTCCTGATTCTCACTTGTACACACACGGGCATAGCCTGCTTGTTCGCTCTCCTTACTTGCAGCTATAAGTGCTACTGCCACTTTGGAACTGTGCAATCTGTGTAATATTACAGTCCCTGTTTGATCACAGCGGTGATCGAATACAAAACTAGAATTGTTTGTTGACCTCTTGATATTTTTCTTTCATTGGCGCTTCCCAAAAGGCTTGAAAAAAGTCGCTTTCTTTAAGGGGCATCTGTTCTTAACATAAATCAAAATGGGTTGCAATCGTTAAGCAGGCGAGATTGGCACCAAGCATTCAGCGCATGTCAATTCAGTGTTGCAAATTTCCGTTGTAACACACTCGCATTGTTAGGATAATTCTGGTTACAAACGTATTATTATTGTATTTTTATTCCCTGTACTGTCAGCAACGGCCGAAAAAATTAACTTTCTGTCACTCTTTCTTCTCTGTAACCGGTGAAGTCTATTACATAAACCTGCCGAAGTATTAACCTGCAGTAGCGCGGAGAGTTGAGCTAGTTGGTGCACCATTCTTAAACGCAGCGCAACGGACAAAGGACATGCGAGCAGAAGGATAGCGCTGACTTTCCCGTCTATTCCTTGCATGCACCCTCCTTGCATGTCATTGTTGAATGATGCATCACCGTTGTGCAAGCACAGAGAAAAAGTAACAAGAGAATTAAAAGAAGCTTACCTCACTCAAAAGAATTCTGACACGTGCGCAGGCACTCCTTCGGTTATCATTAATTCCCGCGAAATCGCATACCTTGACGAAGCTGGTTGGTGTGAATGTTTTTATCTGGGAACATGCGCACTTGGATGTAGGAACATTTTTTGTACATATACGTGTTAGTACAATAAATCAAGCAGTTGATATTCAGTGCTTTCCCGTCTAATCGCTGGTTCGTTGTTCGTTGCGCTGTGTTTCACAATTAACATGCAGCTTGCTACTCAGTGCGACTGTTTGCAGGGGTTGAATGGTATTCCTAATCAAAACGTTCCGCACTCTGATCCAGTCAGAACAAGATGTTTAATGTGCATGTCGTTTGTCGCTGGTAATTACAAAGTTCCAGCTGCTCGTTGGTGAGCAGTCGGGTCGGTTCGCACAGACATCAATTTCAGATAACCTTCCACAAAGCCTTTTCAGCCGATTCCATAGATTGTAAGCGGGTAAACATAAATAAGGTCGTAAAAAAAAATCAAATCGCCCTCGAAATTGCCTAAAAGTATCCACGATATACGGGCGTACTTTACCAGTATCACTTTCTACTACGCACATTTTTCAGTATTGAAAACAAAAAAAAATAATGATAACATTGGATGCTCCCGCACCAAAGTCGCAAACAATCTGCAGGACGCGCTTCTTCCAGATAGCATTTCGGGAATGTTTTGCGCTGGTGCGATGTCATGCGTGCGGTAATCTAGTTCGACTAATCCCCCGAGTCCCCTCGTCTACACGTAATTTCCGGTCACCCTAGGCTGGCGTTCTTTGCCGCTGCTTCCGCGATCAAGCAAGCTAATCACCACGCGTGGACACAGTCGATAACACGCTTCCAAATACACAGTCGTCTATCCTTCATATTTGCATTCGAAGTTCGACGATAAGAACATACAATGAGATCTGACCCGCATGGCGCACGGGTTTAAGAGCCGGTGAAGCACCGACATACGAGCGATTCATTGAGCTTTACAGGTGCAAATATCCCGGGGAAAAAAACAACGAGAAGACATAATCAATCTCGCGCGCTAGCTGACGAAATATGGTTGCCGCAGGATTCCCAATCGCTTTTAGCGGAAATATCAGAGTTCACGCTGCCAGTAGTCTGTCTGCAAACAAAGGGCTTAAGATCAGACACGATGTTCACTACGGTGGTATACAGAAAAGTGAAGCGTTGTTTTCAACAGCCCGGCAGGAAAAAGCAAAAAAAAATCTGTATTTTCATCAGACTGTTTTTGAAACGCTGTTCACGAGTTTCTTCCTTTCCAGCTCATTCCAGGCTATTTTTAAAAAGCTCACCGATTCGCTTTTGATGTGCGTACATTCCACGCATAAAATCACTTAAGCCTCTCAATCCCGTTGTTGCATATTTCATTCGGCTTACAGCGGTGCTTGCTTCCAAGTGTTGGACACACAATCGAAATGTGAGGCGAAGGCTACTCTTTTCATTTTTGTTGGAAGCATTGATAGAAACACACCATATTCATCACCGATTCAGTGCAGAGCCCGCTATTTTTAGCTCATTCCGCCACGCTTGCACGAAGCACAAGCAGGCGTCGTCGGCGTTAGTGTGCTGAGTGCAAGCGCGATTTCTAAACGAAGGAAACGATGGAAGCAGCCTGCACCTGCTCTTCTGACATGTTCTGTACACACCTGCAATGTTTCCAGATGCCTGACTCTATAACAGTGCAGGCTGTGCCGTCTGTAGTTTACGATGTCCCGATTCTGAATTATGCTGCAGTTATATTCGGTGAACAGTCTACCGCGGTTCCGTATCGATCGGGTATAGGGAAACAAATCGGATCAATTAAAGCATGGAACATCAGTACGCCATCCGAACATCACCTATTAATTTCTTCCACAGTGTCCTCTATAAAACTTTTATAAATCGGTACTTTTATAAATCAATTCAGCTCAGTGGAAGGGGGGTGCAATAGGGCTGGGAAGCTACAGAAAGTATAATATTGCACACCAAGAATTTCGCATGAGGGACGAGGATCTCTACAACGTTTCAGCTATCGTTCGTTCATTTTTTTTTTCTTTTTGTAGGGCCCGTCAATACGGTATAATGGAAGCCTAAGGATGCTTACACAGAGTCAGTTCGTCGAACAAATCTTAACATAGCAAAAATTCAGACGAGCGAGTGGCCGCTGGTCCGCAACTTCGTACTTGACCCCATGTGCTCCGGCGAAGGCAAACTAGAAAGATGACGGTTCCAGCCCATTACTACGCGATCTCGAGGCGACATCTCTATGTAACAGTGGCGTCGGTGAACCGTATACAAAAGCAGTGCAAAGGAGAGAGCCCCTTCCCGAAAGATTCGGAATAGAAATTGCCACGGCCGTCCCGAGTGGTTGTTGCGTTGACCCTTTAGCGTCATGCCCGCCGCGTTTTGTCACCCGCCGCTTAACGAAAATTTTTGCTCGTTGAAAGCTTTCGCTTATTTCTGAGAAGGCACGCTTTTTCCCTTTGGAGCGACGATTCCAAAAAAAAAAAACAGTTTTCACAGTCACTTTTGCTTAAAGTACAGAAATTCAACCTTGTAGATTGTAACACTAAATTTGAAAGAAGGCGACGTTTCAAGTGTTGTCGTTTCAATTACTACCGCCTTCAAGGTTCGAATAGGGCATGGGTTGGGCGTGTGATGCCAAGTGAAGATCGCCAATGGTCGTTAAGGGATTGGATTGGATTCCAAGAGGAAGCAAGCGTACAGGGTTATCCAAGAGCCAGGCAGGCGGATGTGATTAGAAAGTTTTCGGGGACAGGGTGACCGTAGTTGTAGCAGACAGGGCTAATTGGAGGGATATGTGAGAGGTCTTCATCCTGCAGTGGACGCAGTAATACTGACGGTGGTGGTGATGTTTATGATGAAAGGCTCGAAGATGAGTACTTGTAGGTGATTCGTTCCCATCTTCAGAGACACACGTTAAAGCGCGGCTTTCTGAGTTCTGTATTTACTGCAGGACATCGACTTTGCGCACAGACGTTTCCATGCAGGGCCATAGCTTGTTACATCTTATTGGCTCCAGTAAAGAAGACTGAAAGAAATAATTGGAGGTGATCTTGAAGAGAATCTCTGAATTGAAGCGAACTGTCCGCCTTTAGAACAAGCGTGACAACACGCCCAACGAGGCTCAGACTAAACGTGAGATAATCCCTTTTCACGCCATAGCGAAGCAAAGCCATGGTCTCCAATGTTTCTGCGATTGCCTGAGCAGAGCTGCTCGCACAACTCGGCAGCTTGCAACACAGGGACTCAAGCATCAGCCTGTACTCGGCGTCTACAAGGCCTCGAAGACCGTGAAAGGGGGCCGCTGACCGATAATCACACGCACCGGATATAACGGATACCAAACGCCGTGCATCCCGTGCACTTTATGCGGAGCTTTGTGCACGCTGTTCACTTTATCAGAAGCGCAGTGCACTTTATCTGGAGAGCAGCCATAAGCGCCACATGAGCGCGGTGGAAAGGTCAATACTCACTACAGGCGGCAGCGGTGGAGGCAGCAGCGCAGCTCCGTTCCACAAGGCGAGCGCAGCTTCATTGATTTCTGAAGGGTGGCCCTTCGGAGAAGTAGGAGACGGCGCTGGAGCTTGTTAGGGCCCTCCTGGACAAACCAGAAGGCTGGCTGACCCGGGGACTTGTCCTCCGAAGCCGGCCTGCCGTGGGGAGGGTGGAAGGGGGGGGCCTTTCCCGCTATCTGGCTCTGCCTCTTCTGCTGTTGTCCTCTGCAAGGAGGAGCAAAACCGGATGCCCCTCAGAAAAAGACAGCCGGCACCCTTTTCAGCATCTGCTTTGACTGTTTTCTTCTTTTCGGTTGTTCTGGTGCGCACTGGGCCAGTTCGTCTGCCGGTCGTACCGCATAGCATCGGGCTTATGCAGGGCGCCAAGAAGCACGGAACGAAAAACATGAGTTTTGTGTGCACCTGCCACCAGCCTTTAGCCTAACTTTTTTATCTCCTATTCCTAAAACTTGCATTCCTAAAAGCAAGTTGGCTACGGTACGCAGTACTACTCATCAAAAAAAAAAAAAAATTACTGTTTTGAGGCAGAGACAGCGATAGGGCTGACTCACAAAGAGAGATTTATTCGCATCACAGAAGAAAAAAGTTGTAATTTCCTAATGAAATTAAAAAATTTGGTTTCCTGCACTAGTAGCCTCCGTGACTAACTGCCAGGAAATGCACTCGACTACCCACAAACTCTTTCTTTCTGTCTTTCTTTCTTTCTCCCTTTCTTCCTTTCCTTCTTTCTTACCTTTTTTCTTTCTTTCATTCTTTCTATAGCCCATGCTTTTTGGCCTAATAACGCCACTTGAAGGCCGTGAGATTCTAGACGCTGTAATAGAAAACCGCGCGACTTTCAAATATTTGCAATGACCGCACACAAAATTCCAGTGTGAAGGTGCGAAAACAAACTTTACTGCAAAAAAATATATTATTTTTATCTTTGCGATATGACCCGTTGCGGAATCATTTGTCCTCCAAAACCACAGAGCGCTTTTTTTTCTCACTCCAACGCCTTCCAGAAATGAATGCAAGGGCTCTGGATTAAATATTTCAGTTTTCTCTTCCTGCAACTGCTTTTCTCTAGGTTTTCTAAGCATGTGTTATGCGATGTAATCAATTTTTTTCCCTTTTCGCCGCACGTTCTACACACTGCAATCTCCCACTGTATGCGCATACATAACTTGCGTTACGTGTAGTAAGAGCATTTGTCCCTAATGATTCCCCAGCCGCGACGCGCTCGTTCGACACAGCTCGCCACGACCCAAACTGCAAATGAGTCACGGCTTGCATTCATGCTGCCGGAGGCTATAAAAAAAAGAAAGGGACATGAGGAAGAACCAAAGAACAAAAAGTGAGAATATCTCCGCTAAAATAACTTATCTCACTTCTCTCCTCGCATTGCAGACTTAGCATTGCAAAGCAGAAGCAGGCCCATGGCGGCTTTCAAGACCAAGAACATATTGTGAAATTCTCGAAACTTCTTTTACGCGTCGAAGAGCACGCGAAACCCCATGCATTATTACGCTGCTCTCGTACTCTGCTAGTGACGCCATTCTTCTGGCTCCCTGTTCGCTCTCGAGCAAAAAAAAAAAAAGACAAGAACTCCTGCGACACATATGTAGTAGACATTCTGGACAAAGAAAACTAATAGTAAGACGGAAACCGAAAAACTCTTTGATACGCCTGTACACCCGTGGCGATATTTAAATTCCTTGCTTTCGTTATACTTTTTTTCCGACTGTTGTTTCTTCCCCTTACAGAGTGTGCATAAAATGTGCCCTTCTCAAAAGCAGCAAGATGCTAACCTGCTCGTGCATAGCATACTCGTAGGAGCGCCACTGAGTGGTAAGGATTGAAACCAGTTTTCGCGAGAATGGCCTTGTTCACGGACAAAAAGGCGGAAAAAACCATGCCAAAAGCGAAGACCGAGCTTCAGAGGAGGTGTAGAGAAGAGTGTACGACATCATTCGAGATGTCCCCAATGGGAACAACCTTCACAAGCGCGAACAGTTTCAGACTTGTAGCGTTACGCTTGCTTTTGAATCCTTTAGCAAAAATTTGAGTCCGTGGATATGTGAGGTGATGGTGAAGGAAGCCCTTGATTTTGCGATGGTTGTAGCAGCGGAATTCTGTATCTCTGCCGCCCTCGTCTACACGTGAATGCGGTGCAGCAGAGGAAGTGAGACAGGGAAAAGAAAGGCAGATGCGACGGCCTAATGTGATGCAAAGAGGAAGTGACGAGGACGGAGGACGAAAGGAAATGCTTGCTCTGCGAGTGTTACAATGCCCCAGGCATTGCCCCAACTAAAGACTATGTGCGCATATTAGTTTTATTGCGAAAGCAATACTACGCCAGGTCTAACCGCCCGTCGCGTATGCCGTGCTCCCCCCAGAGCAGGCGCTGCGCTTGGCGTGTGGTGTGACGTCAGCTCTCTCCGTTGCTATGACGACGCGTGACGTCAGTTCGCTCCCTGCCGCAGCTAGAAGGGAGCCGCTCATCGAGTGTGCCGTGGCCCTCGAGCCGGCGCCGCGCCTAGCAGGTGGTCTCTGTTGATATGACGACCTCCTCGCCTTGCGCTCGCTCCGTGGCGGCTTCACTGGGATATTTAGCGGTGCGCTACGCGTTGGTTGATCAGTCTCGCCATGGAAGTTACCGGCGAAGAGTCTATATCTGAATCTAGTTGCTCTACTGCTTCGGAACAGTTAAATTCTAAGGCGAAAGCTAACCAAGCTTTCCCAATTCAACCAGGTTTAACCAGAGCTAAACCACAGTCAATTTTTTTGTTAAAGCTTGCTCACACAATGCAGTTTTCGCTGAGTTGCTTATTGCGAGAATCAATCACCCAACAACTGTGGACTGGGAGGCGGTGCTATCCAGCTCAGAGCCGAAAGACCAGCTTTGCCGGTGAACCGAGCAAGAGCGGAGGCAAACGTCAGTGGGCTCCTGGAATGAGGGCCCACCCAACTAACCACACACCCATATCGTTATATCTTCACAGCACTACATTGAGCGTATAACAACAAAAGTATTAAAGCCGCCGGCGATAAAGCTGCAGTAAGTGCCTCAAGCGCGGCCAGGTAGTAGTGAACAATATTTCACTTTGATTGTATTTAGATAGCCTTGTGCAACAAAGGGAAACGTTGTGTGGTGAGACCTACAAGAACCGCACTTGCAATAATTATGTACGCATTCATAGCACGGCTTCATATATGGCTGAAAACTTAAAAAGTCACATCTGGTTCGGCTTTTGACGGAACGTTTCGCTTGGCGTTTCATTTAAATATAACTATCTGCCTTACAACAAAAGCGCAAAACCTTGATTGTGCGAACCAACTCTTCGTAGGGTTGCTTCGAGAGTAAGAGAGAAGCTGCTTAAGCAGAAAGAAGACTCAAAACCCCTCTGCATAAAACAGGTAGTAAGATCCAAGATAAAAACAAAAACAAGAAGCACTCAAAGCCGCGACTCCCAGAGAGGAGCACAAGTAGATAAAAGCAAACACAGCAATACACGCCCCTAATACCCTGATCTGCGCGACCAGGACCGTTAGTACCGTGGGCTGTCACAAAGAGAGACGAGGTACGAAACAAATAGATAGGAATAACAGCCGAAGGCAGCACGCGCTACCAGGACAGGGCGGAAGCGCATGCAGACACCGTACGACGATCAGCATGTATTACGCCACGTGGGACGTGCGCGCTCAAGGGCGCTCATGCAATATGCATACAACCCGCGGGGGTCGAGAGGTGAAAAGAAAAATTCGATGCTGAGGTGAGCGCAGTGATGTGAGCGGGGCTCTCGGGGACGTGGCGGCAGCTCTGATCGCATCGCAGTCGACGAATAAGGAAACAAGACAGCGGCCGTTCCCCTCTGCCATCCCCTCTGTCTCTCTCTCTCTCTCTTTGAGAGCACACAGCGAACCCCCTCTGCCGCCACTCTCCGGCCTTTAAGTCATCTCAGAACAAGAACCACTCGAGATGCCTGCGTGAGGAGGGAGGCGACCCCTAAGGCTCTACAAGTCGCATCGGCAGGCGCATCAGTCAATCGGTTCTCCTTTGCGGCCGCTGTGGGGAGAGGGCTAATAATTCACGGCGGCATCTCAGACAACAATAAAAGCGGACCGTCCCGGAAATTACCGAACGCGTCAGTCGTCGAGCTGTGACAGCAGTGTGTCTTCGTCCCTAGAAGCCGGTCACATGAGACATATTGCTGTTGGCTTTTTAATCAAACACGCGGAACAATTACGATAAACATTTATTTGCTTATTGATTGTGTTCGCGTCAAACGAGTAGATTACTGTCATTAACTCTTATTGTTTCTTCTTCTTTCTTTTTGTATCTGCATAAAATGCAACCAGGGCATTGAAATAAGCGCTTGCGGCATAAACAATATTCTATTCTAGTGTAAGCTGATAGAAAGAAAAATAAGACACACACACACACACACACACACACACACACACACACACACACACACACACACACACACACACACACACACACACACACACACGCACGCACGCACGCACGCACACGCACACGCACACGCACACGCACGCACGCGCACACACACACACACACACACACACACACACACACACACACACACACACAATCTGATCATCTTAGATATCGTCCACCAGTTATAAAGGCGTTATAACCGTATGGGGTACTGGTCACTAAAAAAGAAGCTGAGAAACTTTATCTATACGAAACAGAAAACAGTCGAAGGGCGCGGAAATGCTGTGTGCTCGGCTGCAACGTTAAACTTGTATAGCTGATGGCGAAAAGAGATTAAATAAACTTTGAACTAGCAGTGCTGTCACATTTTTGTTTAAACTAAGTAAACAAAAAAAAAACCTTCTGACTTGACGAAGCGAAAACAAACTTCTGTTTCGAAATCATTCTTATAGTAATCAAATTAGGCTCCCCGAAACTTTGCCGATCTCGGTGCCTCAAGGCTTCTGCCGCTAAAGGAAAAAGAACCTGTCCATTCCATCTTCCTGCGCCCATTAATCTCGGCATAATCTAGATGAAGAACTAAGAACCTGCATCCAGTGCACTTCCTGCCGTCACAGTGAATTCATTTTTTATTGAAGATCGCAAAATGATGTACGTTTTCTGCGAATTTAGCAACATTTTGTTTTTGCTTTGATTATTCTAGGCTTTTATTTTTTTATGTAACTTGTATGTATGCCACAACTGTACGCAGCATGTTAAACAATTTAGCAATGAAACAGTGCGAGTAAGTACGTTTGTGTTTGTGCCTATAGATAGAAATTAGTAACTTAGCAGGCAACGTGCAGCACATTCTAGAGTGTAGATAAGTTTATTTTCTCAATATTTACTGCTTAAAATCAATATTATACCTTTTATACTGCTTAAAATCAACTATATACATTTTACCAAAGCACCAATACAGTGGTGCTCACGCACAATACCAATGCGCACCTAATTAAGAGGGCATAGATGGCACGCTTCGTGAAACTTTGCCTCATAAACGCGTCAGATGAATTTTTGCTCTTATTTGTATAATTTAAAGAAAAACTTCGCTTTACAATGCCAAATTCCTAATATTATAATGTATTCTGTAAGGCGGAAGTTGCTTCCAAACGACAATTGCCGCAACATCGATTTTTAAGGAAAAGTCCTGACATGAGCTTACAAATACAACTAATATACTGCAGTGCACTTCTGAAGGTAAGGCTTCCAGCCCTATTCGCGAAAGTTGTCTCGCGCAATCCTCAAACGCTGTATTAGGCTGCAGTGAAACGTGCCTCAACTTTTAATTACGCAACCCCATTCAGAAGACAGAAACTGAAGCAAAGTTTGATTGTCTTTAATGGTCCAAAAACATTTCTGCAACGAGTTTCCTGTGTACGTTCATCTTTCTGTAACGTTAAGTCACCTTTATAATTTTTAATTATCTCGTGCCCTTATCAGCCCCGCTCTAAACAGCACACTTAACTGCAGCTACTATTTTTGCATCTGATGTTTCGGTATGTTTATATATTACAATTCTAATTGAAATATTTTTTAAAAAATTCAGTGCTGCGATCGCGTTGTGTGCGCAATAATTGTAGACGAAGAAGTTTTTTAGTTCTTAATTGAAATTTACTTTAAATTTGTTAGGAAGCGCATCGTACTTTTACTGTAAATCTTGCATTGCAAGCGGTTTTCTCGTTCAAAGCTTGCCCCTTCAGCCGCGCAACATAAATTCACCTCATGATTAGTAAACAGACTAATGGCGCAGGCGCATCGTTTCACCCTGGGACATAGTGTTGTGCATGCGCCGAAAGCCTTTCGGTGTTCGGGCACGAACCTGTCAGTTCTTCATTCCTCCCAAGTGTCGCAGTCAATTCAACAGGATAATTTTTTTTTACTTGCGCATCGCAACAATGGTTGCAAATTATACCCTCTCCGCCTTTGCTTGGTCTCGACGTCATAATTAATTATTCAGCGCCTAGAATAAAGGTGGGCACATGAGTCTGATTACAGACTTGGGGCACACTCTGCAAAATCTCAACACATCTTGCGATTTTTTTTTAATTTCAGCATTCTCTGCAAGATAGAGTCGGTATGCGAAGTCAGGGATTCCCCTTTGACATAGGTGCTGGAAAAGCGCCTCGGCAGAGGTGGAAAGTGGATTACTTTTCTTTCGCAGCCTAAATCATTGATATTTTTGTTCATAGTTTATCGCGCCAGAGAAACGCTCTAACCTTCTTACTCGAACCCGGCTCCAAGGCAAAAGGCGAAGCTGCTTGAGAGAAGTTGAATGGTTGGGCGCCAGCGCAGACCCGTCCGAGCGAAGACAGAAGCCGTTTGCCGTCTTACTTCGTAACTACATTTCACGAAATTCCCGCGGGGATTCGGGAAGAAGCGCGCGCGGCGACTCACGTTGGAAGCCCGGGCTTGGGAGTCATGCGCCACGCCTTCACACAGCTTGGGCTGCGCGCCACGCAAGGGCGGAAATGAGCACACCACCCTGCGTGCGCCCGCTGTCGCCTCCTGCTCCTCCTCTTGGGGGATATCTCTCCGGGAGTACTGACACTCGGCGGGTCGTCAAGTACTCCGCCTCCTAGCTCACTTCGAACTCTGATTCGGACAAAACAAAGAATCGTCGTTCCATCTGTCGGTGGTGCGTGCTTGCTTGCCGCACGCACGACCTTAATTGACGTCACTTCCGTTTACTTCATTCATTTCATTCCTCTTTACATCCCATCTTCACTAACCGGAACCCTCTTCGAGTTACCCTCTCCACCTTTCCTGGTCTTCACTCCCTGCATCTCTCTGGCTTGTGAGTGAGTGTTTTTGTATACGTTTGTGTCATTCAGTCTGCTTATTTGCCCTGTATCTCGCTTTAATATATAAGAAAGAAGTAGCCGCCGTTCAAGTGATAGAAGATGCAGGTTAAATTGAAATATTGTGCTCATTTTCTCAGCAGTCTCATAAACTGCGATGTTTCTGAAGGCAGGAAAAGAGAGAGAGAGAGAGAGAGAAAAAGGCCTAGCGAACCGATATCAGGTGATGGGGGCAGAAACGCATAAACGAGGACAATGAAGAAACACGGAAACACAAGGACAGCATTGTGTGAGTGTAACAACAACAACAATAGCGCCAGTGCACCGGTTTGTGTGTTCCTTCGTCGCCCCTTTTTTTATTCCGCTGCTTCAAAATCGTCAATGAGTAATTAGAATTTTATATCGACGCATGCTCCAAATACGTCTTGTAGCTGCTCTAAATTAGCATTTTGCCTCCTCCAAGTTCTGCTCATAAACGTGAAATGCTGCCTTCAACACTGAAGTAAGGACAGATGAATGATTCATTTGTTCACCTTTTTTTTGCGATCTTTGCCTAAGTATATCCCATAAATGCGCACCTGCTGAGCCTTTGCTCAAAATAGTCATTTGTGGAACGCACTGCTCGCTTAGAGACAGCTACCCGGCTAAACCACCGTGTCATTACTATAGATAAAAAATATCCACCAAACCATCAGCTTCTCTAAGTGTCTATGCAACGGCCTCTCCTGTCCTGTTCCCAAGTCAGCAAGATCACAGGACACATTCTTGTCATGTCGTCGACGTCATTCTAGTCACGGTGCATTCCGGTATAGAAGGCTGTTTTTTTTTCCTTCAATGTGGGCAAATGTGTTTTTTTTTTGTTTATGAACCAAGCCACGTGGCGTTATCGTTTCTCAATATTAGTTTGCGTAACTCTAATGCTCTTCTAATGACCAGTCAGAAATACCCCATTAAAGGGCCAAGGGAAAGCGGTGATTATAGGCTAGTTAAGCACAAAAAATCCCGACATCTAGTTCAACATACTATAAAGTGAGTGAACGACATCTAGATGGCGTGGTGTTCTGCACGTCGCCGGTAAATTGCATTTATTCCTTCTTCGCTACTCTTCATTTCGTCACGTCTGGCAAAGAGAAGTGGCCGTGCTGTCGCTATCATTTTTGGCTGCTGGCAATGTCCGTAATGCGTGATGCGAAGAAAAAAAGAGACTTCGGCAGTTATTCTTTATTTCTTCTTTGTTTCACCGAGAGCTTGAGTAGCATGTGGTGGTGTCCGACGAACTGGCGCCACTTATCCAACACACTCGTTCTCTCGCTCGCGATACCAGAGACGCCTGTATATTATAGGCATGTTATGCAACGGGTAGGCAATGGGCCGTTCCGAGTTTGACGTAAAGATTGCGGGCACGAGCGCAACAGACTCTTGAAATCAAGCGGCAACAATGAGAGCGTTGCGCATAGGAAAGAACTAAGAAAGTGTACGTGCCGTACCACTGTGTCGTGAGGTTGTGGGACGGCTATTTATATACAAAAGGGTTTATGACAACGATTTCTGCCACACGCAATAGGCAACACAAGTCAAGTACGAGGTCTGTTATAAAAGTATCCGACCTTTGGCAGAAGAAAAAAAAACTGGCATAACTGGAGCGGTGAAAACCTAATCACCCTCAAAGTAGTCTCCTTGGGACTCCACACACTTCTCCCAGCGGTGCTGCCATTGTTGGAAGCATTCCGAGAAGGCCTCTTTCGGAATGGAGTTTAGCTCAACTGTCGTTGCAGCCGTAATGCCCTCTCTTGTCTGAAATCGCGCTCCTTTCAATGACCTCTTGATTTTGGGAAACAGCCAGAAGTCGCAGCGGGCCATATCAGGAGAGTAAGGAGCGTGTTGAACTACAGGAGTCTGGTTTTCCGCCAAAAAAGTCTGAATCAAGTGCGAGGAATGTGCAGAAGCATTTTTGTGATGGATGCGCCAATTCCCTGTTGCCCACAACTCCGGTACCTTGCGCCGTACAGCATTACGTAGGCGACGGAGGACATCTCTGTGGCACTCTTCGGTGATTGTTTGACCCTGTGGTGCGTACTCGTGGTGTACCACACCGCGGGAGGCAAAGAAAGCAGTCAACATCACTTTGACGTTGGTGCACACTTGGCGGGCCCTCTTTGGTCTTGGTGACGTGGAATGCTTCCACTGCGACGACTGGGATTTGGTTTCCGGGTCGTACCCCTACACCCAAGGCTCGTAACCAGTGATTGTGGCGTTCATGAAGTCGGGGTCACTGCTTGTGGTATCCACAGACAGACCTCAACACGAAGTTGCCTTTGCTCCAACGTGAGCAGCTTCAGCCCGAATTTCGCCGCAATTCTCTTTATGGCCATTCTTCGGTGATAATGAAATGTGCATAAAAAGTGCTGATGCCCACCTCTACCGCACTCTCTCGGATAGTCACACACGACGGTCCCGCATCACCACAGCGTTCACTTCGGCAGTGACCTGGTCATTTCGGCATGTTGACGGCTGACCGGAGCGTGGCTCGCTCTCCACCGATGTGCGGCCGTCTTTAAGCCGGTTGTACCGCTGCTTAACCTGTGTGCTGCTCGTAGCATCGTCACCGAAAGCCGTCTGAATCTTCCGAATGGTTCCTGCTTGGCTGTCGTCGAGTTTATGGAAAATTTTGATGCAGTAGTGCTGCTCCAGTCACTCCGCCATTTTCCTTGCCATAAAAAAAAAAACCTACGAGAGCACTGCGCACTACCTCACTCAAACGCTGCATCCCAGCGGCTGACGCTATCGGCAGGCGGGAAAAAATTCGCGCATGCGCACGAAGGTTCAAGGTCGGTTGATGCAAGCGCCCTTATTTCATATCCATCCGGTGTTCGCAAAAAAAAATAAGGTCGGATACTCTTCTAACAGACCCCGTACATGAACACATCGCACATGAACGCATCGTATGTGTTACTAACACAGTGGTCGTCGAGTAACAGTTTCCGTTAGCGAGCTGCATAGTGCGTCAAACGGAGTAGCGTTTGACTTAGAGCACTCGAAAGCTTTTGAAACCCTTTCGGCCTCAAACATTAAAAATACGAGGAATTCGCTCATGCTTGTACAACTGAGTAACTACTTCTGGTAGAGCCTTTGCCTTAATTAGAGTTTTTTCTCTTCGAATGATTTTCGAGCGCTAAGGAATTTGAGCAACTCTCTCTGTCTTGGAACGCCAGCTTCTGTGCGTTGGCACACTAGCACAGCTTCGGGTGTGCATATCTCGCTAAAAACCTTGCGCAGCTAAGCCTCTTAGACATTTCAACCCGCGTCGGCAACAACAGCCTTTCCTCACGATTCAAAATCAGTTCTCATTCGACGTTCATTGGGATACGAAAAGTTCATCTTTGCTATCTCTCATCTCTGCTTGCCGACCCATTTGAGTTATTTTGTTGTTTTCGCTCGGTTACAACATATTGCGGAAAAGAGATCACCGTTAGTCTGTTAAATTAGCGGAGTGGATTTAAGGAGAAGGAAAACATTACAAAGGATGGCAGAGAGTGAGGTGGGAAGAAATTATTTTAAAAAATTTCGAGGATACGGTGGCGTGGCGCAGCGGCCGCACGACAGGGCTTAATGGAATAGATGGAATAGAGTCCTTTGTCAGGCCGATGACCCAGTCTAAAATCCCAGTACAAATATTTCTGCCGTTCAAACAGATTTTCCGCAGCATTTTGCTGCCTCTTGTCGTAGCGACTAAACTACAGGATAATAATACAGAACATACTACAGTACAATAAAAATATATACAGTAGTACAGGAAAATTTGTCGTTACGACAAAACGACCGAACATTTTGTCGTGTTTTGTAAGCGATTGTGACTTCTTTTTTTCTTTTCGACTGGGATTGACGATGACTGTGCTTACTGCAAGTGAGTACGACTGGTCACTAACCCTCCGTGGTCCCCTCCGCCACCGACGGTTTCCACGGGTGTACAAAAGTGTGCGACTTGCCTTTCTGTACGGCCTCCGCACGTCTACGTCCACGAAGAAATCAGCTACTCGCGCCGCGTGCACCGTGAACAGAATGATTCGTTAGCTCTGTTCCGACGCGCGCTACGCCGCAGCTGCTCTGGTGACCTGAAACAAACCCGCGCTGCGTCGTGCGTTCCGGTTCGTGAAGCCGATGCTGCCGCCCCCAAATAGCTTAGCTAGCTGCGGCGGCGATACCCCGCTGCGTCGCCGCGCGCTACATTACGCGCGACACACGTGGAGTAAAACCGTCCAGGGTCGGTTGGGGGTTCAAAACCTGACTCGAAGTTACTTTGGAAAAACATTTTTCAGCCATGTCCATGTCACTCCCTCCCCTTTACCCCCTCGTCTCCGATCGAATCAACTTCCTTTGTATAGCTTTTTTTTCTCAAATAACATTCTTTTTTGGTTCCTACCCCATTTAGATGATTTTGTTTTTTGTTGAGATCTTGCACCTTCGATATTAAAGCAAAGCCTCAGTTATTAAATGTATTGTGCTCTAAACGCAACCTGAGTCAGGCAGCATCAAGAATTTGAAACTGTTGTCGATAATTAAGCGTACTAAGATATAAACAGAGGCCAGACAGTTATTTTAACATGACATCCGAAGGCATGAGTCTTAGATTACGACGAGGATTTGTTCAATTCCAAGCCCCCGCTTTCTTCGAAGAGAGAAGTCGAACTGAACAATTTCTGATTGCCTTCCGTCGCCGGAAAATTTCCAATGGCAGCGAGGTCTGAGTTTTCGCAGTTCAGAAAACTGAGATTTCCGCAAGCGTTTCCGTGTTTCACCACCATAGAAATTCGGCCCCCGCGGTCGAAAAAGGAGTAAGTTATGCTAGGACTAAGAGAGTGAAGGCTTTGCCACCGCAACGTGCAAGACATTGCGGCATTAATGCGGCTAGGTCCAGAAGCGCAAGCGGCATTGCTGATCATCAAAAAATCATCACTCGTGCTCCTCCTAGGGCTTTAACAACTTAATAATTGATGTGCGAATTAATCCGACGTGTTGAACCATATCTATTCCGACTAAGGTGACAGTGACACACGGTTAAAAACGGGAGCAGTAGCGCGTGCAAACCACCACCGCGATTGTTGCATTATTAATGCATCCGCGTTGGCGTAATCTAATGTCCCCGCTTTTTCCCGATTGAAAGCACAATGTAACACGCAAAAACCAGGCCTAAGCTTTCCACTGCTGCGAGTTCGCACTCAGCGTGCAAGCTCGTCTCGAAGCGCGAGACGCGAACGACGTCTGGCGCTGTCATGGCGGCTAAAGAGGCTTTTCCGCCGAACCTGTCACCGGGCATCAGGCTCGTTTGGGAGTCGTTTCCTCTTTCTTCGTTTCCCAGTCGCACGCTGCTTTGCGGTGAAGCCTGGCTACCCAGCGTGCGACGTTTGCAAAGACTTATTACCAGTCATCCGCCGCAGAGCGGATTGATGTTCCCTGCGGGTTGGTCCAAATTTTTTTTTAATTTTTCTCGCATTTCAACGTCCTTTAATGCTTCTTCTTCTGAACGCTTCTTTCTTTCGTGTTTTTTTTCTTTTTCATTCCGTAATGATCAGTATATTACGAATAGTTCAAAAATATAATCAAATCGCGTTTGGTTTCGCTGTATGAACTGAGCCGTACCAGACTGGAGTAACCAAAGTGAATTCGGCGGCGAACCGGCTTAAAATAAACGTCTCGGGAACGGTCGTTAAGGCGAAGCGCCTGCGAAAGCGCCAGTTGTTGCCTTCCGTTTTTAGGTGTAGAAGAAAAAAAAAAGGCTATTGTTCGCTTTCCATTTTTGACAGGTTAAAGATTCCGCGCAATTAGACTCACCCAGATCTCGCAGTGCAGGAACGGGATGAGAGAGCTTACAAAGCGCACTATTATTGCGTTCTTTCTGAACGTGGAACAAGAAGTTAGTTATAGTGTTTTTTAAGGTTAAAAGAGAAGCGACTGTCCTCCGAAACGAATGGATATTCTTTACTGTTATTTTTTGTTTGTCAAGATAATAAAGGCGTTCACGGCGCGTTCAGCTCCCTGTTCGAGATAATCCTAAAATCAATCAGATCGAACAAATCCTGTTTTAAATACTAAAAAAAGATGCATTCCATACACATTTTCTACTGTTGGAAGAAACCGTTAACTGCAACACGGTAACAGCCACGGTTGCGAAGCTCGCTCATATTACTTAACGAGAATAGTCAGGATAAATGCTGCGGAAAATTGGAAGAGATGGCTTTTCAAGAGACTGCTGATATTCTCTGCCGCGAATAAAAGGCGGGAAAACATCCAAAAATCCATTTCATTAGATCAGTTCTAATCTTCTCACCAGCAGAGCCAACTTTTTGATCACCGCGATAACTAGTCTCTGCGTTGCATGAACCAATGACGATAAGGGAAATGAAACGTAAATATTGCTAGGATATATCGCTGTATTGTTCTGGCCCAGGTGCGCTGTAACGCAATATTTTTCATTGGCTGTTATACTGTACTTTCCACTTGAGCCTTCTTTCCGTACAAGGTCCATGATAGTGGATCTACTTGAACCATTACCTTAAGTTCACGAAAAAAAATGAAAATCGGTACGTGGAAAATTGGAAAATTGGCACTTTGCCGTCGCGCACAGGCAGTGTTGTAGGCTTGACCGAAAAAAGTAACTAAAGACGTTACTCATGACGCTAAAAACAAAGGAACGCGTTGCCGCCCTGCGTTAGCTGCAAAAAAAGGTAACGCGTTACCGTTGCCGTTACCGAAAAAAGTACCGCACGTTACTTTGCCTTTGCTTCATGGCCATAAATTTTAATAACTGCGTCTTCGCTGCAAAAACTCACGATAACAATTTTATAAAGCTCATAATTAACATACAACTTCTAGCTCAACCAACGCTTTTACCCGAATAAACTTGAAAATTGCTTTTTTTTTTTGGGGGGGGGGGGGGAGGAAATAGCACAGTATCTGTCTCACATATCGGCGGACACCCGAACCGCGCCGTAAGGGAAGGGACAAAGGAGGGAGTGAAAGAAGAAAGGAATAAGTGCCGTAATGGAGCGCTCCGGAATAATTTCGACCACCTGGGGATCTTTAACGTGCACTGACACCGCACAGCACACGGGCGCCTTAGCGTTTTGCCTCCATAAAAACGCAGCCGCCGCGGTTGGGTTCGAACCCGGGAACTCCGGATCAGTAGCCGAGCGCCCTAACCACTGAGCCACCCCAGCGGGTTGTTCACGACCTGCATAGCCAGTAAATACTGTTGAATGTGCTTTCTCTCAACACCGCTGCACTATGTCAGACAAGGCAGGCAGACGCTCGTGGCATGGTGACCCAAGAAAATGATCCATTTTTATGTTTCATCGCGCAATATATATAGCCAGAGCGGTCACATGACTTTTGTGAAAACTGGGCAAGGGAGATTAAAGCTTAGCGCATATCTCGGCGCGTATCAGTGAGAAGGCACCGCACACAGTGTGTATCAAAATGACATCACACAGTATGCGCTGTCCGGAAATAACGCGAAGAGGCGTGTTCTGCTCGCATAACTGACGAGTTCTGGGGTACCACAAGATGCAGTTTTCCGACGAATGATTTCGGATTGAGTTTTCGGACTGAGGCTTCGCAGTTTCTTTTCAGATGCATCTTGGCCCTGATCTGGACCTCGTATAGTGACTTTTTCTCATGGCCACTTTATTGTTTTTATATTTCTTATACTTTCAGCCAGCAAAGATGTGCAACAGAAAACACGACTATTTATTTTTCCTTTTATTTTCTCACGAACTAGCTTCACGAGATCAAGGCACTTCGAAGTACCGTGTGTGCATAATTTCTGCACATAGAACTTTCGACTTATGCTTTTACACGTCTTTGGACAATCGCTCACAGAAAGGATTACTTGAGCAACTTATCTCCGGCTCTTAATCCGAACTTGAAGAGCGTCACTTCAGCATTTGACTGTTCGCGTTGTACCTCTCCATTACTTTAGTAGCCCCTGGTTGCCATCAGGTTCTTTTCTTTGTTTAAAAAAAAAACTCGCATTCAGTTCAAGCAAGCTTTATTGCTGTCGGCAATTTTTTGCCGAAAAATGATCAGTTCCAACAAGTTTAGCTTTAACACAATCTAAGTTTTATTAATGAGCCCGAAGGAATAGCGCGTTGTATTATAAGAAGCGTGATTTCCAAACATCCTCATAAAAGCGTCTGCCGAGATTCGAAAAAAAAAACGTCTGAAAACGCAATATTTTTAGTGGCTGCTAGACATGAAAGCCCGCACAGAGCCAACAGTTGACTAATAGCCTCAAAAGCATTGATCAAACGTTCGTTATCTCGACAGATGCTTTTATAAGAGTGTTTGGAAAGTACGCTTTTTGATACCACGCACTATTCTTTCCGGGTCTACTAACAAAACTCAAATGGGATTAAAGCTAAACCTGTTTGCTCGATCAATGATTTTGCGGCTATTAGTTAACTGGCAGCTCTGGTAGAGCTTTCATGTTCAGAAACTACTGAAAATCTTTCACTGCAAAACAAGATAAGTGTCAGCAGAATTTCGACGGAGAAAGCAGCATTAGCTCACATATACGAAAATATCTCAGTCACGTTCTCGTTCAGGCCCGAAACCATTCAGATCGTTAACCGACGCGCGCCACTGGCTCACCGAGACACTCGGTCTCTAACTTAATAACTTGCCTCGAATTTCGAGCGGAACCACAGTCGCGGCATTATAGCAATGACGCATGCTGTTAATGCGGGCGTTTCAACCAACCGAGAGTTCCTGCAAAATGCCTGCTTCATACCCTGTTAACGACCATCGAAAGATTTTTTTGAAAAGCTTCACCTTCGAGCTTGTAGAGTCTTTTTTTTTTTCTCGAACGTGACATTTTTTAGACTGCCTGACAGTCATGGTGGGCGCGATCTTTGAAGAGGCAAAGAATACGGAACAGCATAGACCACGTCGCCATCTCTGCTGAACCACACGTGTCTGGTGAAATGACGTAGCACGCAAAAGGTGTAACTCCGACATGCGCAGTGCGGGCGGAGGAACCTACATTTATCAAGTGCAAGGCTTACAAAATTCCGGAAGTTCATGGAACGAATTTCGAGAAAGTTGGCAGAATTTTTTTGTTTGTTTTTATCTCTTCTTTAATCTCCCATATCTGATCAGCGACGAATCCGAAGTGCAATTAGGTCGCTCCGCTACTGTATTCATCGTTATATTGTCGCTAAGCCTAGTTGAGCAAACTGGAAACTGGGCACCCACACTGTATATATCCTGAGAAAATCCAATTGAGTAGAGCTACTAGAAAAAAAAACAAAAAAGGACAATGAGGTCCGAAAAGAAAGCGAAATTTCCTTCATTTTCACTCGGAACTGCGCGCACCTGAGCCCCTGGTGGGCCGACCATCTCCATTTGAAGATTGCCGACAAAGAAGGAAGGCCGCTCTCGGCTGTGAGACTCCGCAGATCCCGGCGTGAGTAGCGCGTTTTAGAGAACGAACTCCGCTCCGCACACGATGAACCTGGGCTCCCGGTATAACTGCGCAGAAATTTCTCGTTCATTTCAGCGAAGAGCCGAAGTAGAGGAGAGGGCAATTCAGGCGCGGAAAACCATCGCTCTCTGGCCCGACGTTGACCGATACCACGGCCGGGCCGGCCCCCCTGCGCTGCTGCCTGACAAAGAAAACAAGAGACGCAGTAAACAAACCAACACAACACGGCGCCGCTGCAACGACATGACACGAGGCCCTGTTTCTCTTTCGCTTACCGCTTCCACGAGGCCGCCCTGGAAAGGTGGGACGTGCCTGCGCCTATAACGTGATCGCGTGCGTGAGTCTTCTCTCCGGGGTTTAGCTTAATTCGTGGGGCGCGGCGCATATTGGGCAGCCTCGTTTTCATGCGGCCCGCACTTCGAAAAGTGAGTGGCTAGGCTCTCCTGTTGCGTCATAAAGGGCCAACCATTCGTCTCAAACTTGGTCAATCTGTCTCAGCTTGATGCTGTTCTTTCCGATAAACTGCGTCGTGTAAAGGGGAGGGGTGGGGGAATCTGTTAAGGAAGCTTGATCCGAGACGGCTGCATAAAATACATGGAACACCATGTGCGCCTGGTGGGGTTTGGAGTCGTTATGCAAAGGGATGTAATAAGTTTTGTGCCCGCTTGGTTGCGCAGGGGCTGCAGGTCACCCTCACGACTTGTACGCCATGTTGCCGTGGTACATCGCTTCTTTCCTTATATTTTGCGGCAGAATTTTGAGTGGATGTTCGCCATAAAACAAGAGGGATGTTCGCAGCTGGCAGAGTTTACATAGCGTTGTTTGGCAGAGCTTGTTAATCATCATGCTGTGAGGATCCTAATTAGGCAGCTGGTAAGAGTGAATGCGGAGGTAGAGAGATCTCTCATAAGCATGATGATATTTTTCATTCAAGTACAGGTTATTAACTCCAGGGCCAACTCTACCAGCACCCCGCGGGCTGCCGGTATGGCAACAACAAGCTATTTTTTGTGGACAAGTGACGCGCTTTTGATTTACTTGCTTCAGGCGGCTCTGCTCTCTGCCTCTGGATTCGAAAAATGACGTCTTGTGTAATGAGATCACATTTTCGTGCCTACCGCGCCGGCTCATCGTGTGCCGTTACGCTGAGTGACTTAACGAAAAGACCACTGCGCCTACGCGCAGAATGCGCAGATGCTGAGGAAGCACTTGTTTTTGCATACACGGGGCATCTCTCTCTTTATGTGGCGTGGCTCGTAATGAGTTCGCCAGGGAAGCCTCGTTGCCTTGCCGACGAGCTAGCCGAAGGCGCTTTTAAGCACGCCCTTGAAGCACAGGGCGAATCACAGCGAATGACGCGCCTACAGCGGCAAAGGGTATACCGTCGCAGGGCTTGCATAAATTGCTGTGCCGCATCTCGCCCTTGGCGAGCGTGAGAAGCAGCAACCTCAACGAGTCCGGTTGCAGTAATAAACCTCCAGAACAAAAAAAAAACCCCCGATGGACCACCACTGCCAAGAAACCACAATCAGGACGCCGCCAGATGAATAGGCGTGAAACTGCGCAACGCCTCTTCTTTGTTTTATTTTTTGCTTTTTCGTTTCTGTAGTCTTTCGTCTCCTTTCGTTTACAACCACGCTGCGGAGACGAAAAGGGAGGAGCACGTGCTCGGCGCCGGTTCTTACCGCGGTTTATCTCCGGCCGCCAGCCACGCCGAGCCTGTGCGCCCGAGAACACGTGGTCGGGGCAGCGGAGTTAACGGAGACATTAAGCCGGCCGCTATATATGCGAGCCACGGAGAGCGCGCCGGCGGTAATCGGTTGGAACCAACGCGCCAAACCTGCCGGTGCTGCCGCCTCAAGCCGTATACTCGCGAGACAAAGTCATTCGCCTCGGCACATCCACAACAGATGTCTCCTCTACGCGTGCTCTTGGCTCTTGGCCCGCCGTCTCTTGGCTCTCTCCGCGGAAGCGCTGGCAGAGAAGCCACGAAAAGAAGGCTCATTTTGTATGCATGAGTGCGCCATATAGTGCCGCTATGCGAGCTTAGAAAAAGGAGGCTAACCCTAGCCCACCCAAGTTACACCGACCAACCCTTGATTCGCGTATGCGCGCGTGACGTTGGCCCCACACCCACGAGGCAAGCAACACTAAATAGACCGAAACGAAAAACAGTAAAGTGGCGCGCCGGATGTATTTTGCGCCCCCGCAACTGAAGAAATCCTTGTGTTGTAACCGTGCGCTACATAAGGAAGTTGGGAACAAAACGGACAAGTTTGCGACAGAGTGAGATCCTTAAATCATATTCAAATGAAAAAAAAAAAGAAGCCAATTTCTTTTCCACACGTGCCCCGTAATCCTGCTCGGATTTCAGCTTCCGCGAAGAGAGGTATGAGCAACGAACTGTACGAGAGCGAATATATCGGATTTGAGTGTAATTAGGAAAGGGCTCACAATAAATTGAAGCGCGCCTTCCGTTTTCCCAGGGCTAATTTGGAAAGGCTTGCCTAGATTCGTAGGTAGCCAGAACAGAGCCAGTGAGGGGAAAGAAATGTAAAATAAGCCATTCGGACAGAGATGGTTAGCAAGGATATCTGATCCGGATTTGGCACAGCAGTGCAGAGCGCAAGTGGTGAGGGTCTCCAGTGCTTCGATCTCAACCAAAGGAATGGAGCAAATGAATCCCGGAAGGGGGCGCCGACAGAATGCTCGATCCATTACTGTCCCTGCGGTTGCTTGGGTCCGTTTCAATATCGCTGTCCGCCTTAGAGTGCTCATTTCGAAGAGAGCTTTGCGCTGCTGTAATGAGATCGCTGGGAAGGAGACCTGTCGTTTTCGTAATGCTGGTGATTCCCATATACTGGCTAAGCTGTATACAGGGACAAACGAGAGAACGAATAGGTGCAAAAACACTGTACCAGAGCCTGTGACCTTTGGAAGTTTTACTGTTTGCATGACAACTTTCGCGTATTTATCCTACTATTTCTTCCGTTGAACGTTGGCTGCTTAGCATGCTTTCAATGTTGGCCTGAGCGCACCTCATCTACTTCGAAAAGCTATGGAAACACTAGGTCCGAAGCACACTAATGGTGAATTCCAATCGCAGGCCCCGAGCGGTCTGCACGCTCTGTGACAGAGCGCCTGAATCCGGCGCAGAGCGCGCGACCTGAAATTGCGATTGGAGTACACTTGCTCTGGCCAGAGCATGTAGGGCGCCGCTGAAAAAGAACGTCACGCAAACTTCCGGTCGGATCCGCCGATTTCGGCGGAGCAGTCCCGACTGCTCCCCGGAGCAATCTCGGCTCGGCAACCGCTCCCTGTCTACGATTGGAAGACGCGATCCGTGCCTCAGATCTGCGTTTGGAATACAGTTGCTCCGAAAAGAGCAGAAATCGTTGCTCCCGAAGTGCTCCAAATCTGCGATTGGAAGTCACCATAAGAGAGGCTTTCGTTGGAACGCCATGTGCACCGTTCATCCTAGAACGTTCCAGGCACTTCTCAAACGCGCAACCACCTCGGTGGGCTGCAGACCTCCTATAGTGCGCTGGCACGTGTGCTTCTTCAGATCGCGTGATAAGGAATAAGCACGCCCAGCCAGAACAGTGACATGCGAAAACAATTTTTTTTTTACTCTAGGTCCAGTCGAGGATTCGTAGATACCCATTTGAGCGTTGACAAGACGTTCCCAGTGACTTACCGCCCAAATGCCGTAATCTGCGAGCCGCAAGTTAGCCGACCGCATTGCCAACGACCAGGGTAGTCTCCAAACAGTGTGAGATGGTGTTTGGAAAACAGAAATGCTCATATATACGACTTACGAGCACTTGACCGCCATGCAAGAAGATGGAGGAGGGGCACGCATTCCGCAACTTTCGAGAGTTTTGCGGCGCTCTGTACGCTACATGGGTCGCATTCATGACCAAGCCACGTATAAGACGGTTGGCTCGTAATATGGCATACAAACGTCTGCACTCCGGGGTGGCGCCGCGTTTAACGAAAGATGGTCTTGTCAATCAAAAAGAAAAAAATTCATCAGGGTTTCTGTCGCTGTTGACAAGCACGACGCTTTGTACCTGCCCTTTGTAATCTGAGCCTACGCATTGCTCAAGAATGTCGCGAGGGGCGCCTGACAAAGCGCCGCATCCGCACGCGCTACCCTTGACCTTCCCGAACAATTGCCTTAGCATGTGTCGTCCCTGGTGCCTGAAAGGGCATCAGGGACGACTCGGTACAAGGCTGCAATGTTGGCCAATGGCCGGGGTCTTTCCACATATCGCGATAGCGAGGTCGCCACTGGCGCGTGGAAATGGTGCGACCTATTCATGCGCTGAGACTTCTAGCGAGTTTTGCCTCTGCATTGTAAAGCTCGTTCAACGACGAGAGATATTCGACAGCCGGTTTAATTGTTCAGTATTTTTGACGTCTTCTTTTCAGTTTGATGTCGCCAGGTATAATGTTGCGCATACCCAGCAATTCTGGACGAAAGCATTTTTGAGCGGGAAACCGTTTATGAACGCAGTTTTTTTATATAGTGTGAGATTGCACCATAACAATCAATATACCTAGAGATCACTCGACGGCAGTCTTATACTTTTTTTGCTATTCACACTTTTCCTATCGTCAAAAGCGTTCCCCATTGGGTTTCTACGGCAGTCTTAACTGCTCGATGCGATCGATGGAAAGACTTTAAAAGAAAGATTTTGCTTGATGTTAGAATAATGGACCATTACCACAAATATTTCCATAACAGTGCCTTACAATTTCCCAATTTTAAAAGTTTTTGCCCCAGAAAGCTGGACTTGGTGACACCTCGAGATCTTTAATTAGTGCGTGCAGTTCTGTCACAGCCACTGGGACAGTTTTCAAATGCAAAGCAAATTTGCGCCCACCAGGAAATGCTGCCTCCTTGCTATCAAGCTGTAAGAATAAAACTGATGAAACCAATTAAAGTCAATGCAAACTACATTCTGAATTGTAGTTCTGCCCCGCAGGCCACGCTTCATGTGACGCAGTGACATCCAATCGCGTCGTGGCCGCAATTTTTGTGACCAAGCCGCACACGTCGTGATTCGCTGCCTTTTGATCACGCGACATGAAGTCGATTAGTCAGACCTTTCGTACGTTCCGCCGTTTGGACCCATTGATGCTGGAAGTAATTTTGTCTCAAATATATTCGCAGTGCAGGTGAATGCCATCGATTCTCAAGGGGAACACTGTTCCACGAAGATCGCCAACTATCTTTTCCACGCTGCCATAGCCTAGGCGAGTTTAAGTAGACAAAAGAGCAAATTAGTGTGTGTTTTAATTGCGTTTCTCTTCTTATTTCCGCTCCTAGTTTAAGTTATGTCGAAAACAATAGCAAGTTTGCGAAAAATTCAGTCTATCAGGTGTCGTGGTCGTGTCGCGGTGTCTACGACCTTTAAACGTCATGGGCTTCCCCTGCATGTGGTCGATAGGCGGCGCTTGCCGTGAACAAAGTCGGCCAAGTGGTGACCTCGGCTTCGGATGCCGACACTCTTTCCACGCTCTGATTCACCGCTGCGTGGTTCGCGAGGCTGTTGATTCACGGTGACCGGTCATGCCAGCGTGAAGAAAAAAAAAAGTAGGAAATACCAGAGATATTGCTCACTAAGTATTATTGCACTCATCTCGAGATACAAAAGGAAGGTCACCAAGGAACACTGAAGCACCGCGTAAGCACATGCATTTTTGCATAAACTGCGTTAGTTAGAGGTGACCAGGCTTTAGCCCGTTGCAACTAATAGGAGCACATTTTGCATGTCGCTGCATTTAATGCAAGCGAAGGCTTGGCTATAGTAAAGGTTGTTTACCACTTGTTTTTGTGTCCGTAATGCTTCGCCCAAAACTTACTATATGTCGTGTGCAAGTTCCAACGCATTTGCAGGAATCGGACCAAGCAGAATAGCAGAACGTCTTACGAAGAAGCAGTATAGGATTGGGCAAGTTGGTCAGACATGCTACAGGGAATAATGGCGCAGCATCAAGGGACGAGGAAATCAGGAAGTTTTTATTTCACAAACCGCAAAAGAAAAAAGCTTTCGCGAGGACGAGCCAAAAAGGTTGTTCGATGTGGAGCTTCTGGAGCCGAGCATATAGAGGTTGTAACTGACAATTCAGTTGCTTCTGGAGCCGAGCACAGCCAGGGTGTCAATGACAGGTTGGTTTATGATGAAGATTTATATATACAGAGATGAGTCTTTGATGATAACGCAGATACGAAGCTCACAGACTGGCAATGTGGTGCCATGAATTCCAGGATTACATTTCAATAACATTCCTAGCCAGAAGTTATCTTAGAGAAACAAAAGGCAAACAATCCCATAGTTTTGACTCTGAAAGAAAAACCGCGAAGATGTGCCGGAATACCAGAGAATGAAGAAATAGTTAACCCGTCCTTTTTTTTTGTATATAAATAGAACTAGCTTCCTTTTTTTTACCTTTTAGACTTACAAAGTTTAAACAGTTCAGATTTACAAACTAGCAGAAAGAAAACTTCTTGCGACGAACTAAATACTATTATTTTAGGTACCCATAAGTGCAAAGCACATGTTAAGCGAAAAAAAAAAGGAGCAATTATGCAGATGGGTTCAAAGAAAAGACTGTGATGCATTCGCGTGTAATTGTATTCCTGCATGCGAAGAAGCAGATCAGGCAAACTGCATCTCTTAATTCCAAATGAGAACAGGAAGTTTTCAACCCGAAGCACTTTACTTGATTGGCATCTGTGCGCATTACCAACGTCATGTGGGACCGTAGTCTCCAAGCCGAAGAGGCTGACGCTGGGTCAAAGGCCGCAAGAAACTGGCTTGTTCGACATAGTAGTCACAGTCACGTGATAGCCAGAAGACACAAAGAAAAACTCACTAAAGACAATTTACGGCCTGTTCTGCGTCTCAACAAAAGGACTACATTCTGATCACAAATTTAAGCGGCATTGTATATAGACAGGAATACAATATGCATGAAAAAATAAGTGCTATCGTAAAAAGCTTGGTGGCCCAGACTTGAAAACTGCAATCCTGGGTCTGTATTCAGCCTTGGTTCGTTGAAGTAAGTTACTTTGCAGTTTTTTTTTTTCGGTATTTACCTCGTTTGCGAAGAGTGTCTTAGTGTGCCAGAGTTAGGCCTGCATGCGCCATTGCAACGGTGACGACGGGCTCGGTCATCGCCATGAAACAATACCATGTCCCGACAGCATTTAGGGCTATTTTGGTCAGCCCAGCGCAGAGTAGCAACTTGGTGTCATAATTTATTATCATATAAGTGTGGCCGCATTCCGCGGTAGCCCAAATTTGCTGCTGGAACGACAAGATTTGGTTACAAATTTTAGCGACAAACGACCGCATGTACCGGTTGAAGTATCGGAACATGAATGTCTTATCGAGACATATTCAATTCAAAGTGATCCATCCGAAATATAAATTTCTTGATGCAAAAGCTCGTTCTGCCTAAACCTGATTCCATCCAATCTTTTAGCATCTACCTGAGCAATTATGCAAAATATCGTTCTTTCTAACACTGATTCCATCCCATCTTTTAGCACCAACCTGTGCAATGTGCCGCGTTGCCAGAGCTTATCTCCCATGGTTCTCAGCTTACTTGTTTCAGAGCTCGTACGTTGCCCTTCGGCGTGGTTTGGCGACATGTGCCACTGCCTCCTGGGCAGGAAAGAACATTTTTAGACAAGAAACACTAATTGTGGCAACGCGAAGGCATCATAAGATGCCCTAAGGGCTTTAAACGCTCCTAAATGGCGCAAACGCAATCATCAGTGTGACGTAAACCCATTTTAGGGTATTCATAGGAAGCACTTAAGGGATTATGCATCGCTGTAGAACATTTTGTTCTTTCACTGTGTAAGCGCATTTTCATGGCCCTAGCTCATTATAATGCATGTGATTAACCCCTCGTTCAGCCTAAAATAAATTAAGCGCAAAGTGGGCGCACTACTTAGGCTTCACCTGATAGAGTCTTCTATCCTTTCATATGTTTATTATATAATATCCCAAGCCAGAAAATCAGTTATTTGCTTAATGCAGGGATGGCGACTGCAATCAAGGAAAACTTGTTAATGGATTTGAACAAATCGTACTAAAAAAGTTAACTGTTTAATCCAGAGTAACGTAACTGCTCGAGCAATTAAGCGCGTTGTCGGTGCAGTCTCACTCAAACAGGGCCGTTGCGCCTGCCACTAAACAAGCCGTGAAGCCGGCAAGGCATGTTTCAACGATCAGTGCGATCGCGGGCTCTCCATGAACGAAGATGGCGCCAGAATTATCAGCCCTTTAATGCCATTTCGCACACTGAAAGCAGACGAACGCACTTATGAGGAGAAAGCACGTGGTGTCGTCTACCGAAATGTTCGTCGACAAATATGCTGAGATGAGCGTTATTTTATTTGTGTGTTTTGACGCTCCCCTCAGGAACCCTCCATGGCTCTTTGTGTCCAACAGATCTGTAGGAATTGTTGAACCAAATAAAGGGGCATCGAAATGAAGCTGGAGTTAGCAAAGACTGTCCAAAGGGATAACAGCAAAAAGCACTCGCTGTATGCCGGAAAAGCCCTGCATGAAAGTCGAGCTCTTGGCGTCTGCGAAAGCTCCGTTCCCTCAGACTGTCTATGGCGACTACAGACAATCAGAAGCGTGCCGTTCTTGCTATGGGGTGGCGGCAGATAGGCTTGCAACTAGACCTGGCCGTTTCGGGTTCAGGACGCCGGATTGCTGCTGGCACACAGACGATCACTTTCATCCTCAGCGAGGAGTAAATTTCGTCGCGCCTGTTTCGATTCTCCCGGGAGGCCCTACATTTCGCACAGACTCGTGGGCCTGCACGCGAGCTCGCGAGGCCTATCTCGAGCGTGGAGCCCGAGATCCGGTGTCCGGTTGCAAACAAAATTTTATTGCTCGGATCGCACCGAGGAAAGGAAGCCAGGATGGTGACTGGCACCGACAAGGAGATCATAGGACAGAAGAAGAAAAAAAGGGGGGAGGGGAATGATAAAATGAACAGAAGCAGCCAGTGCATGATGAGATATGTTCCCGGAAGTATAACCTTTCTATATTTAGACTCATAAATTACAGGAGGAAAAAAATTACTCGTGTAGCTCAGCATTAGAAATAGCATGCGTATTCATGCAATTTGATTCTGATTCTTGGTAGGCTGTACTCTGTCACAAACAGCGGGTATCAAATATTCCTGCCTGATCTTTGACGTGGTGATAAAAGATAGCCGGTTCTAAATGCATTATACTGAATGCATTATGCTCGAGCAGCCTCGCTGGAGCTGTATTATGCAACCATAGTTGACGTCATCCTAATGCTGCGATTGTCTTTCTTGCATAGCTGAGTCTGGAGAACGGTCCGTTATGTGTCTGGCCTGAAATCATAGACCAGCAGGAAATCAGCGCGATAAACTTTTAGCATATTTCCTGCATAAGTCTTTCCGAATTTTTAACGTTGTTGTGATCGAAGTAAGCTTTCTATTGCCCTTCCTACATTTCTCAAAGTTCTGTAGCGCTTTTATCCTGAAATTTATAATGCAAGGAGATAATGGTGGACGTTTGTTGACTCAAGAAGGCCGCATATGATTGGCTGAGTCGGTTGGCACGCTAATAATGTTACGCAGTGTCGCCGTTCCCATGTAGGTCCGTTCCCATGCCTGAGGCAATCAAGCGTGCCGTATCCTTCAGTAAAAAGAATGATTACTTCGCGCCAAATAAAAAAATAATAAAAAGTCCTCATTTCGGGTTACAGCTGCTGTCTGTGATGTTGCTGCCTTCTCCAGATAAATATTGCAGTTTAAAAAAAAGGTTTCGAAGCAGTAAAGTAATATGCGCCCTCCGTAGACAACGTTTTGATGGGAAAAAAATTACTTGCATCTCAGCCAGATGGGAAGCATTCTCGTTGCTTATGCCTGTTGTCAGTCCTAGAGCAATGGCTCTTATCTTTATTTATCTCGCTGGATAGCACATCACGGATACATTTAGATGTTTAAGCCTTCTTGAGGACATGGAAATTCAGGTTTTCTCTAGTACCAATGTATTTTCCATTACTTCTCTCGGTGCTAAGGGCGAGGTCCCATAATCTAATCGTTACAAGTCCAAGCACTCAGTAGCAAGCTAGAATTCCCACTACAAGCATCACCTCAAACTACGTAAGACCTCACCTCTGCACCGTCAGTAACGTAATTCAAGTTCTAGCGAGTTTCTTACAGGAAGATTTAAAAAAGCAGCCATAAATTTGAGGTTAAAAAGATAGTGGCAGTCGAACACGCGCAATAGTACACGCGTGATGTTTTATAGCGTCAATTTCCGGATTGATGAGATGATAATTTTTTTCCCCGACGAGAAAACTTCACGTGAGTCCTTATTTCGGATTTCTTTTTCTTTTTCTTGTTTTGCAGCGACGACAATGCACCACACGGAGATGAAGGCCTTAGTTCTGTGTTCTCTGGTCCTGCTGCTCACGCTAGTATCCACAAAAGGTGCATCATATCAGGTAAGAACTGTTCGCTTCCTTTCTTCACAGGCATTGGCAGATTAAAGTACTTTATTTGAAAAAATGCGTGGGTTTACTATTATCACAATATATTTAGTTTTGCATGCTGACTAACAAATACTTCTCTGGAGTGCATAAACACTGAGTATTAAAAAGTTGAGAGAAAATGCTGCGCCGCTACCAGATATGTCACGACAGCTCGGTAATTCCAAGAAATGTGACGTAGGCTTCAATGCATGCATCAGTACACGCCTGTTGACGAGCGGTAAGAAAGAGAGAGAGAGAGAAAAAAACTTCATTTGGTCCATTAAGGGTTTAGCGTTCGGTCTTCGTCTGCATCGCTGCAGACTCTCGACCTTCAAAGCAGGGCTGGGCCCCTATTCCAGGGCTCCACTGAGTCGCGCTGCTTCGCTTGCGTGCTGCACCATTGCCCTTTGGGCGGCGAGCTCGCAGCTGGTGAGCCGGCTTTCCCACTGCTCCGCACTCGGGGTTTTGTGTTGGTGGAACGTGTAGTTTCGCTTACACTCCCAGGTTATGTGGTAAAGCGTGGGGGTTGCCCCGCACCGCGGGCATGCGTTCCTATACTGTGTAGGATACATATTGCTAAGTATATGTAAATTAAAGAATGTTCTTGTTTGCAGCCTCCGCCAACTAGCTGCCTTTTATTGTGTTAGGCCCTTATGTGGCGGGGAGTATTTAATTCTCCCGCCTCTTTGGTAGTTTAGGTATTCTGAAAATCCGACCTCCACGGTGAAGTGCTGTCCCAGGGCGTATGGCCGCTCGGCTCGGTACGTGATCTCTCGAGCCAAGCTGTCTGCCCTTTCGTTTCCTTCTACCCCAGTGTGTGCCGGAATCCAAATTAATTTGTGGGTTGCTGTATTTCTTATGTGTACTGCTTCGCGGAGCGGTAAGAAGTTTTTCTCTTCCTATCTTTTTTCTGGCAAGCCATTGCTACTGCCACTAAGAAACATGATAAAGATTTTCACGTGTTCACGCCACCATGACAAACAATTATCCTCTGTAACTCGCGAAAAACGGGAAAGACTGAACAGAAAGCGCAAAAAGCAGCAGAGGTCCAAGCGTGTTCGCACTCGCGTATACTGCTCAAATATCCCCTGCCAACTAGTACACCAGTGTGGGTTTCTCATGCCCCCAGCGACGTTTCCTCGCACAGCAAATAAAATCAAACTGAAGCTTTCATCCTTCACACCAATAAGAACCATTCCCGCAAAACGTATGACTGAAACAACCTTTGCACGCGTAAGACAAGCAAACTAAGGCCGGTGTCGGTCATAGGCAGGGCTTCGATAAACGCTATTGCTTGCTTACCTTCAAAAAGTTGGTCAGGAACTGTCTGACTGATCGCACTATACAAAAACGCAATGACGCATGGCCACGTATTTTAATAACCGGCGAAACGTCATCTCATCCTTTCTTTTGGTCGGCGCCTTCCACTTTCGTCATGTACCATCCCGACCAGACGGGTTTCCGTCGGACTCTAGACTTCAAGCATTTTAATAACCGGTGTCACACAAGAAAAAGGGGGTAAGCAAGCAAATCTTTTCAACATTATTATCCACCCTTGCGGGTTCATTAGCCCCATCTGTGCATACGCTGAAGGCCTCTCCACACCAAGCTGCCAAACCACGCATACTGTAGTTTAAAACTGGCAATAAATCGCATAAAGCAACTGCAGCTACGTCACTCAAATTTATTCTGTGGCATCTCCCAAGGTGGAGTAGGTTTCTGTTGTAAGAGGTATTAGAATTTGCACAAGTGAGTGGATTCGTCCTTGCTTTGGGAAGATAACCCGGCGCAAACACCAAACTAGGTCATCTACTCTACCAGGCGACGTAACTAGTATGACAAGCTGGTGGCTGGACCAAGGCTGGAGTTTTTGTAACCAAAAAAAAAACTATGAAACTCAATTCGTTGAAATAAACCACTCATTAAAAGTCGTAATTATAACAGGGCAAAAATAACGCCAATGTTCCAGAAAACTGTATAGATTTCCTGTGCAGCCGTTAAATTGGGCTCAGAAAGAAGGGGGGGGGGGGGGGGGGACGCAGTTGTAGTTACTGCCTTAATTCTGTGATGTGTTTATCTTACTTCAATGCCTGTGACCCAGGAGCTTCGTAGCGAGCAAACTAGATATAATCTTTGGGTCTTTGCGCGAACAGTCAATAAATGTTAAACGTCCGAGACCACTGCTGATCAGCTGAGGATACGGCTCACTTGTAAGCGAATTCGAAGACTGGCTTTGTCATGTCGCCCTAAGAAGCCTTAGACAGAAGGCATTAAGAGATTTGAAACCAGCACGGACGAATATCAAGAGATAGACATACTTAGATCTACCAGCGCGAAATGAAGCAAGAAAAAAAGTTGAGAAAAGTTTTCATTATACGCGCTTTGTGCGCTTATTCATACTTCTTAGGAAACCACCGAGCACTGTTCTAGCATTATAGTGCACCGCCATATTTATCGGCTTGTTGAAAAAAAAAAAGAAGAGTAAAAGCAATTATAGAATACGGTTGAACCCCGACATATCGATTTTGGATATCACGTATATCTTTACACCTTGAACGAAACTGTAAATACTGTAAAACGAAAAAAATAAATCATGCAAAAGCGCAGATATGGTTTCAGCACCTCTGAAGAAAAGTGTCATATGTTCATGACGTAAACTTCAGGTACCAAACTTGTTTTTCTGGCAACTTCTAGGAACTTTCGGCAACAAACAAATCGTCCATGATTGTGGCTCTTCTGGCTTATACTTGCTTTTCTCTCAAAATTGAACAAGTGAATGTTTAGGAGGAAGATCACAAGCGAGCTATGAGGTACAGATTATATCGGAACGCCCACGCATAATTTCGACCACCTGAATTGTTTAACACCAATGAAGATGTCAGTATGGAGACGCAATGCTATTTCGTTGCCATGTGTAAAGGCTACCGAGGTCAGGAATTTAGCCCTCGCACAAAACACATACACCCAGGAGGAAGACGCAACATCTCCTTTTCCACCATTTTGTCTGCCTTCTGACGTTTCTGGCTTTCTGACGTTTCGGCATAATACGCATACTCAGGAGGAAGACATGACAGCCACTTAGCCACCACTTTAACTACCTCTTAAACAGCTTCTGATGTGTCGGCAGGTGAACACGATGAGAGCATCGTAGAGCTAGACGAAGTGTGGATGTATTCACTAAAATACTCCGTTGAAAATTAGGAATGCAGTGAAGAGAACGATATGCGTTGTGCTCTGAAAACTTGCTGTCTTTACAGAATCATTGATCATGTTTGTAGACACAAAGAGAATTAGGCGGTATTTCCATGTGCATGGCCTGATGTGTTGTTTGCCTTTCCTTGGCTCAAAGCTGTGGCAGTCAAAGAAGCTGGACAAGCGTCATTAGACTATGTTCGCGATAACGCGCATACATATCGCGTATACATATTTTGTTAACACAGACATAGCCACAATGAAGGCTGGTTCTCATATATGCCCTAGAGATATACCGCAAGTAACCAGACCAGTACCGAAAGAAAAAATTGGCGGTGGTTTAGCTTTGGTTAAACCTGGAGTGACGTGATAGCTACAGCTGGCCGAGTGGAACTTTGTCACGTTACCAACCACGTGACGAACCACGTGATCAGCCACGGCGCCGCGCCGCCGGCAGCTGCTCCGCAACACGCTGTCAAGTACAGCACCTGGACTTTTGTAGCTATCGCTACAAAAGTCCAGGTGCTGCTCATCTCAATATTTCTTGTGGAGCAGTCAGTTTGCTGAGAGCGTTAGGCACCACTGCTTGTTTGCATCACTCCATACACAGTCATGAAGTTGTCTCGAATTTCGAGCTGCAACATGCTTCTATTCATTTCCTTTTTGTTCTTTGTGAATTGTCGGATACCAGTTCAGCGAACCCAAAGAAGCTGCAACACTAGTGGCACCACGAAGCACCGTTAACGTGTGAAGTTTTCTAATTATTCGTTTTTATTTGACAATGCTCCACAGCTTAACGAGTAATGTGAGACATTCAGGAGTGTGAAAAAAGCCACCAGCAGAGCGTCGCATTAGTGCATGAAATGAAGTACCAGATACAACAGAAGAATGTAGTTTGCATGGCAGAAGTACAAAAAACTAAATTGGGCCAAAAGGCCCAAACATAAAGCTGTACTGTGCACATCCGGAAAGCACTCCACGAACTTTTGGCTAAACACCCACCTTCTTCCACTAAAAAGGGGGGCATGAATGAATACATTTGGCGGCACTCTGTTCTCGAGGGAAGGAACCGTTTTACAAAGCTTCTTGGAAAAAAATATTGAAATAATGCTGAAAAAATACACAAAATGAAAGATAACACGTCGAGCTGAAGTATCAACTCACATAAAGATCGTTCTCGATAAATTATAAATGAAGTGAAAACTTTTGCGTAGAACTCAAAAACACTGTGAAACTCTCCGACTCTGAACTATACATTCTCAAAGCAAAACAGCAGTGTATAAAATCGGCATTCGCGTCACTTCAGTGAGCAGCAGGCCCCGTATCCCCAATTTCAGGCAGTCGCCGATATTATCATAATCCTTTTGGTAGCTTCATCTTTCACATACACTACATTTCCTTAATTTGCTACGTTTATATGAACTCGACAGAAGTTGAACTGGTTTCGTTTATGAGCGTTTAACGTCCCAGAGCGGCTCAGGCTATGAGGGACGCGGTAGTGAAGGTGAAGGCCTTCGGAAATATCGACCACACGGGGTTTTTTAACATGCACTGACATCGCACAGTACCCGGGCTTCTGGAATTTCGCCTCCACCGAAATTCGACCTCCGCGACCGGGATCGAACTCTTGTCTTTCGGGTCAGCAGCCGAGCGCCATAACCACTGAGCCACCGCGGCGGCGCAGAAGTTGAACTGAGTCCCCTCTTTGAGGGAAAGTGAAAAAAGAAATTGCAGAAGAGCGTAGAGGACAAGTCACCGCATTTCTTCTCACAAGCGACTCTTTCCTTCGAATAATCAACTCGACCCTGACTCTGACGAGTTCATGCAAACGTAGCAATTGTTCCATCATTTGGACATCAAACTAATATACTTTCTTTGTTTAAGTACAAATTAAAATTTGTCCTTCTTCATATGCGATTTTCATTAAAAAAGGGTTATTTATCCTATGCATCACGGTATCTACAGCGCGTAACTGTATTTTATTCTTTAATCTTTTTCTTGTATTCAAATCTGGCGGTCTTGCACTTTATACTATGTACCTTGCCATTTGTTGTCTCTTTCTTCGCAATATAATTCGTGCACATTGATCCTCTTTTTACCTTCTGTTCTCTGATTAGTTGTGTATTGAAATTTACCCTCATGGGAGGTTCCACCCGCAATCTTGTACCTTGGAACCTCTCGCTGTATATTCTCGTAACTTCTTTTGGAATAATAATAATAATTGGTTTTGGGGAAAAGGTAATAGCGCAGTATCTGTCCCATATATCGTTGGACACGTGAACCGCGCCGTAAGGGAAGGGATAAAGGAGGGAGTGAAAGAAGAAAGGAAGAAAGAGGTGCCGTTGTGGAATTCCGGAGCCCTCCACTTTTGGAATCACAAATAAACTTTCAACTTCATCACCTTGGCACCTGCGTTAAGGAACGAGAACCTGGCTGCACAGTAAGCCGCTATCAGGTGGCTGATGAAGTTCGCGTGGTTGCCCGTCTTCAGTCGCGCGCGCGAAAGCGCAACCTCACGCTGACTCAGCACGAGACGCAGGACCAATCTTTCAAAACACGGGATGCGCACACGCTGGAGCGCCTTACAGAACCGCTAGCCTCGCGAATCGTGAAATACGGACTCGCGACGGACCCAAGCAGTGGGCGGAAGGTCAAAATATTCTCGGCCACGTGCCGCCCAACTTGTTTTCGACGCCGGCAGTGGCGAAATGGAAGCGAGTAAATATCAAAGCAGAACTCGGAAAACATAATAACGGATATTTTACAAGAAAAGAAAAAAAAGATATCGAGCGAGTATCTGACAGTGAACCCTGCAAGACCTGCACATTGCAAGCGGCTATTGTGTGCGTCGCGGGCGGCTCTTTAGGGGCGCGAAAGTGTTGAAGCGAGCGATTTTCTCGTTGGGCTCTGCGGGGGCAATATTTTCGGCCCCAAGGGCTCACTGGCCTCTACACGTGCTAGACTTTTTTTGCCAGGCTTAGCACGCTGTGAAAATTTTTTTGCGAATGCAGGCGAACTAAAGCACGGCGTAAGATGCGGAATCGTTCAGGCATAAAAATATGTTTTTTTATTCCTGTGTGTCCAAGCATGAGGCGAAAGAAAAAACGCGAAAAATGGAGAAATTTAGGCTGAGCGTTGTGCCACAACCCTCTGCGTACACGCTGGTAGGTTGTCGGAGGTCATCAATGTGATATGAGCCACGGCATAACCGCATGTGTGCAGTGGCGATCGGAACAGAGGCAATCACTATGCTATCAAGCAAGAAAGGCTGCTTTTAAGATACGAACTCGACAAAATAAAAGACTCCAAGGCAGGAACCAAGCGCTGTTTTTTTTTTTAGCGGCATTTGGCTTATTTTAAGGTACCATTTTGTTTTCGCACTTAACGTCCGGGTACAAACTTCTGACGAGAAAGTACGTACATACGTGGAGCAGCGCACGGTCATCATCGTTTTGTATTCAAGCGTCCGCGATGAATTCGAGTAATGCGCTTACGATTGCAAAATGCCTTTCAACGAAACTCATTAAGAACAGCTGTATTCGAAAGAGCCAAATACGACAGGAATTCTAAATTAGCATCGCTACCATTACACAACGCTTTACGTGTTTGAGTTAGCGCTCATTAAAACTTACACACCACCCACGTCACATCTTGCTTGTTTTAGTCGCAAGGAGAGAAACAGCACCGTAGTATGTGCATAACGTTGGCGGCATTTCCCGTTCGAAATGTCCCTTATTCGCTTGGTGGTGAACAGTACTTCGCGGCTCAAAATACAAGAAAAGCAATTAGCGCAAGATGTCTCAACAATACAAACAAGACGTGTCAATGAAAAGCGCGCCACTTCGGGAAATGCTATAACCAAATGGAGTCTTGGAAAGCACGCGCGACAAGGAAAGAGGGCGCACTGCTCCCTCGTTAAAATATGCCACTGCGATTAGCGTGAGCCATGTTCGCATACCTAGCCGTAGGAAGGAGTGTACGAGGTGAGAAAAAGTGAGTACGTGGGTGGGAGAAATGGTGCGAAAAAAGTTTTCAGGGTGTGTGCTGTTAAACGCTTGTTATTCGGAGATCGTCTCGTACGCTTGAAATGACGTCATAATCTCGTGACCATGATTGGCAATCTGATCCGCCGGGAACATGAATATTGTGTAACATGGTCCATTGTTATCGGTTATGCGTAATGTGACTGATAATTAATAAGCTGCGTCACCCACGTGACTAATTAACTGGCATGACCCACTACACCCCAGATACGTGGCAACCAGAACACCATTACACTTACAGGATCCTCATGATCTCTCGCGTATCCTGACCACCTGCACAGCTGAAGCTTACACTAGTGTCATCATGCGAACGTTCCTGCCATTTTTTTTTCACAGTGACACCTGTTAAAGACATTACCCAGTTCTGCGGCGTCAGCGCTCGATGGCGTTGGTGCAACACCGCGCCGCGCTAATTGGTTATCATACGGTGACATCACTCACGAAGTCGCTGCGACGCACCAAGCTGAGTGGTCCGGACACAGTGACTCCGCGAGTGACAGCATAGTGACGACACTCGTAACAAACCGCTGAAGACAAGTGTTAGTTAATGAAGTATATTATATTCACCAGTGCAATAAACAACGCCTCGCAGCGATAACCGTCCTGTGAATGCTCCTTCTTTTTGCTGCTCAGCTGCCCTTATCGCATTGATCTGCTAGTATTCCGTTGTAGCCGAGCTCATCCCCCCGTCCCTCCCCGCAGAGTTCCGAGGCTGGTGGCGGCGGCGACGGACAGCCTTCGGAGCTGGGCGACGTGCTTCTGGAGGAGCAGCTGGCGTGGGGCGAGGGAGCCGACGGCGGTCCGGACGAAGAAGGCCGCGTGCTGGACGCTGCCAAACGCGCCTTCCACGCCATGCGGGGCAAGAGGGAGGGCGACGACGTCTGGGACGAGGACAAGCGCGCGTTCCACGCCATGCGCGGCAAGCGGCTGCTGGCGCCCGCTAGCGTCGACTCCTTCATCGCCCAGCTGCGCCGAGCCGTGCTCCAGGGCAAGCGAGGATCGGGGTTCTTCGGCATGCGCGGGAAGAGGGAGAGGCGTGAGTGAGGGCCCATCCTGTTCTCTTTCTTTTTTTTTTTTTGCGCCTGCATAGTCGAAGTCCTTACGCGGACCACTTTGGCCTGGACAACAATAAGTGAAACTTTTTCGTGCCCTGAAACCAGGGGTGAATTCCCAGGGAGGGAAAGGCAGCCCCTGCATTACCAGCATAGATAGATTGATAAAGAGGAGGAGGGAAAAGCAGGGATGTTAACCAGAAAGGGGTTCCGGTTGGCTACCCTGCACTAGGAAAGAGGAATTAGGGCACTAAAAGGAGGAAATCCGCACTGCAATATCTGAACTAGAGTACCCTATTACGTTATATCACAGCTCTCTAGCGAGCCGCTTGGATCGTGGGCTGCCCGATAAAAAAAAAAGGCGGCGGATTTTGACTCTTGGATACAGTGAGGTGAAACATTTGATGAGAGCTTGAAAGTTGGCGCTGAAAGATTTAAAAGAGAACTAAGAGTGCATACAATGTGTATTATAGCTAGTTAAAGAAATTCCTACAGCGCTGTCGTATTGTTGGAAGTGCATTTTCAAAGTGCCAAGATTTTTTTTTTTGTGTGTATTTGTAGCCCCTCTTAGCGCAACCACAGCGGAATAAGTGATTGGTATTTGGTATGGTTGTTCGTTCACCAGTTTCCGTCCTACTATAACTCTCAAATTCCGGAAGCAAATTTGTCAATATCGTTGAAAATGTCCCCTACGCGGCCTCAGCAATATGCATATTTCAGCCATACACGTGAATAGGGTGATTTCATTGCCTTTTGTGCTTACTCTTTTTTGTAGCATAAAGGAGGAATACTTGCGTGTTCTCTGATCGCTTAGGGACCTTCCTGTAGCTAATAATAAGCGCGTATCTTTCATTCCTGTGCGACCCTTCATAATTTTTTGCTTTCAAAAGCTTCTTCACGCATTTAGTCACTCTCATTATAGCAGCCGGTCGTCCTGCCAACCACACATGTATAGCTTATATAGGTTATGTTTACATGCACTACCGCAGACAGAAAGAATAAATTAAGAGTAATCTAGTGACCTCAATGCTTCAATAATTTCGTTTAGTATCTCTCGAAAGCCTTAATTTTGGTCTTCCTTTTATGGTCGTGTTTTAATGCGTCAGCATTAGCAGGCTCTGTAGAAGCCGAAATGGCGACCGCCATCACGTGATCACTTCGGATATCACGAACCTCAATATGCCACCTTGGATGTAACAAACTTTCCCGTGTTGACCTTTGATATAACAAACCTAAGCGTACCAATTCGCATAGAACGAACTTTAGTCTGTCAACCTCAGATATAACGAACCTATGTTTACCACGCCACCACAAGAAAAAGAAGAATCGGTGTGTGTGTGATCCAAATAAGCGATACACGGTGCTCTAAAATTACAAATAAAGGCATATGACCAGCGCATGCTAACGCATTGAACCGATCCGCTGAGATTCTCCTAAAAGATCGTGATTATTACTATGCGTTGGAAGTGGCTCTAGACTAGAACGCCGTTCCTTCGCCTCTTAAGTATTTTCCTGATTTATGACATTAAAATGAAGCCATTGTTTCTTTTTTGGTCACGGTTATGGAAGCGGACGCTATTAGACTTCAGTCCGGTCGGTCAGCCGCTGCCGCCCAGATGAAACGTCTTGGCCTCCCGAATGACGCAAGCAGCCATGCCACCGTGGTGTACTCGGCCACCAGTGATGACTCTTCGGCTGACGACGGCTTCGTCAAAGTCCTAAGCAAGAAGGCCAAATGGAGACTGCGCAAAGGTGAGGACTCGTCGTCGTCGAGTACGCCCACGATCACTACAAAGCGAGGATCATCGGCACATACTGTCCTATTTGTGCCAGAGACTCCCACCGACAATCTCAACCACATCAATAGGCAAGCAACGTCTGCGTTCCTGGAGGCCCGCGTCCCGTGAGCAATTAAAGATGTGAGGGTAAATCGTTTTAGGAATGTCGTCGCCACTGATGTCATGGACCGGAACGCGCTTGAGAGTTTGAGCAACATCAGAGCGCTCGGCGGCATCAGCGTTCGTTCCCATGGCCATCTAGGCAGTGGCACTACGGCAGGCGTCATTTACGACGTCGACGTAGCCATCCGCGACTCTGATCTGCCCATTTTGATTCAGCCTGCTACCGAAGGTGTATCCATACTGCAAGCTCAGCGTCTTGGAAGGACAAAGTGCATCAAGTTGACCTTCCAAGGGGACTGCATTCCAATGTACGTGAAGGTTGGGCGCTTTCGGCATGCAGTTAGGCCTTTCGTCCCGAAGTCTCTCCAGTGCCGGAAATGCATGAAGATAGGACACCTTACTAGTGTGTGCAATTTCCCCATCGTGTGCCCACAGTGTACTCAGCCACACAGCGGCGATTCTTGCCGGACAACAGTCCTTACGTGTGCCAATTGCCGCGGCCCTCATGACGCTGCCTCAAAAGATTGTCCTCGACTGAAAAGGGAAAGGGCGATCCTCAAACAAATGACGAGAGACAATTCCACACACAGAGAAGCTGCCGCTAAGGTGCGACAACGTCGTCGCTCTCATCACAGACCTTCTAAAAGTGTAGCGAGCATTGGAAAGGATCGTCCAAGAATTTCCGCAACTTCTCCTCCCCCTCCGCATACTACTTTAAGGTTTGGGAGCAATATGACTGGCGAGGCATAGACGGTTGTCGCAGACGGGCCTTGGCCATCCCTGCCTGAGCTACACACGCCCGCAGTGACCAAGCAGGTATTGCGTACTCGGAGTCCCGAGCCCATTGCTAATCAAGTACAAGTCACAACTGCGGTCCAAGACCGGGACCGGCAAGTGACTTGGCCATCGCTTCCGAAGCACTCACTACACAGCCTCAATGATAGAACAGTCACCGCGCACCCAGTGTGTTGAGCCTACTGCTGGTCGGGTAGTAGGTCAGAAACCGGACCAGGTCGCAGATGAGCAAGTGATTGCAATGCTGAAGCATATCGGGAATGCCATCCGTGTGCTGCTTTCCAGCTTGCACATGCCAGCTGCACAGAATGCACTGCAGATGCTGGATATGTTGAATCCAGTGTTTGCAGCTGTCCAATAGCTGGCACAACGCATCCTCCAGCCTCATCCTTCCGAGAAGTCCGATGCTTACGTTGTCATCAACATTATCAGCCGCAACGGAAAGCGGCCTTTCTTGACACTGAAACGTCTGCGCTGCCTTGTGATGGAGGGCCATCGATCTGTTCTACTCAGGTCGCAGCAGTCGGCAGCCCCCAAGGTGTGCAGGCTACAGCTGAGGCGGCCTGTGACTTACAGTGCTTGTGTCATTGCCTGTCGTGCTTGCTACGAACCGCATTTCTCTATTACTTCTTATTCTTTTACGCCCCCTCATTCCTCTCCCCCAGCGCAGGGTAGTCAACCGGAACATTTTACTGGTTAACCTCCCAGCCTTTCCTATACCACTTCTATCTCTCTCTCTCTACTATGCGTAAAAATCTACTTAGGGGAAAAAATAAATTCTCTATCTTGAAGCTAACAGGACACCAAGTGTCGGCACCATGCTTCAGATCGCTCTGCATCTTAAATTTCGAGTTTTGTTACTTAGTTCTTTTTTTACTTTTATCTGACGAGTGAGTGGTAGTGAGAGCGATCAATACGTTTTTCTCCTTGTTTAGCGCACCGAGGGAGCAGCCTTCATTGAGCAATCTTTCCTGCCATGTATTGCTGCGAGCTTTGCTTCTTTGAGTGGGCTGACATCCCCGCGGTTACCAACAAAAACGCCTCCTTCCCTAACCGTGGCTACGCGCTGCTATAAGTCATCCCGTTGTTCCGCAGACGGCGTGTTCATTTCCCCTTTGTCCCGAAAATGCACCACTCATATTTGCCGAATGCCTCGCCGTTTGCACACGACATCGAGCAATCTTTGTCCCGCTAACCACCGCGACGTTGACTTCGGGGCTTAGCGGTGCTTCCGTACAAAGCCCCGCCGCCGATCGATTTTCCCGCTCAGTCAGCTGTAAGCGACGCTTTTGCTAACGGGAAATCTGCCCCATTGTTCCCTCCATACAAATATAAGGTCGCACTTTGTGCTTACAGCGAGCGTAGGAATTTTAGGTCCTTGCCCTCACAGCAATTCGTCTAGAGACACACTTGCGTACAAGTTAATTGAGAGGAGGTCACTGCGCACAGGGAACATGACTAGAGAGCGACATACTTGGATCGCGTGTGCAAGCATGCTCTAGTCCGTAGGTATCAGTTAAGTGATTGTCCGCAGAAGGGCTTCCAAGGACAGTGGTGGTCAGGCCCCGGTCTGGCGCGGACAGTTGCATGGCCTTTTCTTCTTTCTTGTCATGAACCTAATGCGTCCTTTCAACCGCAAATACGAGAACTATTATTTTTTTCTCCTCCTAAAACATTCCTCTTAACGATCGATTTCGTTATTTGCAGTTTAATCGCTGATACCATTGTCGTGTTTTTTTTTTTCCTTTTTCTATAAAATGAGTCGTGTTCAGACACCGGGAAAGCAAACAAATCTGCGCTGGTTTGAAGCTGTCACCAGCAAATGAGCTGGTCGCAAGGTTTTACCTTTTTCGCACTTTCAGTCCTTGCTCTTCCGCAGTCACCTTTAAAATTAAATATTTAATATTATGAATTAGAGGACTGATATTCAGTTCTGTTTTTGTCTAATGCAATATCTGCGCCCAGGAATAAGATGTAACAAATATCTTCTCAAGGTACCTCAACTTGATTATCTGTTTTAACGTCAACTTACTCGTTTTAATAAAGCTCGAGACCGTCAGAATATAACTACAAAATCTAGTAATAACAAATCATGCGCGATTCGTCCTTTCTTATGCATACACTATGCCTGCCCTTAGCGGCCCTGAATGCCCATCTGGATACCAGTCATTACAATTTGTCTCAATCTGTCAATATGTCAAATACGAATGCCTTTACATTAAGAACGAAAACCAGACTTCTAAACTTCATTGATCAGAACTCCTGAGAGTCGGGTTCATATCGTGGCTCTATATGGTGGCCACAACCTGCAGCGCAAAAGGCACGCGGAGCGAAATTATTGTGAATCTCGATGCTACAACACAAACCCCTCTTAAATGCACTACAGTGCCTCGGTTCTAATGAACAAAAAGCAAAAGTGTTCCTTAATCCGTGCTCATCTTATCACCATTTACGGTAACAGCGATGGGAAGGGACACAGTTTATCCCTAAAATGGTGCTTCTCGAACTGTTTCCCACTCATTGCCTGTTGGTCGGTTCTCGCTCTCGCAGGTGACGGCCGCAACAGTTCGAAGCCAAGGCCAAAGTTCGTGGGCTTACGAGGTAGGAGGTCGAGCCCTGGCGAGCCTCCAGTCGAAGCATTCTTCTAGGAGACCTCCCCCTTCTCCGCCTCCTCCTCCTCCTCGACCTCCGCCCCACGGCGCATCTCCAAACGTCCCGTCTGTCGCTTTCGCAATCAAGCACTCCGCCTGGATCGCAGGACAGAGCACTCCCGCGCCAAAGCCCTCTTCCCTCTGCGAGAGAAGCGCCGACGACAGCAGAGATCCCGAGCCGCGGTTATGAATCAAAGAACGCGCAGTGCGACTGACGTGCTACCTTGCTGGGACGTTGTTCGGACGTTGACCAACCCCGTGCAGTCAGCACCACGATGTCTACTCGACGCACTGATCCAATGTCTCTGTATGGGTCACGCAATGGCGTGGCTTGCCTGAATGTACACTCTGTGAAGGCTTCTCATTGATTTGATCACTTAATTTATAAATGCTTCATTCACCATTCTGCTGCTTCCCTGTTAAAGCCTGCATTGGTGCGAAACACCTTAATCAAGGCTTGCCTTTATATAGGAAGCAAGGCAGCCTGCTATTTATTGCTTTGTAGAATAAGTGTTGCATTCCTCCGATTAAGCAATGTCGCGCAAGCGGCCGTCATGCCGGTAAGTCAACGCCCTATGGCAAATCAAAGCGGGCATGAACAACCAGAACAGAAGCATGCGTAGAATGGTCACGCTAACGTTAGCGCTGGTTTTTGCGTTCATTTTTTTTTTTAGGGGGATAGGTGTACCATTTTGGAATTGAAGTAGACTTGTTTGTCGCGTAAGTCTATATGCGCACTCTGTGAAGGCTATGCGGGCTGGTATGTGCGTTCATTCTAACGGGTTTCGATGTACCGAAATAAATTTCAAAAAGTGCAGCACCGGAAAACACGTAGTTATATACGGCTCTGAACTCACTTCTCCTTGGCCAAACCTCCCGAGATATTTTTCTACCCGGTGCTATCACAGCGAACCAAAAAAAAAAGGACACCTGCCCGCCGCAAAGCAAGACCAGCAACAGCAACAGTTCTGTAACCCAGATTGAAGTTCCAATCACGGGGTCACTGTTTATGTCTCACATGACAATGCTTCTTGTCAGCGCTATATGTATATGTTTTCCTCGTGAATCAACGACTGAAATGACACTCGCGATACTTGGCTTCATATGTGAGCAGATCAGAGCAAGTACTCCAATGTGTGGGTTCTATGAAGTTGAACCCACACTGAACAGCCTTGATGGAAACATAATATGTAACGTGCACTCTGATTGGCTGGGACGGGTGGAGGCAGACAAAATAACTGGCGACATAAAGACTAAACTCAAGGGAAATGTGATTGCTGCTTCTGCGCTGGTCTGTTCCTCCTTGAACAGTTTTGAACTGTTTTATTGGCCGCCTGTTCATACACGAACGGACGGAAGCAGCCAGGTCGTCTTATTTGTGCGCACATTTACATTGACAGCACATGTAACGGTGGTTGGTTTGTGCGTCTGCACCTGAGGGGACAGTTCATCATGCCGCCACTAAACTGGCGTTAATGCTTCCGACCAGCCCACGGGCTAACGGCACGTGCTCATGTTATACCGCCCGAGAAAGCATGACCCGTCAGCATACGCACGGGACTAGTGGTGTTCCGGAATGTTCTGTTGTCGTTGACTATGACGCCTACTATGTTCTCAGCGCGTTGACATGCCGGCAAGGCGGATATGGCGCGATACTTTCAAATGCTGCATGCACGTTTGTCCGACTACGCCACGAACAGTGTACAAACAGATTATTTCGTTCGTGACAGTTATCATTGTGACGCGGCTTACAAATTCGTTCTTAGCAATAAATCCTACGCCTAAACATACTTCTTTGGGTCAAATTTACTTGTGCCAAGAGAAAGTAAAAGTTTTGACGAATGGTGCAGCTGAAAGAATATTTTTGGCGAGCGTATTGAAGGCGCTTACCGATCGCACAGCGGCTTCTTCATGGCTCTCTGATGTCGTACGGCGATACGTTGAAAAAGTTGACAATCGAACAGTAGCAGCTATATAGCGCTGTTCATATAAGCTTCGTGTAGCCTTGACGAGTTGATATATCGAACTGTCCAGAAAAAAAAAAAGGATTCTCCGTCGTTAAAAAGAAGCTCTCTTCCCATACTCGTGCCGATTCCCGTAGGCTGCTCAAGAAAGCAGCAGCGCCTACACGAGCAGGAATTGAGCCTTTCCGCCGTGTCCGCTCGTCGGGCTTGGGAAAAATCACGCGTCTTTGGGATCCCAGGAATTATAAGAACATGACAGCTTTACGCGCCTCAATGTCGCCCTCTTCTTATGCATTTCGTGCATGTCTCGAGCATCGGGATACTCAGAAAACCGGGAAATACAGACAGAAAGCTATCATGGCCGGGTACACCTTCGGCGACGAGAGCTGCCAACCGGGGAGCTCTGCCTAGAATTCTTTCCTCCTTGACTCGAAGTCAGTCTCCGAAACCCTTTCCGCCTTTCCGTCGTTTCGTCGTTAAAGAATGTCGGTCCACGTTACCAACGAGCGCTTACTTTCTTCGCGTCGTCACAGGGAAGAATACGCTTTATCCGCCCCTATTGTTCCTTTGGACGCGGCGAACCTCGATAAGCGCATTGTTCTTGGCGTCGACGACGACTCACAGGTCGCGATCGAAGAACGTGCCGTGGTCTCGCGTCTTTGCGTCTTATCGACACCGCACGGATGGCGGCGTCCGCTTAGCCACGGAAACGACATTCAGGGTCGGGTGTTACGTGCTGGTTGCTTTGGCTGAGCTAATCGCTCCAAAGGGCGCGTCAAAAGCACCTCAGGCATGACAAATATTCCCTTTATCAGAGCGACACGCTGACACCGGTCTTCTGGCAACAGTCAGGGAGTTCGCATTTGTCGAGGAATATTAATCGATTGGAATTCGTCGCCTGGTCATAGACACGGTATAGAATGTGTGTACGAAAGCGTGTGCTTGAGCTGGGGTTATGTGCACACTCTGCGGTAAATGAACTTCGAAATCAATGTTAACACAAAAGTGGCAAACACGCTGAATCATTTCTCGTTGACATTTTTATTTTTATCCAGAGGCACTTTTAAAACAGGTGTACATTCCATATGAAGCGTTCAGGAACGCAGGAAAAGCAGTTTTTGAAGACTTGTCTTACCTCTATCAAAGAACATATTCAGATCCCGTTCTAAGGATGCTATGTTAAGGCACATTAAAAACTGTACCTAGGAAAAAGCGCGTTAGGGAACAACAGTTACGGATCAGGAACGCTTATTTCTCAGACATCAGTCTACTTGTGTAGTCTGTATGAGTGGCATGACTGACAGCATCACAAGAAAATTAGCTCGAGTTCAAGTTTCCTATGTTCCGCTCCCTTCGAGGCAGAAAAAGTCAAGGCAAGTTGAAATGAAGTGCAGAGTGCAGAAAAAAAATTTAAAACAAGTAATTAACCAACCTCGCACTTTTAACCAATTTCTTTAAAAGTCGCAGTGCCACAGTGATGTGAATTTTGCAATGGAGTCTACTGATTCACAGGTGTCTCGTTAAGATTTCAATTTTAAAAGTTGTTTCAAGTCATTCCAGACACGCCTGAACCTTTGTTCTGGAATGGTTGGCCGAAAACGAGAAAGTACTGCATACAAACTTTGAGTGTTCACTGCTGTCGTTAATGACGATTACAACTTTGGGCCGCACCCGTTGCTAGGTGTGCTCGTTGGCGCCTTGCGGCATCTATCGCTGAGCAGTCAGACCAATATTGTAAAAAAACGTCGCCGTTGGGCAACGAAGTAGATCCGAATTTCACCAGCTTTACAGATTTAAAAAGAAGCAAATTAAATGTGTGGTCAGAGGGTGGTGTTAGAATTTGGGTGCGACCTACAAAATAAGGTATGCCTACTCGACCGCTGACAAATGTCTTTCTATGCCACCGAATTAGCACTACTAATTACTAAAGGTGCAAAAAACTTCGCACCTATTTTCCATGCCATCTTTTAAAGATTGGCATAATATCCCTCCAGGCGTACTCTAAAAAGATCCATCACACAAAAACAAATCTTAGGTTGGGGGGCGGAGCCGCGCCATTTGAGGTTCTTTTTCCGATTTGTACAGTTAAGTCGCAGTGGGTACTGTACAAGAAACTTCGGATAACTTTACTAGTGATTAATTAATCACGTGTGTTTCTGCAGTTATTACGCGATGAATCCAAAAAATACGCTCGTCTTTACGACCGTGAACATTCGCTGATGTGTGATCATTTTGTGTCGTGTAGCACTGTTATTGTGCCTGTGCACTAACGAAACAAAAATATCTTTAGTAACGTGCACCAAGTATACCCTTGAGAAAATATAAAGAAAAACGCGAGTGCTTCAATCAGGCAGCAATTAGACCACGTCCTTATCAACACAAAGCACGGGGGGCAGCCACATGTTTTTCTTGAACCTTTAGCGCCCAAATGAACATTGTCGTGGTGTTCGCTTGCATCTTATGTGCTCATTGTCGATTCCTTCAAGCCAACAGACATATTGTTCCTGAACAGAGCTTCGCAAAAAGAAGAGACATATCAGCTCGTTGTTACCGCTGCACCCTGCTGCAGTGCATACTGGTTGTAAGCAGCGTTGATGTGGCGCGTAAATTTTGAGAAATGTACAGTACCGCTACAAGCATACGAGGAGGAAATCTAGCATGTTATACCCTGTCCTACATTGCCCGCCTTTTTCACCGCATTGTGTTCTCCTTCATTTCGTTAGGCTTGCAACAATGTACTCCTCCAGTTCCAAGCTTCAAATAAAACGATCTTCTATTTTGAAGTGGCTAGAGTGTACTGTTCTCTGTGTGAGCAATTGGAGGACGCCCTTAGAACCTGTCTGGTAATTGTGCCTCCCAGAAGTGGATGACGCTCGAGTTTGAGCAATAAGTGGAAAAATAACGTGCCGATTATTTTTTGGTGATGACGGTTACTGTTGTTCACTCACAAATTTAAGAAGAAAGCAAAGAAATTTAAAACGCGTGTAAGGAAACCGACGTAATCTAAAGCCAGCCTGAAATCCCCAGAAGTAGGCACTAATCACCACTTGCCACGCGCAGATTCACTGACGGGAAGTGCTGTTTAACCCTGAGTTGCGCACGATGAACTCTTCACATAGAGATCTCTTGGCCAGTGCCGTATAAAAGCTTAACCTACGCAGACGCTGGCCAAAAAAAAAGTAATACGAAAAAAAGTATACGTTGTTTCGTATGCAAAGTACTGTATCCGAAACAAAGTATACAGTTCAGTCTGCTTCATACGCCAGCCAAACTTTATTTGTACCCGTACACTTCCACATCTCAGTGCCCATACTGTTCACACACATACGCAGATATAGAACACTGCCTTACACAGAACCCCACAGGCTTGCAGTCCCCCGCCTATGCTTCCCGTAGCCCATCTGGCTCACCTCCCGGAACTTGACTCTGCAACGCGCCCTCGTCACCTTTGCCCAGGAGAGTTAAACGTTAACATAAAGGCTTTTTTAATAAAGGTGTCACACCACCACCACCTCGTCTTCCCCTATCATCTCCACAAAAGAAAAGAGGTATCAGCACAGACAGGGTAATAACTGAGACCTGATCACTTGTTTGATCAGGGGTCGTTACCTCATCACGGGTGTTTGTCAAATGCACCTCTTGGAGAGCATTCAGACACAACTAGCTTACGCATCGTGATAATCACGAAGTGAACAAGGGAAGGAAAACCTCGGGGTACTTGTCACCGGTTTGACAAGAGCACTTGTCTTCGTCTTGGCAAATCGTTCATCACTGGCGGTATTTGAAATAGGGTCATCCCTCTGAGGAGGAAAGCCAGGCAAAGACAAGTCCTCTTGTCGAAATGTTAGCAAACACCCGGAGGTTATCTTCCCTTGTTAACTTTGTGATTATCAAGAACCATCTGACCAGCCTCTCTTTATGCATCATGTGTTTGGCATGCATTTCCAAGTACTTCAACTGTTTTTCAGTGCAAAGGCAGCACGCAAATGCTAGTAATGCGATGACCTACGCTTTATTTTTTTTTTAGCACGATGATCTCACACTTTGCGCCTCAATGGGCGGAACATGCCGTGTTGCATCTACAGTTTGGACAATTAAGGGCGATTTCGCGGCTACAGTGACAATCAATAAACCCACTTCCTACCCATGTAGAAATGAAAGATTCAATTAATGGCGACCGTTACGCGTCAGGATATTAATAGAGCCCCGTCTGCTGTCGTGGCACCAGTTTAAATGCAATTTATAAGCGTAGCTACAAGTGGCATGTGCATTCCCTTCGGCACTAATTAGGGAGCATCCTGTCTAAATTACAAACGCTGCGTCAGAGACATCGGCGCCTAATGAGAAGCGATGGCCTGTGATGTCATTGATCACTCTTGCGAAAGAAGCGGATGGATGAAGACACCTCGACCCAATTGCAGGTGCGTGCTGCAGTTAAGGAGTGGAAGTTTCCGAATGATCAACGATTCATTTAATGTAAATGGCCGGCCGCCGATTCGGAACTTCAAGGAACAGTCTGAACACCGTTCACTCTCCCGATCCGAACCGAAGCAGAAACGGGACATTCACCCTGCGAACATATAGCGGAAAGTAAGAGCCGCTGAGCTCATCCTCTTTGGCTGTACGTTTATTACTGCGAAGCGATGGCAGTGAAGCATGCTACAGCGCTGGAGGCTAAACTCGAGGAATATCGAGGTGAGATAAAGCTCATATTCTTAAAAAACGTTCGCTGTTGTGAAGTTCACATAAAAACATGGCATGGCTTTAGCACACCCGATGAGGCTGCACAGAAACACCACTCAGCTACATAGCTCCTGCAAAAAAATCGTGTTCTGAAAAAGATGTGTAGTTTTCTTTGCAGTCCTCTGACTGTGTCCATGACGCCAATAAATATTCGGTCACTGCCTTTATTGGCATTACGCTTGAATAATCATCCCGAGACACGGCTTTAGAAAAAAAAAAAACGCCTGGCACCCTGTTGACTGAACGACATTTATTGAGGCGCTGTAACTGCAGCGGACACCTTCGGATCTCCGGGACGCAGCCGGAAGAATACTGCTTCCATTTTGTTAACGCTTGAATTTTCTATTTTAGCTTAGGCAGCCAAATAGCCAGGTTTGCGTGAACCCCTAAACAGGTGCCAGAGCACAAGGAAAAAGGGCAGGCTAATATCATTTGTCCAAATGATGTAAGTTGCTTAGTTATCAAGACTGGAAGTTCAACACAAAGGGTGAAAATAAACGGGCTTGAAATGCTTATTCGCGAGACTTTTCCAGCAAGAAGGTTTTACAGCAAATGTGGAGCCACCATTTTCGGCTAGCTGCGATATTCTTTCCGTTAGAGGTTTGTGCGGTGAGTTTGGTCTGCCTGCAGCCATCGCAGTAAAAAAAAAAAAGCTCAATTCATTTTCATGATGGTTCCGAACATAATGCTTCCGTTTATTTTTGACGCTACAAAAAATGCTAACAACTCGACACCAGTTATTGGTAGCGCACAGTGATAGGAATAGCCTCCTGTTTTTAATTAAAATACTATTCTGTTCCTAGAATTTTCTCCAGTCACCACTAAAAGAGTCCATGGTGCTTTACTTAAATATCTCTCCCAAATTATTACTGCTTACGACTGCGCATGACAGACACTGCTGCTAGGAAAATTCTCTCCGCGCATTCTATGTTTTATCGCACCACAGCAATGGAAGATGCAGCTCCTCAAACTTGAAGTGAAGTGAATGGCGGGCGCTGTAGCACAGTCTACTCAATGTGCGACGGTGTGCTCTATGGTCATAATCCTGGTGTGGGTACTGTCATTATCTTCAATTCAATTCAATTCTTTATTTCCCATGTACACATGGAGAGGGGTGAGGGCAAAAAGCCAGTAAAATGTGGCTTGACGTGCCCCTCGGCCCCTACACTCAGGGCAGCGTGCAACATGAAGAGCAACATATGCAATCAAGATAGGGGATGAAACAGCAATAATAACAAACAAAATAGCAGAAAGAAAATATCGCAAACAAAGCGCGCCTGAGGTTACTTCAAGAACGCCGTTTCATGAAAATAATTCGAAAGAAGCAGTGAAATATGCATGTTACAATCTAAAATGTAGCACATGCACTCTGTATATCTTTGCGGCATACTCGAGACACGTCAACATTTGCAGCATGAAACTTATTTAAAAGACGGGGTAACGGGTTTGCTAGGCTATGGGTACACACCAGTCAGGTTCCCTTGTTTAGTAAACTGGCCAAAAAAGTTCGGACTTCGACTTTCAGTTTCTGACGTACTCTCAAGACTGACAGTCACTACAGGTCCAAATGTATTCGAATAGATCCCCTGATTCATATCCGAGAAGAGAGTGTAGATTCATTTTCCGTTGAGGGCGCACCTTGAACTTTCCCTGCGATGACAGATTGCAATGCAAGTGCCGCAAGGGGTGCCATTTTGACTTCAAGATTGTGCTGGGGAGAAAAGATTTCTTCGCCGATAGCGGCAAACGCTATATCTTGAGACCCGTAATGCATCAGTAGGTCTTGGTAAACTTGAACGCTTGCACAGGCCTCGCTCAATGACAGTGCCAAGGGGAGGCAAGAGGTGGTAGTCCCCACGCAAGAAGTTTGCTGGGACACTGAAAGATCTTCCAAGCACTTCGTTCAGACCCAGGAGAGGACGTTTCATATGATAATGCGGCCCGCATCAGCCCTCTGAGTGGTATATGAAGCTCATGCTACTGCATTTTGTTCATCCATTCTTTAAGAGGAGTAATGCCCCAAATGCATTATGCGTACCCAAATTTCACGTTTACGTCATGCAGCCCCCCCCCCCCTCCCCTTTTTGCCGCTCATTCTTCTCCGCGCTGCCCCACGACGATTGTTCTGGTGCCGTGCCTAGCCTTGCACTTGCAAATTTGCTCCCGTGGGAACATTCGGGGTACCAATTTGTGCGATACACTGCAACACTCGAATGTTACCAGCGTTGTTTTCAGTACGTTAAGCCAATACTTGTGACGCAGAGTCAATACAATTCCATTCACTTTATTTTTCCAGGAAACTAGACACATCCTGGTGAGACTCCACAGCTAAGAGGTGCTGGGAAACAGCTTGACTGGCCCAAAGAACATCTAAAATGGCAATAAATGACGAAACGCGCATAATTGGATGAACGTGGCTTACACAAAAATATTTAAAGCACCGTTTAAGGGTCGGAGTCCGGCCTTCAATTCGTCAAGAGTTGGTTGCGACGTTCTCACACCTGCGGTGTAAGGACAGTGCAGTCGCGTGCTGTCATGACTTGCGTATCAATTTTCTGTCGTCAATACAAAAAAAAAATGCGCCGTCCATCACCTGAGTGATTCCTCGTATGATCCTCTGCTCAATCCTCGGAAACGTTCCGCAAGCCTTAACTGGTGCACCGATTTCCAAATCTGAGAATTCACTACTCGCTCCTTACGCAAGTCTCCCACAGGCGCCATTTTGTGAAACTGCCCCCGTGCTGCCATCTACCGAGCCGACAAAAAGTTTACTGGATGGCGGCGGGAAGGTTGAAAAACTATCACCAACATCTGGCTGCGGCGTATATGGCCAATATTATACAATAAGAGGCATTGCATTAGTGCCTGTCGTACCCCCCCCCCCCCCCTTGTTCCTTCGCTTACTCCATATTCGGGAGAAATGCTCCATTTGAAGGACGCATGCGGAAACGAGCAAAGGACGATGTGTGGAATTATATACAATATGTGGCTAGTGACTGTCTGAATTAGCAATTATCTGGTATTTGGTCTCGTGTTAATAAATTTGCTAGTTTCGTACTAGAAAAAAAATTAGAAAAATAGCATAGTCATTCCAAATATTGATACCTTTTAAGTCATTTCCCTTCGCTAATCGGTGAAAAAAGAAACAGCAAACTCTGGCCAGTCCCTATAATTTTGCTGCACAATAACAGGTATTGTAGTTGGCTTGAGTGCGTCCCCAATAATTAAATTATTTCTCTTTAGTGGGTCCTTTTGGTGAGAAAGCTGCCACTAGTTGTGCAATGGCGTAGTTATAAGATTGTGGCAAGAATTCGGGGCTTAACCTTTTTTACCTCCATCTAGAGAATGCCATCAGTTGACAGGTTTGTTGAGCAGCTTGCGGCTGAACACAAGTTACGCCAAGACACTGACTGGGAGATGACATCAAACGATGGACATATTAGATGAGCACGGAGAGCTCCCACTCCTCGAAAACATATGACTATGCATGACCACCTAAGGTTATAAAACATGAAACTTTTCTCCACAAACATAACACTGTACCTTCAAAAGCTTCTTTGCACGTCACAGCGGCTGAATTTTAACAATGACAATTTATGAGAAATCAGCGCTTCAGTTAGTGTAGCCATAACCTCGCCGTGTAGCACACTTCTCACTGTAAAACAGATACAAAATGCCTATTATTTCACCCGACTGCTACCTCTGATCCCATCTTCCATTCCTTATCGTGAACACTGCACAACAGCAGTTCGCGCGATCGCAGTTCTGTACCTCGTTGCAATGCAGCGCTTTCTTGCTTCAGAGCCGGCCCCTCGAATGGGGCTTGTTGGTGCTGAAATTGCTCGTGCAGAATTTTTTTTTTCATATTTACCCCTTCTCAGAACGAGGGTGCAAAATGGCTCAACTCGCCTAAAACCGACCAGAAAGTGGCAGGTCTCAGGACGTCACCCTCACGTGTTCATAAATATTTATAGGCTGATTCTTGAAATGCCGTGCCGTAACAGTAACGCGGTCTCTCCATTGTCATTAAACTAACAGCGACACACAGTTTCTGCCTGTCGGTGTGGTTGCTTTGGAAGGTCCTCGGAGACAAAATGATCATGATAATGACCTCGAAAAGCCAGAGCCCAGCGGGACTAATAATTGCGAGCTGTTTCTTGCTGTCAGAGCCTTCCTTGTGCACATTGTATTTCAGCCACTGTGCACTGCGCAATATGGGGGCTAGTGATGCCTTCGTGTGGAAAATTTATCGCTTTGTGCTAGCGGTCGCCCTCCGGGCACCCCTGCCTTAAATTCGCTGCATGATCCTTCAGTTATTACCTACAATTACATCATACTAATGACCTTGAGGATTTCTGGACGAAGCTTAAGGAGAGGGCGAATAAAAAGAAAGGCGGTGAAGTTCAGCCGAGGAGTGGAAAAAAAACCTTCTAAAAACACAAGTTAACAATATTTAAGTTAAGAAAGGAACTGCACAAAACAAACATGGAAGGGAACGTGAACAGGGTGGGCGCAGACTCGCCACCTGACTTTATTCGGAAGTGCACATAGTTTTTGAGTTCATACCTGCCAAATAGTATATGTAGGCGACGTTCAAAAACCGGCTTTGTTTCCAATACAAGTTTGTAGAAGGACTGCTCACACAATCACCGCATGTCTCGTCCACGAAAAAAAGTTTCGGAAAGTTGGCATGCAACCTGGCCACGGCTTCTCAAAATTTTTGTGCTGGACAGCAAAGGCTGACATGGTTCGCTACGTAGCCTTAGGGCATGCGCTACAACGTAAGGGTAAATTAGACTCCGCTTTGTTTTTCCTAGAAAGCTGTTGTCCCCTTAATCATTCCGCGCAGGTTAGGAGGATCTCATTTGCAACTCCAGAAAAGCACGCAATGAAGAGAGTGGCCTGACGCTTCACGCTGTCCGGAGCACTTCGGCCCGTACATGATCCGCGGACATAGCGAGGCCAACTTGCACGGGGCGGGAAGCACCAATGGCACACCGAAGCGATTCGCCACTTTGTTCAAATTGTGGGAAGCCCTGCCGCGATATTATCTACCAATGGCTACTAGGACACAGCGGCATCGCAGGCAATCACCACGCGGACGAGGTCACACGAACTACCCACCATGACGGCGGTTTTAAGTCGATCCCCATTTCAATAGTGTCGGTGCATTCATAAATGACTTATTTAAAATAAAAAAACTGATTTTCCGGCATATTCTATCTAGTTTTAAAAAATAAATCACGTTTTGTCAGCCTTTTGTTCGTTTTACAACCAAAAGACACAAGCTACACAAACTCATCCTGCCTTAAGCCGCGCTTCAATTAAAGAGCGAATTAGCACAATTTTAAAATGCCTTCAAGAGCTTATACGAGCACGCCGTTTTTTAAGTGAAAAATTAAAGCAACACATTTTGGTCAACTTTTCCCACCATAAACCAGCAGGCTGACGTTGAACGCAGCGGAGATTCTTTATTCCTTTTATTGAGACAAGCTTGGTCTGATGGGACGGGGCAAAAGGCAATCAATTTTTCCTGACGAGGCCTCCTCTCCCATTATGCTCAGCAGGATGACAATTGAGCATGACAAATCAACATATACAGGCAATAAAAAGTAAACATTAGTCCAAAAGCAAGAAAGCAGACAACGCCACCGCATACTTTCAGATCGTTCACAGAAAATGGAAGGAAAAAACATAGCCAATAGCATACAAAAAGCAAGTAAAAAGGGAACACAAAGTATACAAAAAAAGAGCGCAAATTTTTTTATGGGGGAGATAGAGACAGGAGGCAAGTTTTTACACTGTTTTTGTACTTATGACGGGCACGAGGCTGCTGCAGAAGTTTCACAATGCGTGGGTTCTTATATAGTAATTCGGGAATCAAGTATTCGAGTTTTTGTGCGGAATAGTCCGTTCTCAACAGAGGCATTAGAAAATTACTGTCTCTGAAATCGTACGGTTTGTTGCGGTGCAGATATAAAGCATAAAAGAAGCCCTGGTCACGGGTAACTTCATTCTAGATATGGATTACAGGCTTTAACTAACATATTTCGTTTGTCTTCAGTAGACTGCGCTTTAAGAAAAATCGGTATGTGTTCTAATAGTTCTAAGTTTTCTATGCAAAGCAACGCTCTTTTTTTTCAATAACTCATGCCTGTGTAAGTTTGACTTAGCAGTAGTACCCAAAATTAAGAGACATTAATGGCCGCCGCGGTGGCTGAGTGGTTATGGTGCTCGGCTGCCGGCCCGAAAGACGCGGGTTCGATCCCGGCCATGGCGGTCGAATTTCGATGGAGGCGAAATTCTAGAGGCCCGTGTACCGTGCGATGTCAGTGCACGTTAAAGAACCCCAGGTGGTCCAAATCTCCGGAGTCCTTCACTACGCCGTCTCTCATATAGCCTGAGTTGCTTTGGGACGTAAAACCCCTATAAACCAAACCAAACCTAAGAGACAGTAATGTGAATGAGACTGAACTAACGCAACGTATAATTGACGGTAATAAGCGAGTAATATACTCATTGCCGTCCACCCGAACCCAGCCATACGGCTACAAAGGAAAGCTATACAGTTTTCTCAGAAACTTCGCAGTTAAAGAAAAATTCGTTCAACTGAGCTAACACGGGACGGCAAGCTTACGGTAGGGCGAGAGCGAATTGATCAATAACTCGAAGTGGGAACAGTGTTGGTGTTGTTTGTCATTACCTAATCTAATGAGAGGAACACGCTTCTCTATCAGCGCAGACAGTTTGTGTTTCAAGAGCAACCAGTCGTCTTCAGTAGATCGTTGGTTTCTGAGCAGGAAAAATACCTCGTTGAAAAATGTGGTAAGTTACATGTTAATTTCATCCTATCTTGCTTTACTATAATATGTATTTTTTTTTACTTGTAGTACCTGCAAATAAACTCGGAACTAGAATATCAAACTGCAACAACTTATGATCGCTAAATCCGTCAAGATACGCAACCGGCCGTATTGTTTCCGGAGCAGTGGCTAGAGCTAAATCAAGTATGTTAGAACCACGGGTATTCTGACTAATCACTTGAAATAAGTTGAAGTCTAGAGTAAAGTTGGTGAATTCTTAAAAATTAAAATCACCCAACAAGTAAATGTTACTAGGTGAACAATGGTCAACAGCGTCAGAAATGCTAGACCGGATCGCCCAATGGGATCACCTTGAAGCCGTGAACCGAGAGGCTATGAGGACCATTACGTGCCTTCCACGCATCACACCGGTCATAGCTTTACAAGAGAATGCGCAGCTCAATACCATTGATGAGCTGGTGCAGCAGCGCAGTGATGCGCGCAGTCTTAAGGCCAGTCTATCGCACTCCACGCATGCACTGAGGACTTATGCAACGTCACACTCCATTCTTCGGCCGTCAACGCCAGTTCTTCCCGTATGGAAGCTTGTACAGCTCAGCGACAACAAGCCAGCAGATAATCGCCGACCAACATCTGCTAATTCGGCATCGTTGCTTCGCCAGAAATTTGAAGAACAAGGTGCTTGCCTGCCTGAAGGATCTATTGTTGTCTACGTAGACGCAAGCATACAAGCCTGCGAAGCAACAACAGCTATCCACTGCCCGTGTAGACCAGCCCTGAATCAAACCTCTAGGTTTCAGCTAACGGAACGCCCTTCGTCCTTTTGTGCTGAGCTCATTCCAGTTCAAGGAGCACTCTGCTCCGTGGCCGCCAGAACTATGCTCCCTGCGGCCCACGTTGTCAACCGCACTGACGCCCTTCAAGTAGTCCGGTTGTTACGACGTGTTAGCCGCTGTCCAACGATATGTCAGGACACCCACCGACTCGCGGCACGCATCCCGCACCCAGTACGTATTGAGTGGGTCCCACGGGATGTGCTGACCTCTCAAAGCCAGGTAGATTTAGCGACCCACCTCGCGACTTCAGGCTCATCATTGCCTCGGCTCCTTCATTTGGACGATTTTACCCTCCTTTCATCAAGAAAGGAACTCCTCCGGCGCCGTACACGTGCTCTCATCCCTCCGTGTGCGGTAACCCTCCCCCGCGGACTTACCCGTGCAGAGGAGGTTGTGCTTAGGAGGATCCGGGTCGGGGTTGCCCCTCACACCTGCCGTCATTCGGAAGTGGCCTCAATACCGCGATTTCTTTCTTCGGCCTGGGTGTCCGATATGTAAACTCGAGGACATTGAAGCCGAAATTCACCGCTTACTGTGGGACTACCCTGCTCTCAAGCCTACAAGGATCCGGCACCTGAAGGTAGCGGGTCTTTCATCAAGCAACCCTGCTTCATATATTGCCTGGACGCAGGGACCGTACCATCGTTCTCTGCTGGACTTCAACAAATTAGCTAGCCTTTTTTTCATTAATTTAATCACTACTACATCTTTCATCACACCTTCGCCCATCATTGATGCCCTGAGCCAATAAATCTCGCTTTAAAAAAAGATATAGTTTTGCAGGCAGTCGATACTATTTAGAGGTCAGAGTTTAAGCTGACAGCAGTGGATGGTAACGTTCTTTTAATCTGTATGGTCATGCCCGTAGATATTGTAAGCATGGGGGTCTGGAAAGATTTCAGTCTTTGATACTGGCGTGCAGCCAAGTCTCGGTTAAAGCAACTATATCAGATTCACTGTCTTGCAGAAAAGAACAGAGGTGATCGCGTTTAGGCATCAAGCTTCGGATATTTGAAAATAAAAGGGACAGCGTCGGAGCGGGGGAGTATGACGTGGGCTGAGGGTGCTCTCGCAAGCTCGCTGCATTGCCTAGCTATGGTGATACTAATATGATCGAATCAGTGGCGCTGTCATACGCATGTGTTTTTTGTCCATTCTAAGTTTATCAAATGCCAATTTATGAGACTTGGATTGTGAGTTAGCAAACTTAGTCTCCTTGCTTCTAGCTTCACGAGTTGTAGCGAAAAAGTCCTCACGGACTACAGAACTGGAGTCTTTCAATTTGTTCCCACTTGAAAGGATGTTCTGTTTGCCTTTAAAGAAGGTCATCTTGGCTATGATTGGACCATGCATATCAGTTCTGAATTTTACTAATCTATGAGCTCTTTCAAATTGAGAAAGTCATTGATAAATCTAGGTGCTCTGGACAAAACGCAATGACTTTCCTTTCAGAATCTCGCAGCTTTAGTCTTTTACATCTTCGATGTCAAAGAAAAGCAAGTTATTTCGGCGCAATCTATTTTCAGCATCATCACATCTTGAGTAAATGCTAGAAAGCTGGGAAGAAATCTCTCATGGCATTGGCAGCTACGAAAGAATCAGGCCTATCAAGCGAGGCTGTCGTTGTTTCGAGGGCTGCCGCTCTCAACGTCAGCGACTTCTTTATCGGTAGCATCCTGCCTTTCTTTAAAACACCTTTGATTTTATTAAGGATTGTAGCTTGGCAAGCTTCAATTCTTTGGACAGTCAGCAAGAATGTTTCCAATGTTTCCCTTTCAGCTGCATTCATAGGCCCAGGATTGCTTTCAATGTCACCAGATAGCGAGAGTAGTATACCGTAAAAAAACAGGTAAAGGCGAGATGACAAGGACAATACACGTTTCAGTGCATCAATACACTCTGCAGGGTACGACACCGCAAATAGGCAATAACCACTGCTTTTCACAAAGGTAGCTCCTTCTAAATAACTAACCTGCAAAATCCGCAGCGGTAATATTTCCATGGCGGTCACGGTGCCATGCCAGAGGTGGGTGGATCCAGGCTCGCTCTTATATGCGTCGCCGATGTAGGAGATAGCAGCTGAAGACCCACGTTGCCCGATGAAAAGCTGTCGTCGACCAGGTTTGGCCAAGAAGCAGACGAGAGCAAAGGTCGCCCAGCGGCGCCGGAAGGCGATGAAACAGCAGGATCCAGAAAACAGCAGGAACCACATAGGAACGCGGCCTGCTATATACGCAAGCGGTGAGATTTCCATGGCGTTCACGGTGGTGGTGGTGGTGGTAGTGGTTTTATTAAAAATAATAGTAAAAAGGAAGGAAAAGATTTTTGCTAACCCCGGCATCTGCCATCGATACTGAAGAAACTGAGCTGGGGCAGCGGAAATAAAGTATAGCAGGCAGAATGGAGAAATGAAATGAAAGAGGTGAGGGGACAGGAAGAGAGGATAGGAGGAGAAGTAATATGTACAAACTATTTACACAATAAGAAATGTGTCCAGGTTGTGCGCGTGATTAGTTCATTTTAGAGGAATTAAATCACACGCGCGCACAGCCCTGTGTTGGTTACAACTGGAGTGGGGCGTCCAGTTATTAATCGTTCAAGGTAGAACTCGCGGAGCGTTCGGTCACTGCATGTAACTACCTGACGGAGAACAGGCGGGACGTCAAGCCCGTGTGTTCGAGGAATGCACAGAGGCTCACCAAAGTTCGCTCACGAGTGCGCGCACTGCCCTGCGGCCACAATAGCGTCTTGAAGGAGTCTGGTAGTATGCCCTGCGCCCTATAGGCCGCGAGCTTATCGCGACGAGCATCGGCGAACGCGGCACAGTGAAGGAGCAGGTGTTCTAGTGTTTCCACTGCACCGCATCCGTCACACACATCACTCGTCGCGATTCCGTGACGCACCCGTCGTCCGGGCCACACGCAGCCAATGCGCGCGTGGAGGATCATTGCACGTTGTGACCGTGTAAGTGCGCGACAGCCGGTGACACTGTCGATGCGCTCACCTCCCGCGATGCGTGGGTCGGGGTACTGCTTTCGGAGATGGTCGTGGATGGCCGCACGCACGTCCTCCAGCGCAAGGGGCAGATCGCTGGCAGGTAGTTGGTGTGCAGCGGTCGCGAGGTCGTCAGCTTCTTCGTTGCCGGCGATGCCGCAGTGACCGGGCACCCACTGTGCACGCACGGCACAACCTCTCTGCGCGAGGCGCTCGATGCGCGAGCGAATTTCCCCCACTAGTGGGGTACCGCGGCCGTTAGATTTCAGGCGGCTGAGGGAGTCGCACAGCAGAGCACTCCTGGGCGGCGGAGGGCCGAGGGTGAGCAGCAGGTCCAGCCCGAGCCGGATCCCCATCAACTCCGCCGTGGTGGTGGAGCCCAGGAAGGCTGCGTGTTACTGGTTGTGCATTCGCAGGGCGGGGATGGTGGCCGCCGCAGCAAGGGAGCAGCTGTGGCGGGCCACTGAGCCGTCGGTGTACACGAGGAGATGGTCCTGGAGCTCCTCTTGTATGACGGCTCTGGCCAGCTGCTGCACAGCACACAGGGGTGTGCTCCGCTTTCCCGCAATGCCGACGATCTCTCGCTGTACCTCCGAGGCAGCAGGCCAGGGCGCGCAGGAGCCGTAGAGGGGTGGGCCTTGTGTCAATTGCTCATACTCGAGCAGCGCCGCGCTCATTTGTGAGCGCGGGTGCGAGCGCATACGCTGCAGCAGCGAGCCGCCGTCCGGTGCGCGGTGAAGCCGGTCGATGTGATTCAATGCCCTGCGCGCTGCTTGGAGCTCAAGTGGCCAGGTTCCTGCGTCGGCCAACGTTGCGGCGCACTGCGAGTTTTTGGGCAGGCCTAGGCACACGCGCAGGGACTTGCGGTGCTGAAGCTCGAGTTTCTTCCAGCACGGCTTGCGCACCGTGACGAGCGGCAGCGCATAGAGCACCTTCCCCAAAGCTGCGGCATTGTATAGACGCAGCGCGGCTTGCTGGGAGATGCCCCGGCCTCGAGCGGTGAGCTTGTGCACGGCGGCGGTGATCCTCTTCATCTGCAGACAGCCCTTGGTCGCCGCGGGGCGGAAGGAAAGGCGCCAGTCGATGTCCAGGCCAAGGTACCGCACCGATTTACGCCAAGGAATCGGAGTCCCATCCAGTGACAGTGGCGCAAGGTGCGCGCGCGAGCGCGAAACGCAGGCCATGGCCACCGATTTGTCCGCGCTCAGCGACAGACCAAGGCCGCGCAAGCTGGCATCGATTGCGGTCAGGGCTCCCTGAAGGCACCCCCGCACGCGGAACGCCTCGCCCGGTGGTCCCTGGCACCACAGAGCAATGTTGTCTGCATATATGGACATGTACACATGGTGTCGGCCGCTCGTGGGGAGGGAGGCCGGCACCACCGACATGGCCACATTAAACAGAAATGGTGATAGGACAGAGCACTGCGGCACGCCCATGTCCACCGGGCGAGGCTTGGAGAGCTTACCCCCTACTCGTACGCGCATGGTGCGCCCGCTCAAAAAGCCATGAACGTATCGCAAAAGGCGACCGCTCACACCAGCCCCCTCAAGCACCGCGAGAATTGGTGCGCGGTGAACGTTGTCAAAAGCGCCCGAGGCGTCCAGTAGTAGCAGCAGCGCAACCTGGCCTGCCGCCCTGGCATGTTCCAGCGCTGTAACAACGTCCGATATAGAATCAGCCGTGCACCGCATCTCACGGAATCCCGTCTGCCGCTCGTCAAACAAATCAGCCGGCGAAGTTTTCAGCAAGTGCAGTACAAACCAATAAGAAGCGAACAGGACATACCTAGCAATTCTGGACGAAAGCATTTTTGAGCGGGAAACAGTTTATGAACGCAATTTTTTCATATAATGTAAGACTTCACTGTAACATTCAATAGATCCGCAGAAGACCAGGCGGTAGTCGTGATTTTTTTTCTCTTCACGTTTTTGCTATCGTCAGAAGCGTTCCCCACTGGTTTTCTATGGCAGTCTGATGCGATCCATGGAAACACTTTAAAAGAAATATTTTGCTACATATCAGAAAAATGGACCATTAGCTTCAATATTTTCATAACAGTGTCTTAAATTTCTCAATTTTCGGAATTTTTGTCCGAGAAAGCTGGACGTGGAAGACGGCGGTACTTGCTTTTCGCGCGTCTTTTAAAACGGCTGCGGGCATACTCCGCGTTGGGGCAAATCAACCAGATCGGCAATGATCAAGGCCCTTTGAGAGGGCTGGCTTTGCTTTATTAGATATAGCGGCCTTCGTAACTGTTTAGCAAAGCTCCAAGTCTCACCACACTACACACATTTTTGAAGCGAAAAGCTTCACTATGCTAGTCAACTCCGCGCTTCGCGCGAGCCGGCGTATGTCGGAGCACGAGTTACGTCACGCACGGCGCAGGTGGCCGCCGCCGGCTCCTTCGCCTGACCTTTCGCCGCTCTCTCTCTCGCTTCCTAGTCACTACTGCGTATGCGCCACTAGTACCACCGAGCCACAGGTGTTCCGCCGCAGCGCCGCGCCTTTCCTCAAAATCCAACTTTCAATTTTCAGTTTTCTCTTTCCTCTTTCCCTCCCTCCTTTATCCCTTCCTTTACGGCGCGGTTCGGGTGTCCACCGAGACATGTGAGACGGTTGCTGTGCCATTTCCTTTCCTCAAAAACCAAACAAAACAAGTGAGCCGACGGCGTTCATAGAGTTCATTGGCGTTGACAACTTTGCAAACTCCGTTCATTTTCACGAAAGGAAAGGCGCACAACCGGCTCCGTGGGTCAGTGAATAATAATAATAATTGGTTTTTGTGTGGAAATCAAACGGCGCAGTATCTGTCTCATATATCGGCGGACACCTGAACCGCGCCGTAAGGGAAGGGATAAAGGAGGGAGTGAAAGAAGAAAGGAAGAGGTGCCGTAGTGGAGGGCTCCGGAATAATTTCGACCACCTGAGGATCTTTAACGTGCACTGACATCGCACAGCACACGGGGTCAGTGGAGACCTCAATCTCGCTTTTCGGTTTGTATATCCTGTATCAGCTGGGCTAATTCATATTAATTTTTTATAAAATTTTTGCCCAGCATTAACCTGAACGCGGCGACCACGAGTGGATCTTGATGTGCTGAGCTGAATGCGCGCCTAAACGCGTTGCAGCTAAGCTATCGCAGACGCTGGCCCAAAGATGATTTGTCAGACAATAAAACAACAAATGACCTGCAACCCTTATCGAGCTGAAGCTCCTCCCTTATCCTCTGGATAAAGAGACCAGCGTGGTTTAGCCACTGCATGATGCGGCTTATGTCTTTTTTTTTCAGCGTGATATCAATTACAATGAAAGGATATATGCACGACAACTATTTGAGACGCTGTCAAGAAGCGTCATTAAGGTACGCTACCCTAGACACGCTGGTACAACCGCACCCCAAAAGAGAGGCAAGGGTGCGTAAAGTGATACAGACGGAATACCACTCTGGCTTGCAATTAGTGCGGTCTTATTTACCGAGGATAGGCAATCATGTGGGTGAAGTAGGATTGTCGGCATGTTCTACTACGAACTGGAGCGCACATTCTGTGGAGCTATAAGGCTATTATAGCAACAGCTGGTGCCCGAACGAGCTAATGCTGCTGGCGGAGCTCTTGGGAGAGCTGGGCCGCTCCTGCTGTCGCACTACGCCCAACGCTATGGCCGCTTCTGGTGGCCCATGTGACACACGTGTTGGAAGAAGCACCACACCGTGCCGAGCTGTAGCCTCAGCCCACCCATTTGAAACAGCGACGCGGACCCGGGACGCGAAGCAGTCTTTCTCAATCTCTATCTCGCACTACATGTTGAGAAAAAAGAAATGCACGGGTTTCAATGTGAGTAACATCTACAGGATATTTAATGATGCTCAAGAAATTGGTAAACACAAAACTACGACGTGGAATTCACTTTGCGCCTAGTAAATACTCTATAATAGAGTTTAATCTTTTTATCTGTCCTGCAGGTTTGGCTTCAGCAGCCGAGCAGTGCCCATTCTTTTTAGAGCGAAATCTGTATAATTCACGACCAAAGCTGCAAAAGCCGGGCCATCACTGAAGAATCGACCTTAACCTTTAATAAATCAATAAATATTGCCGTGACTAGGATTCGAACCCGCGGCAGCGCGAGCAAATCAGCTTCACTGACCACTGCACAACAGCACTACGCTACTGCTGCAGCCGATCACGCCCCGTGTTAAACAGCAGCACACTCACGCGCTGTGCATTGCACATCATCGTCTCCATCAACTTTAATCTGCGGCGCCAACAGGTCAGATCAGCTTAACCTCGATCATAGCTTAACATGAGTCAGATATCGTAGCCAGACGGGCCGACGACCCAGCAAAGCAAAACCATTAGCCAATCACAATAAACACATAGTTTGATTGATTGATTGATTGATTGATTGATTGATCGATCGATCGATCGATCGATCAATCGATACGATCGATCGATCGACGTACGTTCGTTCGTTCGTCCGGTCGTTCGTTCGTTCGTTCGTTGGTTAGTTAGTTAGTTAGTTAGTTAGTTAGTTTAGTTAGTTAGTTAGTTAGTTTAGTTAGTTAGTTAGTTAGTTAGTTAGTTAGTTTGTTAGTTTATTTGTTTGTTAGGAACTGGAGGTCGAAATGCTCTACCATCTCAAGTGCTCCCCTCGCATGTACGGACATTTGAAGCGGATCCAGGCCCCACTGAAAAAGAAATGCTAGAACAGTTACTTGCTGGTCTGAACACCTTGCAATCAGCAATTCAGGGTGCACAAACCACTCAGAAAGGCATCATAAATAAAATCACTTCCTTAACCGAGCGTGTCGATAGTGTGAAATGACAGGTTAATACACTTAGCCTGGTAACTGCTCGAGTCGAAGGCATGGAAGAAAATATGAATTGAATTGAATCCACACTAGTCTCCTTGTCAAGTAAAATAGATCACTTGGAAAATTTTAGCCGCAGAAATATTCTAGTAATTTATGGGATAACGGAATCTAGCAGTTTATGATAGCGAATTTGTGCAGCCTGGTTACTATATCTATAGGAACGATCATTGCAGCAAATGTGGCGGTGCAGGTGCCCCTTTCAAGGCCTCCCAAACAATGACAAGAATGCCTAACAAACCAAATGTCGAGGGTATATTTTACAACGCCTTTGATGGTAACAATAGGTACATTATCAAAAGGGTTATTCCTTCTCTCTCTTCCTCTGAAGCGTTTGATGTCTTTAAAAACTATCATGGTCAATATTGTTGGATAAAAAGTTTAGATATTAGAAAACTGTAAGATGCTGGTATAGAAATAATTAAGGTAATGGTCCATTCTTTCGATATGTAGCAAAAGAGTTCTTTTAAAGTTTTTCCATCGCTCGCATTGAGTAGTTAAGACTGTCAATGAAAACCAATGGGGAACTGTTTTAATGGTGGCAAAAGCATTAATAGTGAAGAAATTAAAGCCTGCTGACGGGAGATCTGAGATATATTGATTGTTAGAGCGAATCTAATAATATATGAAAAAATTGCGCTTAAACTCTTTCCTGTTCAACAATGCTTTTGTCCGGAATTGTTGGGCATGTGGTTGACCAAGTGAAGCGTGGTGATCGTACTATTATGGCTGAATATATTAACCTACTGCATGTAGATTGGCTTTCCTTTTTAGTGACTATTCCAGCAGAAATATGAGGCAAAATTATGATAGCCATGGCGCTTGAGTTTTATCTGCTTCAATCGTTGAAAATTTCAAGAGAATCACGGCTAGCACCAGATCAGTACTTGATCTGTTTTTGTAAGTTTATCAACTGGAACACAGCAGCTGCGAATTTCTCCCTAGAATTTCAAATCACCAGACTGTGCTACTAACGCTTTCTGATGTCGCGTTACATAAGCAGATAAGGAAAATTTCTGTGTCAAATTGTTCGCGAACAAATGATGTGTCAATATTAGGCATGCTGTCTTTCGAGTATGATTCTCTTTTTTTAACAGTACTGAGGATATTCATGATCTGTGGGAAAAATTTATGTGCATCATAAACCACTGCGCTGAGCGTTTTGTTCCTTGAATTGTGAAGAAGAAAGGTCAAAACCCCTTGATTTTTCGAGCGACTTTACAACTCAAAAGGCAATTTAAGCGCGTAAAAAAATAAAACAGGCGCTACTAAGGGTGCACGTGCGCTGCTGAAAAAACTTTCTGAAGTTTCAGTTCGGCTAAAGGCTCGAGTTTCTGCCGATAAGCAGCAATACTATTGTGAAAAGCTTCCAAACTTCCAAACTTTCATCGTCCCCAGCGAAATTCTGGAGGTTCATTACACCCGCATCTCGAACGAATGAGTTGTTTCAAATTAGCGGTGCTGAATGTGAGGATTATAGTGAAATTGTAAGTGCTTTAAATGTTCATCTTAAATCTGTGTTCACAAAAAACAAATGCATTCTATCATCCTTCCATGCACTGTATCCTAAAATACAAGATATTGATTTCACTTAACAAGACATACCCAATTTGATTCTAAAACTGCATGTAAAAAAATCGCGCGGGCCTGATGCCATTTCTAATGAATTCCTGAAACGTTTTGTTCCTTAGATTTCAAAGTATTTATATGTTTTCTTGTCTAAATCTATGTGTGATGGTCAGATTCCAAGCGACCGGTAGTCATGTCTTTTCATAAGAGTGGTAACAGATCGCAGATCCCAAACTACCGCCTTATTTCATTAACTTCAACATCTTGGAAGTTTCTTGAGCATATAATGCACAAACATTTCTCTGAATTCCTCGACGGATTCAATATTCTATTGATCGCTCAACACGGTTGCAAAAAAGGTTTCTCCACATCCATACAGTCAGCCATTACTTCGCAGTTTCATTTCATTCAGGTAAACAAATCGATGCATCTTTATGCACTTTGCAAAAGCTTTTGATAAAGTTTCGCGTAAAAAGTTTTTTTAGATTAGAGAAGTTATTAAGAAACACCCAGCTTGCCAACTGGATTTTTGCCTATATTTCGAATAGACAACAGTACGTTTCTTTTAAAGACCATAACTCCAGTAGACTTTCAATCGACTCTGGCGTCCATCAGGGCTCTGTTATTGGACCACTTTTATTTTTGCTTTTTATTAATAGCATTGTATATAACATTGATCTGAAAACTAACCTGTACGCCAACGACTACGTCGTCTTTTCTGGAATCAACAGTACTAACAATCAGTTATAGTTAAATGAAGCTTTTCAAAGAATTGCTTCTTGGTGTGAAGACTGAGAAATGAAGGTTAATTTTGAAAACAACTGTATATATGAAAATTAGAGGCAAAAATAATCCACTTCATTTTAGGTATTCAGCTCGTAATGTGTTTCTATGACAAGCGAGCACTTTAAGTACCTCGGTCTCTCAATATCTAAATATTTAAGCTGGGCGAAACAATATAATTATGTGACAAGTACTTATAATCAAAAACTATATTATATAATAAAGACGAGCATTAAAACTGCCTTCACCCATTGTTCGGTTACTTGCATATAAACCCATTGTCCTTCCAACTTTAAAATACACGTTCATTATCTGGTACCTTTATACTCAAGAACATATCAATCAGATAGAAAATGTGCAAAAAAATGCAGTGCGCTCTATATATAACAGCTTCGGGCGCACTTCAATGACATCACTTCTAGCAAAGCCTAAAATTTCCATCGTAACAGAAAGAAACAAAGCTTCGCGCTTAACAGTTTCATTTCAGTTAATCAAATGTCATTAAAAAGTAGACGTCTCACGTATAATTTTCTTTTTGCAGGATGCGCTACTCGATCGAGGCATGCCCTAACAAAAACTTCTCATTCGCCACGCGATAACTATGTCAAATATTCGTTCTTTCTCAGGACTATTACAGAACTATTACTGAACAGAATGAGCTGGACAATGCATGTTTTACTACCTTCTCTAAACCTCTCTTGCTCGCGCCTCAGTCTGTGGCTCTGGCTATAACCATTTGCATGTTTATGTTTGCCATGATTCATTGTTTCAGTTGTTGGTTTGTATTGAATTTGGTATGCTTATTATACTGTCTCCTTGTTGCCTATAAAGCCGCCGCGTTGGCTGAGTGGTTATGGCGCTCGGCTGCTGGCCCGAAAGACGCGGGTTCGATCCCGGCCGCGGCGGTCGAATTTCGATGGAGGCGAAATTCTAGAGGCCCGTGTGCTGTGCGATGTGAGTGCACGTTAAAGAACCCCAGGTGGTCGAAATTTCCGGAGCCCTTCACTACGGCGTCTCTCATAGCCTGAGTAGCTTTGGGACGTTAAAGCCCCACAAAACAAACCAAACCTTGTTGCCTATCAATAGTATGTCTCATCTTGTACTCCCCCTGCTAAAATCCCACATGGGATGGCAGTATTTATGATGTATGTATGTATGTATGTATGTATGTATGTATGTATGTATGTATGGTTTATGGGGGTTTAACGTCCCAAAGCGACTCAGGCTATGAGGGACGCCGTAGTGAAGGGCTCCGGAAACTTCGACCACCTGAGGTTTTTTAAAGAGCACTAACATCGCACAGCACACGGGCCTCTAGAATTTCACCTCCATGGAAATTCAACCACCGCGGCCGGGATCGAACCCGCGTCTTTCGGGCCGGCAGCCGAGCGCCATAACCACTCAGCCACCACGGCGGCTGTATGTATGTATGTATGTATGTATGTATGTATGTATGTATGTATGTATGTATGTATGTATGTATGTATGTATGTATGTATGTATGTATGTATGTATGTATGTATGTATGTATGTATGTATGTATGTATGTATGTATGTATGTATGTATGTATGTATGTATGTATGTATGTATGTATGTATGTATGTATGTATGTATGTATGTATGTATGTATGTATGTATGTATGTATGTATGTATGTATGTTGCTTGCTTGCTTGCTTGCTTGATTCCTTGCAAAGAAAATGGCAACGTTTGTAAGCACATCAAGCCTCCAGCAACGCATAATCGTGCATAAGTGACTGCGAAAGGTGCCACGTTCTGGATTCCGCGACAGTTGAGTGGCAGATCCACTGCTGCCGTCAACACGCGGCCCAGTTTATGTGTGGTCCGAAACATGAAAATGAAGTTTTGAAAGCTAAACTTAGAATCACCTTGTTGTCTCACGACCGGTCACCTAACTTCCTCGTTCTTACTTTTTCTTATGTCGATAGCATTTTCTTCTGCAATGATTGCACTTAACATGATCATTCGTGCGCTGATTGCTGCTTTGTACATCAACTGTTCGTGCTAAAGAAAAATTGGCCGAAGCGACCCCTACATCAGTTTTGACTTCATCGAGACTGCATATATTTCGTGAGAAAGAAAATACGATGATTCACCTGTCAAAAAAATAGTAATCACCGAACAAAGTCCACTGAATTTTTAAAAATCAAAAAAGGAAAGTCCAACCTCTGCTAATGGGTTATACGGCAATAATAATAATAATAATAATAATAATAATAATAATAATAATAATAATAATAATAATAATAATAATAAATAAAAAGGAAAGCAATGTGGAGTGAAGCAAGAAACAGCATACCAAACACAAATGAAACATGTAAATAATTGGACTGAAAAATTGCGCTTACAGGATCACGAAGTGCGCTAAACGCAAGACATCCAAGTTTAGTTTGTGAGACAGGCGACATGCGAAAATGGCGATATTTTACCTACTTCTTTATTCGTAGCGATTACAACTTTTGTGTCAGGTTTACGTAAAGGTTGTATGGAATTTAAACAAAGAAGCAGCAATTATAGCGCGTTTTCTTGAAGTCAAACGAGACCTAAACTGAGCTTTGACATCGTTGTCACCATTCGGGTGTTGGAAACAAAACCGAGACACAATGAAGGAAATATACCAATAATAAATTATTTAGCGCGGGCAGGTGAATTTCGTGTGGTGCACGAGGTGTACGAATCGTTTTCGCGCCATTCCAAAGTTCAAGGTAAGCAATCGAAAATTTAGTGTCGATATTCCTTTAAAACAAAGAGGCGACGGCCTAGAACGGGATGCATGAGGACGTTAAATGTTGATTCCAAAGATTTCTTTCAGCTCCTATCTTTTTAATACTCGCATAGAGTTTCTCTAACAGAACGAAAATAGTTTTCCTTTTTTTTATTATCCTCGCAGCGAATGGCGTTGCAGCAGTTAGCTTCGAAACTATAGCCTGGAAAAAAAATAACGTAAGTGTTAGGCCTTGAGACTCGGGGCATAATCGTAATAACTAATATCACAACCAGCCAGAAAACTGCCAGCTCAAGGGAAATCCTTCAAATAATGCTCGGTTGAGAGTCCAATCGCGCTTTCAGCAGCAAACAAACCAAACATCTGTCCAAGTTGGAAATTTGGCTGTCATGAAGCTCGTAGACACGAGGTTTTTTTTTTTGCGACTCCGACCTTTAAGACGTGAAATATTCGGCGGAGGACGAATGGCAGACGTTTTAGTTTGTAGCCGTGCCATTAAGGATTCGCAGTTCGTGACCGCTGACGCGAACAGCAGGTGTGATGCGTTTAACGCTAGCAACACACCCTATCGACTAGTTAACTGGTTTCACGGGGTATCTTTTTACTTCTTTTCTTGTTAAGGCAGACATTCGGCGGATATCAAGTTACATTGCAGCGTTTTAATCCACTCGCGCAATGATAAAATACGCGTAAACTATTTCATAAAATTCAAGAACACACAGCTTAGAATAGTGACGAATAACCGCAAAAGATACGGGATGGAAGCAGAGACTTGCATTGTTTCTTCCTCCTTCACGTGACTTTTGCGGTTGTTCTTCACTATTATGAACCATCAAGTGGCCTACAACTACACGTTCCTAAGATGTACATATAGCGTCATTTTTTTTTCGAGGCAATATTTCGCTTTCGCGACTTTTCCATATAAAACTAACCTAAGCAAACATCTTTTTTTATTTTCATAATTTGAGCTTTCGCAAAGAATAAGGGGTTCGTCTTACTCGACAGCCTTTGTCTCGTTCCCTCTTCATGACAAATCTGAAGTCTCTTCGCAAATGATGCAACACGTAGTTGTACACTTAGTGGGCAACCCTTGCGACAAATGGCTCACCAGCTGACGTAACAGGGCTGCTGGTAAACTAGACTCATCATGCAAAGTTGTTGCCATCTCGGCCGCAGCTACTTTAGGAGTTGAGTGTATTCACTTCCTCTCCTCCCATCTCCTGCCATCGCGTGGGAAGTTGGGTCAAGAAGCTGACGTACAGTCCGCAAAAAAAAAAAAACAGTCGTCAGTACATTAACAGTGCTATGTAGCAAAAATATGAGCCCCTGCTAGACGTCTCGTTTCGGCCTACGCTTTTTTTTCCCTGCATTGTTGTTAATAAAGGGCAGAAATAAGCACGTTTTCTCGTTTTCTCAACAAGGTTACCGCATCGACGACCACTCAGCCTGTAAACGTGCGCTTCACTGCGCGAACACGCAGGCCAGCACGAAAGAAAACAAAACAATAAGAGCGGAGAAGAAAGATCAAAAGCCATGTTTTCCGCCAGCGAGCTCCCCTTAAGAAGAAGCCCAATTTCGTCTCTACGAAAAACGAAAAGTGCTTTAATTTTAAGCCCGAGACCGCAGCGACAATCCCTTCTTCCCCACCTCCACGTGGCGTGGAGCTCGGGGCGCGCGTGTGGCCTTTAGGCCCCACCAACGAACAAGAGCAGAAAGCAGAGAGCTCCCCGAGAAGAGTGCGGAGGCACACATTACCGCCAACTTACACGAGCCGGCGACAATGACTGCGACAACCACGCACATCCTCAACAAACAAAGGTCCACGAGGAGCAGCAGCCTTCTCCCCGCATCACTCCCCATCTTTCCCCCAACCTCCTCTCCCTCCGGGGCCACTGCTGATACTCTCGAGAAGATAGCAGCTTGAGAGCGCAGAGAGAATTCGCGTGATCTGAGAAATGTACCGGCAAAAAGGGGGAAAGGAAAAGGGAGGGAGGGAGGGGTAAAGACAAAGTAGACAAACCGGGCTCTCTTGGCGGCGTCCGCAGAAGCTAAAAGCTTCCCCCGAGTTGGCGCGCGCGGTGGCCTTAGAAGAATGGCAATCGGATTACTTGCCTTTCGGGCCTCTGGGGACTCGGCCGGTCCGCTCCTGGTAGGCTATATAACGACGCTCGCCACAGACCGGAGCAACAGGCGCTACTCGTCTCATCGACGGCAGCGCACGCGGCATCAACACCAGCAGCAGCCATGGGACTTCGCCGTAGGGCAGCTGCAGGGGTGAGTGGTAGTGTCCCCGTGGATATGTGCCTAGACGGTAGTGCAGAGGGTAGCCCTTTTTGAGAAGCACATCGAGAATGCGAGGATTTGCGGAATGCGTTGAGAGCGGGTGCTGATAATGCGGATGATCGACGCATTGTTGCATTTGGCTGCGGCTCCCTTTTTTTCGACGCGTCCGCTGCTGCAGCCATCATTCGACTCTTTGGGCGCTTGCCGAATGCTCGTCTCGAAATCCAAGCGGGTGAACGAGTACGCAAGACTCGGTGCGTATGGATTAGAACGGTCGCGCATCTGTTGACACCTACGCCTCGCATAGGAACGAGTCACTGGGCTTCGCGCTGCTTGGAAAATATAACACCGTGCCTTCGCAGGGTCTGTGCAGATAGATGTGCACATAAAATGAGTTGATCGATAAGCCGATCTTTGTGTAGTTTTAATTCTTATTTTATTTTCAACAACGCCACTCATTTTGACACTTTGCGCGCCTTCCTTTTTCGCCGTTGCTGCCTAACAGTTTTATAATTGTCATTTGTATGAAACAAACTGAGCTTACTAAAAGGACTAATGTGCACAAGGCAAGCGCTGGCCCGTGGTTTTTTTTTTAACTCTTGTGAACAGACTGTGGAATGATTATTACCTAGTATCATTCCTAACAAGTAAGCGCGATATTTTGTTGACAATGATCATTTGGAATAGTCAAGGCCTGTTAATGGCAGTTTCCTTCTTACACAGCTACGTCCCAATTTCTGGGGCCTTTTTATTAAGTGGTATTCGCACTGAATCGCGGTTAACCGTTCTGTTATTTTTTTTATTCAATACTGGGAACCTTGTACAGGTGAAAGCATGGGTGTTTGAGAAGATAAACGAAAGAAATAGGAACAAAATAATTAAAACATCGTTAATGGTGGTTAGTAAAATGCCTCTCTCATCCCCCCTCTCTCCACACCAATTCTTTAAAGTTAATATTATAGGGACCTCAGCTTAATTTCCAGGAAGTTTCACTTGCATTCAAAGATCGAATTTCTGTGCCTGTTTCCTTTCAGAGACCTAGACTCAATATTATCGCTTTCGCAGTAGCATCATTTACTCTGGTATTCGCCGCTGCTTCATGCTGACCTCGGAGATGACGTCGGAAAGGCGACGCTTCACCCATCAGTCAGGGCACGAAAAGGATTTGATTGGGATAAAACTGAAACAGAGTTGTTCACAAATGTCGTTTCTTTGTTACTGGATAAAATGGTCTGTGGCCTGTGTCGGGCTAGTCCCCTCGGTTCAAACAAAAAAAAACACTTATTTTGGGGTGGTGCACTCGTCGAAAGAATCGGTATACTAGAAATCCCCAGTCGTACTGTAGTGCATTTTGAGGAACGACCAGACACCCATGGACAGAACCGTCACATATGGTTCTTCACCAAATTGTAGCAGTCTGCTGAACGGCAGGTCATGCCGCTCAGTGGTCTTCTTTGTACTCTGAATCTTGCGGAGAAGCAAACATTTGTCACACTTCGTTATTTGAATACGGGAGTAATTCTTCTTTCTTTTTAACAAATATAACGTGCCTGCAATAGGCTAATTTCTTTAGCGCTTTCTTTTGTCTGGCCCAGTATCGCACATTCTTAGGCACCTCAAACTTTCGTGTCAAAATCGTTTCGGTCCTCTTGAATAGGCTGCTGAACGTATGGAAACACGGAGGAATTTCACATTAGATGGCCATATTCGCTCCTTCTACCAAGCTGAACCCTACAACTGAGGACTGCTCTTCCTGACGTGGACAGCAACCTACGTCCTGTTCAGCTACGCTTGTAATTGCCGTCATCGACGCTTTCCACGCCGACGACGGTAATCGTCATTGTTGTAAGGAATGTCATGTGCGCGGCTTAGCCGTTTTGAAATAGAAGACGCTTCGGGCATATCTTCGATTTCGTTTTTTTTTTACAGCGACAGCTGTTATAAGCCCGTTCCGTGGGTTTAGCGTCGTAGTAGCAGTCGGCGTAACCTGAAGGTGGCAACCACAGGGAAGGAGGACAAGCAGAAGGGTTAGCGTGGAAGAAGGAGGGTACACGGAAAACTGAGGAATGCGCCCGGACTGTGGCTGCCACGGGGACACCCCAAAGGTCACCTTGGAAGGAGGAGGGTGTAGTGATAGTGGTTAATGGGCTGAAGAGGTGGTTACTGTGGTAGAATGAGGAGGAGGGAGACGCAGGAGGGTATTGCGGGAGCAGAGGAATCACCTGCAGGGTCGTTAACGGAGGAAAAGGGAGAGGAGGGTTACCGTAGAAAAAGGCTAGATAGAAAAAGAGGGAGAGAATGCGAAGCGGGGGGGGGGGGGGGACGTGGCACGCTCAGCCTGCCGCGGCTGCTGCTAAAGTGCCGCCCAAGGAGAAGTCCAGTGTGTGTGTGGTGGGGGGGGGGGGGGGGGGGGGGCACCACGCGCCTGGTGCGACGGACTGGATTGGAGTGCTAGCAGAAGAACGAGTATGTGTAAAAAACTAAAAGAGCGCTCTATAGGTATACATGTACGCATGTTGTTCTCTAATTCTTTAGCTCAGAATAGCGCGAAATAACTCACAGGACGGTTACGAATGTGTAACGCGATGTTCAGCGATTACTGTTTAGGCGTTTAGTTTTGGGGGTATATTCCTGGCGCAGTGGTGTAGTGGTCAAATGATGCATCCCTGCACTGGCAGGCGGCTGTTCCAAACGGAGGCACCCGTGGGACTTATGCGACCCAGGTTGAGAGTGACATAAGGTCACCTAACATAAGACCGTGACATTAACGCACCCACCGATTACGCCGACGGCGACGGCGATGAGAAAGCCAGGGACGGGTGCCTATAACAGCTATCGCTGTAAAAAATACCTTTAGCAGCTGTCGCTGAATCTCGCGTTGCACAGTACTAAGCGTCCTCTCAGGTTTTTGGTTTTTCTAACATCAGCAAGTAATTGATTTTCATGACGCTGTCAATTTCCACTTTATACTCCAACCATCGCCTGCACGGGCATCTGTAAAGTTAACGTTCCGAAATCGTTAAAACTAAATTCTTGCAACAGACCTGTAGACACTAGTTAGATTTTTCGCTTAGGTGTACAAAATGTTAAGTTCTTGAAAAACGTGCTAACAAAATTACCGGATCTGCCATGTATCGACAGCTGTAACAATTTGTTTGCATAACCTTAGGATGCAAATCTCACGTCACATAGCGAATATTTCGCCTACAACAAAGATAAAAGCAGAAGAAACTGTCTATTGACGCGAAAGTGAAACAACAGACGGAAGTTGTCACTTTCCAAAAAAAAAAGTCACCATGGGGATCTCAGTATTACACACACCAACAGTCTCATTTCTACGCAGTGTGTGCGCTTCGGAAAGCAAGTTGATATGTAAGAACTGACCACCAATTGAATCATTAATTTTTTCCCTTAAAACCAGCTGCCTCAGTATTTTCGTAGGGCTTGTGTATTGACTGCAGCTGATATCTGCAAAAGCTTGATCAAGTAGCATTGCTTAAGCATGTAAGTAAAATTACATTTCGATTGGCCTCTTCGGTTGGCTGCAGCAGTCACAGTAATATTTTGTCGGCAAAGAGTCAGGCTTAGGGCCTTTCAGGTACTGCCGAGATCAGTACCACAGATTAAGAACGTTGAGTACAGTCAGGCCGGAATGAAATGCGAGCTGGCATAGGGCGTATTTTTATACTTTTCAGTGAGACATTCCTTTAAAAACAATTGGCGAATATGTATTTCCTAAGCCCTGTACTCAGAAACATGACTCAGTCTACTCGTACACTGCAGCTCAAAGTACACAGGTAAAATATTTTGTTTTGTTCGCAGGCGTTCGCGTTTATTTCCGGCCTGACTGTACGTGACTAGTGTTGTGGTCAAGAACTATTTCGGGCATGTGAGTAATTAGTGGTCGATTTTTAGCATGGGAAGCTCTATCCAAAAGTTGAAATTTATAGTAACATTTTCAGAGCAGGAATATGCAAGGCACTATCCTCTCTAACACTAGCCGAAAGAGAACGCTAAAACGACGCAGTAAATTCTAATGAAGAGACCCTTAACACTGGCCGAAAAGGAGCGCTGAGACGACGCAGCAAATTCTAATGAAGACTATGTACACTCGACAAATCGCGCATGTCTGTAGTCCCACCATACAATGTCAACATGCTTGTTCCTACAGGAGACTCTTCTACTGCGGGTGTTCCTGGCGGCCTCCGTGGTCTCGCTAGACGTCTCGGCCCAGCACATGGTGGGCAGTGACGAAGCGCGTTCGCTGCTCTCCAGGGGCGGCGACACGCTCATCCGCTGGAACATCCCGCCAGCCACGCTGCAGCATATGCGCTCCGAAAGCTTCAAGCGCCAGTTCAGCCCGTGGGGCGGCAAGAGGAACGCCGCGTTCGACTACCTGCTGGACGCGCCCGGCGGTGACCATCAGGTGGCGGATGAGGCCTCCTCTTACAAGGTGCGCCGAGTCCATCACACGCCGAGCCTGAGGAACGCGGACTCGTTCAGTCCCTGGGGCGGCAAGAGGGCCCACGGCGACGACAAGAAGGAGAAGGACCAGACCTTCAACCCCTGGGGAGGCAAGAGGGCGGGAGACCGCTTCGCTCCCTGGGGCGGCAAGAGAGGCGCCACCTTCAATGCCTGGGGTGGAAAGCGGCAGCAGGACAACAGGAACTCGTTCAGCCCGTGGGGTGGCAAGAGGGCCGGAAAGTCCAAGCAGGTGGATGACGAGGAAGACGAGGAGCAGGTCTTCGCGCCGTGGGGCGGGAAGAGGGCGGCAGACGACAGGGCCTTCTCGCCTTGGGGTGGAAAGCGGGGCGGCGATGGCGACGGCAAGCAGACGTTTGCGCCTTGGGGAGGAAAGCGTGAGGACCGGTTCAACCCGTGGGGTGGGAAAAGAGAAGGACCTTTCAATCCTTGGGGAGGCAAGAGAGAGGGTTCGAACAAGGAGGGCTTCTTCAACCCGTGGGGAGGCAAACGAGGCGCTGACGATTCTTTCAACCCCTGGGGAGGCAAGCGCGGAGCCGATGATGCGTTCAGCCCATGGGGAGGCAAGAGACAGGACTCCTTTAATCCTTGGGGTGGAAAGAGAGAAGACGTCGTCTTCAGGCCATGGGGCGGTAAAAAAGAAGACAACGTTTTCAGGCCCTGGGGCGGAAAGAAAGAGGACAACGTGTTCAGGCCCTGGGGAGGAAAGCGCCAAAGTGATGGTTTCAAGCCCTGGGGAGGCAAAAGAGAGGAAGATACGTCGCCAAGTGCTCCTGCGGGCAGGAGTGTGGCATTCGGGGGAGAGGGTCAGGGGCAGCCAACGTCTTTACGCAAGAAGCGGGATTCTTCTTTGCGAGAGCACAAGGTGGCGACGTCTAGCAGAAGAGACTCGCGGACGTAACCGCGACGCAGTTACCGCCACGTTGCATGTTGGTGGCAAGTGTCACAAACGTATAAAATAAAAAAGCGGCCGCTGTGAACGCACAAGAATAACAAACCTGCCATGAAGAGGCAACAAAAGGAGCTTGTTCCTTTTCTCACCGAAGACTATTTTTTGGAAGTAAACAAAAGTTTCGGTACCTCCACTGAAGAAGAAAAAAAAAGGTTGGGGCGTATACAACAATAAAAAATAAATGCGTACTTCCATGGACACCCGTCTAATTATTTGTTTATTGAGCACGTGCTCTTCATCGGTTAGAAACGACTTAATTTGTCATATCTGTCGGTGTAGAGCTTGTGGTAAGAACAACACATTGATGTGGTGCAGGAGGTCGATTCTTTATCCTGGCAGCTTCTCCCGGAGCGACTTGATTTTGTCGCCCACCATGCTACCTGTTTTTTGCAGAAAACAAGAAAGGAATTGATTATAATAAGGGTCATCGGTACTCCAGTAACTCAGCATCAAAGCTTACAAAGGACCATGACGACAGCTCTCGTATGATCTGTGCTCTAGTCTACAGAGTTGCTGCAAACGAATAGAAGGCAGCAATTGTTATGCTATTGCTTTGGGAAAATAATATGATATTCTCTTAGATATATTTAAGTGAATGAGTATGGTTACGAAATACGGGAAATACCTCGGATACTGGAAAAAATGGTTTTTTACTGACCACAGCTGTGCAGTCTTTCGCACACTACACGTAAAGTTTCTTACTCTCCCAACTGCCGCAGTAAGAGAGCAGCAGAACAGACCATTGTGCGAATGTTTGCAATTCTTGAATAACAAAACAAAACTTCATTTCATTGTGAAACGGCGCAACAGTTTTAAGTATTAACAGAAAATCTAAACCGCACTTCAATAACTCCTCAAGAAGCGAGGCCGCTTAGGCAAACGCCTGCCTACACAGACCGTATTTAAAAAACAAGGCGAGTAGAGTCATTCGCCAGAGAGTGCCTGGCTAGGCCCATCTGCACCCTCCAGTTTCAATCGCTGCTCTAGCCAATGTCCGCGTTGCAACTCCTAAAGGCGATATCATCAGTTCCAAAAGTTAAGGGCGCCCGCAGTTCACGCGGCCCCCAGGACAAAGCAACTGGTGTCACTTCTATCGTTTCGTTCATCTCTCTATAATTTTCTGTGCACATTGGCTAATTATGCGTCGAGCTTCCCCAAAAAAGTTAGCTTTGAGAAAAGGGAAGCCGAAGTAATTCTCTCATTTCTCAGTGGACAACTCAACCACACCGTGACTGAAAGGAAGGAAGGAAGGAAGGAAGGAAGGAAGGAAGGAAGGAAGGAAGGAAGGAAGGAAGGAAGGAAGGAAGGAAGGAAGGAAGGAAGGAAGGAAGGAAGGAAGGAAGGAAGGAAGGAAGGAAGGAAGGAAGGAAGGAAGGAAGGAAGGAAGGAAGGAAGGAAGGAAGGAAGGAAGGAAGGAAGGAAGGAAGGAAGGAAGGAAGGAAGGAAGGAAGGAAGGAAGGAAGGAAGGAAGGAATGGGAGCGGAAGAAATAGGAAAGCTAAACTTAAAGACTTATAAACCCTTAATCAGCAAAGCTTATTCCTTAACGGCCGAGAGGTCTGGAGTCGTAGAAGGCCTCGATACGTTCTCCTTATGCTTGTTCGTATTTAGGCGGGAAACGCAGGCGGCGGGTTCTTTCCTGTTTCCAATTCACGCCGATAAAGCTCTGATAGAGCGCGCAGACCGGCGCAACACGCTACCTCTCCTGCACTGAGCTTTCTACGAGGAATATGGACACGGCCAACCTCGAGGGCAGGAGGAAGTAATGGCAGAGCCAAGACCTTGGACAAGCACCTCAAAAGAAAACAGTGTGTTATGTACGCCGACGCATCGAGGTACAAGGGCATAGGACCGCAGCCGTGATCACCGATTCACAAGGCAAACCCATCTACAGAACAACTATACCAATCAAATCCATCTGTACGGCGGAGGAGGTACGATAGCCCTAGCAATCTCGGATGCCAACAGAGCACAACGCAATTACTATTCTCTGACTCACAAGCCCCCTGGCCAGCCTTCCAAAATAATAGGTTACCCTCATAACAAACAAATTCATTGGCGGCTGGCCGGGAGGAACAGACCCAGACAGGCAACACACGATTGTTTTGGTCCCTTCCACTGAGGTAGAGGGCAACACTAGGGTAGATGCCTTCGTCCGAGATTTCACTAGCTGAGGAGCGGGGACACCGACAGAGCCCTTCACAACACCAGAAACCTACGGGAAAACAATCTGGGCGTGCAGGGAGAGGCGTAAGAAGTACACCCACCCACATGGCAGCCTAAGCCGAGAGAAAGCCACAACACTAAGGTGCCTACAGCTAACACGTATCCAAGCAGAGAACTATACCTCAAGATATGGCCCACAAGATACAACAGCGAATGTGTCTGGTGCGGAGATGGTGTCTTCTGGAGTGGACTACGTTATACTGGTGAGTGAATGCGTGTATGGATTGTGGCACTACAGTGGACTATTTTCTACTGTGACTGAATATGTGCATAGATGGGGACTTCTGGAGTGGACTGTGATGTGGACTGTGTGGAGTGATTGTGTGCATAGATGGTGACTGCGGGAGAGGAATGTGGGCTATTATAAGGGACTGTGCGCATAGCGGGGTAGATGCGACAGGTTTTAGGACATTATTAACATAGAAGGGACGCTACAGTGGAGCAATTGCCGGCAGAATAAGCAAGGCTAACCCCACCTGTAGCATTCAACACCCCAACTCAACTCAACTCAACAATACCTCTACGTTATACCACACAGCATGGAGATGCAGGGCTTGCCCCATAATGCCTAAAAAAGATAGCCCTAGTCTTGAGCAGTGGGAAGACCTTCTAGCCGACTCGGACCCGCAGCGTCAGCTCGCTGGACGCTGCTCCTGGACGTACTCCTGGGCCACGAAATGCCGACCACTACTCCCCCACCAAACCCTTCCTAAGCCACTACCCCTAACCCCCGTTTCAGTCAATAAAGTCTATCAGTCAATTTATCCCATCGCGGGTGTGCGCTCAGTCGCTGCGACGATGTGCGTGGCCCGCGCAGGGGCAGTAACGGTGGTTAAGCTGCGCCAAATCCGTCCTTCACTCCGGCACTGTGCGCAACCGTCCTCCCGACCACCTGTGCCCGGCTCCGCCTCCTCTTTCTCCCGGGGCCTCTTCTCCGCCGCGGTTGGCTCCCTGTATACGCGCCTGACGCCAGCAGTACGAATGGTACCTTGTTAGCCACTAGGTACCCGCCGCGGTAGCTCAGTGGTTAGCATGCTCGGGTACTGAGCGAGAAAACCCGGTTTCGAACTCGGCCGCGGCGAGCCCGCGTCAATGGCAGCAAAAGCAGTGGGCACCCCTGTGCTGTGCGTTGTCAATGCAGGTTGAAGATCCCCAGGTGGTCGAGATTATTCCGGAGCCCTCCACTACAGCACAACTTCCTCTCTTTCCCTCTTTCACTTCCATCTTTATCCCTTCCCTCAAGGTGCGGTTGAGGCGTCCATCAAAATGTGAGACAGTTACTGCTGCTTTCATTTCCTCCAAACTATTTTTTTGGATGGCACGTCACTGTCTGAAGTGTGAACGTTTAAACTAACTTATACGTTCTTGAGGCTGGCATTTAAACATTGTTGATTTCTTTTTTTTTTGCTTGACAATACATCGCTTGCTCGAAGCTCCCGTTTCTAATTTTAGAAAATCCGTAAATACGCCGGACTTCTTTATGTGTTTGATTCCGTGTAGAAATGCTAATATATTCAACACATTCGCATATTGATACAATCTGCTGAACTCGAGACATATTCGTGTTTAAATTAGGCAGCAAATTGAGACAAGGGTACAACGTGGTAACTTGCATATCCTAGTGACTCAGAGATCAAAAGTTCTTGTTTTGCGATTCACCTTCCAATATTTTCTATTCCTACTACCGCTAAATTTCTTACCTCAGCTATATTAAATTGTTATTAAGAATGATGTCAGAACCCAGTATTTGCATAGTCATTTCTTAGGCAAACAAGTTACAGAAAAATTCCGGCTGTCGAAAACAAAAAATTATCGGCAATTACCTTACGCTCTTTAAGCACACTTCGCGCTCAGAAACGCAGACCTATGCACAGTTAACGAAAGTGCGGGGAAAAAAGTTACAAGCACATGGTGAATTACAAGGCTGCTTTTTTTTCTTAATAATACAACGTAGTTCTATCAAACTCACCTTCTTGGATGTTAACAAATTTGTTCGAATTGGAAGCGAACAGTTTCTTTTAATGCTACACAGCGCTCAAGCGAAACTTGTTTTCTGATGCAAATGAGAATCATAGTCCGCGAAAAGCACGGGAATGATGTTCTCGTGAAATATTCTTTGTCAGCGTTCAAATAACTCCTCCATAACATTGGAAACAACACCCTTACCAACGTACGCAACCAAGTCAAGCGGTACATTGTCGATAACAATCCGTGCCTCCTCGACGATATTTTTCACATGGTCAAAAAGAATAATTGGCACAGGTATGATGTAGAAGCCACAAGAAGTAGTGAAAAGCCAGCGGAAGAAACGCAACTTACTTGCTTAGAAGACTCCTTCAAAGGGGCTAAAGATTTCTACAACGCAAAAGTGCAAAACTTCGGAATGAACAAGTGCTCAGAGCAATATTCACCGCTATTAGGACAGCACGTCGTTATAAGCTGATACAAGACGACAACGATTATGAGGTGGGAGAGAAGGCTCTGCTCATTAAGTTACAGCAATTGCTAAAATACGGCGCACAAATTGCAGAGGCTTAAGCAGTCAACACGCTCATTCCATTTTCATTTTTTTTTCTAGTTAAGACGGTGCAGAGCGCCATTATCCAATAGTATACGCTCCAATCGTCTGAAACACGTTACGTTCATTAGCGCCAATTTGTGTACGTCACAGTCCGGTTCAAATACTAAAAAAAATTGCATCTTTGTTCTTCGTTTAATGCGATAGCACTAGAACACTCATCGGCAAAAAATGTGGCGTCAGTCATGAAATTCGCCCATTGGCTGGAGAGAAGTGACATCACCAGACGTGACGTCACTTCTGGTAAAATCCTCAGTTTCTGATGCTATCACATTGCCAACACGTCATGCAATTGGTGTCCCTGTAAAATTTTTGCTTTGTCGCTGTTTTTCTTGTCTTCTGTAGTACATTATCGCTGCTCCCTTACCGAGTTTCTTCGGTATCGATTTAATCTTCCCAAAGAGACCGGCTTCCTCTTGATCCTCTTTGAACCCGACTGCAATGGTGGAGTATAGCAAGAGTCATCACTTCTTTTGCAAACAAGGTAAAATGTAAAGCTTGTCAGCTTTTCATGTACAACATTGTTGGGAAAAATTTTGAACATTGGAACACTGTAATGCACTCGTATAGAAATATCGAAGGTAATAGTCTATTCTTTCGATATGTAGCAAAATCTTTCTTTTATAGTGTTTCCACTGCTCGCATTGAGCAGTTCAGACTGCAATAGAAGAGCAATGGGGAACGCTTTTGACGATAGCAAGAACATTAATAGCAAAAACATTCAAGCCTTCCGACGGGAGATCTGCGGACATGTTGACTGTTATAGCCAAATCTTGCGATATATGAAAAAATTGCGCTCGTAAACTATTCCCCGTTATAAGCTGCTTTTGCCCAGAATTGTCTTGTATGATTTCACGTGTTTCAGGTTGCCAGGCCGAGCGGAAACAGTAACCGCGTCTTAAAAGGCAACTTTTATCCACTGGTGCCTGTCCAGACAAATGTTAGTGGTGCATCGGCTGCCTTGGTCACGGCATCAACGATATTGGTTTCGGCGGAGACAAACTGAACGCTCATGAACTTTTGTGAACAACCTCACACTACAACCTCTATACGACTGTTTACATTAATCTTTTATCAAGAGTCAAGTCTTTGTTCGGCTTCGCATGGGACAATGGTTAACAAAGCACAGACCAGCACTGTCATTCATCTTTGCGCCGGTATAGAGCCGCGCTACCCATGAAACGGTAGTAAAAGTAACGACTGGTAACCGTAGTGCAGAGCGCAAGGAATAGTTTGTTAATCTTATTATATTCGCTTCCTAACGCTCCCCTGCAGGTAATGATGTCAGCCAGTAAATTGTCGTCCGTCTTAGTACAATCCTGCTATTTCGTCAGGAATGAGCATGTCGAAAACTGCACAAGAAATGTTCCACTGTTTGAAGAGTCACATTTACGAGAATAGACAGTTTTAGCTGTGCGTACGCAAAGAGTTAGCGTACGCGAGGAGTTTGCGGGGACGGTAGTGCGCATGCGCAGAACGCAAGCGCAAGCCTTGCGTCTTGCGTACGGTAGCCTTGCGTACGCTAGCCAGCGGAGTTTGCGTTGCGGCGCTTGCGTGGCTTGCGTACGCTAACTTTGACAAGATGGCGGCGCCCTGCTCGCCCGCTTCGGAATAAATACATGTCGCCGCTGGATTCTCCGACGCAATAGCTCGCTAAAATGGTAGCGGTTCGCTTTTATTTCGCCTAATCTTGCCCACACGTAGCGGTATAAGCGATAACTAGCCCCTGTTTTTCAGATAATTTGGCGGTGTTCAAGCTCCTAGGCCTAACTATATTCAGTGTGTTTTCCTCGTAGCAACGACACCTGGGGAAGCAGTTTTCTAACTTTTAGCCAGATCTTGCATTTTCTTCGGTTTGCATAGTTTTTCTTCTTGGAACAAAAAAGGCTTCCAATGCACTCACAGTAGTTATCAGTAATCACGGATGAAATTTTCTTCAACCGAGCGTTGATGTGGTTTGACTTCTTGTCACTAGATGGCGCCACGTGCGCCTGAGGGACGCTACGGCACGGTCAGCTAAAACTATACTTCGGAGCGGACAGCGTAACGCACGCAGCGCCGTAGCTCTTTGCGTACGCAAGCACTTGCGTACGCACAGCTAAAACTGTCTAATATCAGATGTCTGTGACGCTGCACTTCGTGGTTCTATCGAAGCAGAGAATGCGGTCGCTTTGCAAGATTTACCGTCGTCGCTAATTATTGCTAGCTGCTGCAGGAACGTTAGAAAGTATAATACGGTGTATGCGGATCTTTCAAGCTTCTAGGCCCTCGCACACAGGCTCAGTCCAGAATAGAAATGATGTAACCTAGAAGAGGTCGGTGTGGATTGAAAGCACATGTGAGCCCCAATGTCAGTGCAGTGACGGTTGCGGGTTGTTTATATTGCGCATTAGTGCCCGGGGAGGACCATACTATTTCACAACTTGCATCGAAAAAAAAGCACTAAGCATGTGTCCGCTTCTTTTCTTTTTCATGTGTTTCTTTCTTCATTTGCACGAAATTTGTGGTCTGTTGTGTCGCTTTTTATGGCATATGAGCATCTAAGGTCATCATGCGCCAAGAATAACATTAAATATCTGATAAATCTACGAGAAAATAATTCTGCTTTGCCTTCGACGCACACTTACGTGTGAATAACTTCGTGTGCATCTTAAACACACACCGCTACTTTTCTCCGTTTGTCTCTATTTTATTATTCTTATTATTTCCTTGTTCTCTTCTTATCGTATTAAATTCACGGGAAAAATATTAGAATTTTACCCTGGGAACAAAAGTAAAACGAAGCTGCAGTTGTGATATCAAAATAAACGCAGTACAACAATTATAAACCATTCTAAAACCATTTAAACACATTCTAAACCTGACAAAATTTCACGGGTAAAAGTTCATTTGTTGTCTACTTTTCCTTCACGTGGCCAAGAGAAATACAGCCCATACTACATACGTTGTTCGTACTCTTCTTCTCGCTCAATATCCTCGGCCAGCACCTGTCATGTGAGACACGGGACATAAAATAAGACATTGCTCCTCATTGGCGTTACTTTTGCTGATCACTTCTCCGTCTTTCTCGAAAAGATGTCTTACCTTAGTTAACAACTGGGTCATCAGCAGCACGACGACGACCAATACCAGCATGGAGCCCCGCATGTCTGGCTTTTCTCTCTCGTGTCACCTGCGAAGAGGCGCATTTGAAATACTTTCCTTCAGACACTTCATACCACCGCATCTCAATGAAAAGGAATCGCCAGCAGTGAGGCTGCCGTGGAAGGCAGAAGGCCATTTCTCTATTTCAGGTCGACATAAAGTCTGTAATTAAACTAACCAATCATAACAATCATTACGGCCTCTGAAGAAGAAATCTACAATTTATCACTTTTCTAGCACCAATTTCCAGTCTTTCCCATCCCCCGTCGCCAGCTTTTTCTCAGATGAAGCTATATAGCTTCACTATTTAGTGGGGGCAATAACAGTAGCGGTCACGAAGACAACAGTGTATACCGCCTTAGGTAGCGATCCAGAGCCGAGCAGGGATGAAGTGCTTAGATTATACATTGCAGAAGTACTTGCTGTTGGGCTAGTTGGTTCATCGTAAAGTTGAATGGCGCAAGGGAACGAACACAGGAAGACACAGAGGCGCTCTTTTTGTCTCTGTGTCTTCCTGTGTTCGTTCCCTTGCGCCATTCAACTTTAAGATTATACATGCAGATGTGTAATTAGGCATAATACGTCCATATTTCCGCTAACATCAAGAATTATTCATAAAGCTAACGACCTCCTTCTTCTCTGCGGAGTTGTAACTAACGGACGCCAAAGCCACGCAATAGCCTGGGCTACGAAGCACAGCAGAGCCGTCACAATTATCCATAATAATGATTTTTGTGCACCCAGCTAACGGCGCATAAGTGTACTGCTATGTCTCGAGATAATGTATGCACAAATGAAGCGTAATCTCCAGCAAGTCTGACTTGGAGATGCAGGCTTACTTGCATCGAGTTCGGTCTAGTTGGCAGTGAGAAGTGTTTATCGGCATGAGCAAACAAAGATTAGCCCAATATGAGCCGCGGCGGCTTATTGGTTATGGTGCTCGGCTGCTGACCCGGAAGACGTCGGTTCGATCCCGGCCTGGGCGGTCGCATTTGGATGGAGGATAAATACTAGGGGCCTGAGCGATATCAGCGCACATTAAAGAACTTCAGGTGGTCGAGATTATCTGCATCCCGACACTACGGCGTTCCTTTAGGACGTTAAACCTCATAAACCAGCCAGCCAACCAACCAACTATAGGTATAAGACCTCTATGTATGCTGTCATCATTCTGTTTTGTTTTTCCTCAAGGCATGCTACGCTTAAATGAATGCACCAAATTAATGTTTAATAAGTAACATTTTTTCGCTGCGACATTTAGTGACGGCTTTCCAATTGCGAGCTTCATGGTTGTCTATCTCTTAAAGAGTAATTGCGCGAATCTCCGAAGAAGGCTTAGCTATCTAGTTGGTCATCGAATCGCCATAAACTTAGCTCCAAAGCTATTTATTTTAGGCAGTACCCCTTATCATTTCTAGTCAACTTTCCAGGTGGATGTTCTTACCGCCTTGAGCTAACCACCCACACTTATCCGGACACGACACGACGTTCTCTTACTACTCACCTGAAGACCACTGGCTGGTGTCGTCTGGAGACCTAAACCAACTTTCCTAGTCTAGCTTGCGTAAGTAAAACTGCCGACTGGGACAGGCTTCAGACTCAAGTTTTTCAGTGGGGCTTTCTTAGTTGGCACCTTGTCCCCCACCTCCTCGCTTCCATAAATCTTGGTAAATAAGCGGGGCGTATTGTTCGCATATCCGTTCCGCCTTCATGCGTCATCACTCAAAGAACATGTACGCCGGCAGTGTAGCTGGGGCCAACAGCTGGAAACGTAGACATTCACACGTTAACGGGCACCCGTGAAGTGGAAAAGCTGAAATAATCGTGAATAAAGAAACGCTCTTTCTTATGGTTTCTCTCTCTCTCTCTCTTCTTTTTTTACTGAGTTCAGAGGACGCAAGGACCACAGTGAAATAGCTTAACGACCGCAAGAAAAGCTACCTCGGCTAACATATAGCCGGTGTGTTAAACAGCTGCAGCGCTGTCAACGCTTGAGTGTGGACGGGGGTCTTTAGTAAAGCTGGTTGCATGGCTGTGTTTGTAAAAACATTGCCCTCGTAAACCAACCTCCCTTACGAGTCAGGAATTCAAACGCTTAGTGCATTTCCAGAATGCTGTCGCTCTTGAAACCCCGGCCATCTTCCTTTAGGTCCTGCTGTCACTGATTTTCACAAATGTGAAGGCATTTCAATTACGCGCGCTTTTCACATGTCGCTCAAGCATGAGGTATTTTTAAATTCTGCGCGATATCTGGAAACACAGAGCGGCGTTTCGTATTAAACTAGCAACTAACTTCTCAGCACCGCCAGCCCGCTCTATAAATCCGTATCTCGTATCTGCGTGACGTCACTGAACGCGATTGTCGATTGGTTTGGTTTATAGGGGTTTAACGTCCCAAAGCGACTCAGGCTGTGAGGGACGCCGTAGTGAAGGGCTCCGGAAATTTCGACCGCCTGGGGTTCTTTAACGTGCACTGACATCGCACAGTACACGGGCCTCTACAATTTCGCCTCGATCGAAATTCAACCGGCTCGGCCGAGATCGAACTTGCGTCTTTCTGGTCAGCAGCCAAGCGCCATAACCACTGAGCCACTTTGCGGCGGGAATTTCGATATAACTGAGTCACGCCAGTGTATGAATATTCCCATTTATTCCCGTAGCCTAAGAATTATGTTTGTCGTCGCATTTATAGCCACGCAGATGCCATGCTCTTTCTTAATTAGCTCAGGCGAAAAAAAAGGCTAATGTTTAAAAGAAACAGATAGGACCAGCAGGCACGGACAGCAGGCATGCACTAGACTAACAAAAGAGGAAAACATCTATATCATTCAAGAGACGCACAACAGTGTATAGCTTACAGACCCCGCACATACGTTGTTATCCCGAAGTCCGGTCCAATTACGTCACTTACTCGTTTTATTTTTTTAATTATCTTTTCGGTGACACGAATGCATTCTATATTAGAGCAATGTGGCGTTGTCATGGTATTCTTCCCGTCGGTAGCTCACAAAACCACCGGAGATTTTGTCTGAGTTTTCCCCAAATTCTACCTTCTTTTTCTAAAACTCTGCCTTTGATGTTTTATCACACATTATCCAAAAGTTTAGCGTTGTTTTGTATTCATCCACTGCAAGCTGAGAAGAGCATGCAAAGTTACCACCTTAAAGCGGAGCACACACTGTACTCAGTTTGGACACATGGACCTTCGACCACTTAAAAAATGGCAGCTTGCAGCTCAGCTTTGCTATCCCAAAATCATGAGCTCAACTTGAACTCTAAACCTTGTGGCCTGCGTTAAGCTGCAGCCGGGTCCTTTGCCATGGTAACGGCAGCAAAAACATCGTCGCGATGTGAAAAGCAATAGGCTATAAGAGGGCTGGCGTAATTAGCAATAGCCTTGTAGCTACGTCTGTGCACAACATCACAAAGTCTCACAAAGTCGGACAGCCGAAAAGCCGGACTAGCCCATGACAGTAGTAATACTCTGAATCGCTTCTGACGAAGGACCATAGTGTTTGAACCTGACGCTGGTTAGAGCGTACGAGTCTTGAGTCGAACTCTTCACTGGGGAGTGAAACACGGACCACCTTTGCAGGTTGAGTTGTAAGAAACTGGGTTTGCCCCCGAAGGGGGGCAGCGGGGTTTGCGGAGCCTCCTCCAAGCACACACCCCTGAAGAAGCCGGGCGCCGGGCCGGGGGTGGCTTGTACCCAATTTACCGGTGGGTGTCCGGCGGTGGGTTTCGAACCAACCACCTCCCGCAGCCGAAGCGGACGCCCAGACCACCTTTTGTTGTGCGGTTTTCCACAGCGAAATTCATGTATATATGTGGTCTACGCCTGCATTTTGAGGTAACAACACCGCCTGAAAAACACTGCCCCTTTTAGCAGCTACGGCGGCCACATTTCTTAACACAGATTTATTTGGGATGCCAGAAGCCACTCTGTAGCTTCGCAGTTGTTTATTCCGTTAACGATACCGTGGTTATTCTGGTTTATTATGGTTGCTCATTAGTACGGTTATCCAAAGGTCGTCTGGGTGCAAACATATATGGTGAGTTGTGACACCATGGTTCCGAGCTCTCAAATGGGTGAACCCCCCTTGCACCCTCTTGGCAAAATGTACTGTGCAGTTACACTTATTTCTTCTGCGAATCTTTCTTCTCCCTTCATCCCTTCCCTCACTTCACAGTTCAGGTGCCTTGGTTCCGGGCGTTTCCTTTCTTGTTATAATTTGAGCCGTGAAATGTGTCAACAAAGGGTGTGTTTGTCAACAATTGGAGCCTCAAACAGCATTTACGTCATCTGGCGTGCAGTTTTTTTTTTGTGCCTGTATTTCTCGATTGGTGCGTAGTGTTTATCTGCATTTCTCATTAGGCACGGTGGCCTCGAAGAATTTTTCAGATCCAAGAGACATGTTATTTTCGGACGCATCGCAATGAAAATGCATTCCTTAAATTCGTTTCTAGAATTTCAAATGTTTCTTCGCTTGTTCATAATAGCACGTCTAAGTAACTTCCCTACTTACCTGCCGTATACTCCGATTCCACGATGTCTCTTACGCTTACGATGCGAAAGCTATTCGGTGCGGCAGGAGGAAACCACAATTCAGAGCCTATTGGAAAGAAAGCAGTTGAGGAGGTAGACGATTAAAATTAGGATAGTGCGCAACGCAGCCAACTGCGCGTTAAATTTCAACCAGTTTTGAACGCCTCGGCATGCATCGTCTTCAAACGCATACGTACCTCGAGAATCCTTTGTCGCTTCCACTACGGCAGAAACTTCCTCGGAGTCTCAAGAGAAGACGTAGAACGAAGACTGCGTCGAGGCACCAGTGACATTGAAAGTGCTCACCTATCTACGGACACACTTTTCCCCGACGATGATGGATACGCACCCCGCTGGTGGGCAACTGAGCACACAGTGCCAGGGCCGGCATGGCGGGGGTTTCCATGAAAGATCCACCCGTCCCTTGTGTGCAGAGTCGGGCATGAAGAAAAAATATAAAAAGGAAAATGTTATGGGGAGGTGCTTAAGCGATGAAGGCTGCGTTTTCTTTTGCAGTTAGATGAAGCTGTGCCGTACGTGTGCCTTTAGATCACGCGTGCAGACAGTTAATCTCGTCAAAAACAGCTAGCTACACTCATTGTGCTGACGGTTTCCAGGCGCAGTGAGATGGAAACTGTCGCACGCCCTCTACTGGAGCTCTGAACAACCGGAATATTTCACTGCCAAAGGACAGAAAGACCGCTGTCTTTCTGTCCTTTCCGACCACTGTCGGGCCGCTGAGAACTTATCCAATACCCAACTACATGTGTCGCTTGCGCTGTATAGCTTGACCATGTAGATAGTCAATAATACGACTGTAATTAACTAATTGCGGCAAGCAATTTATTTTCGCCTCATTCGGTTCCCGCAGCCTATATACAAGCTACAAATTGAGCTCGCATGATGTCAAAAATAAGTCAGACTTGTTTTCAATGCATATAAATATCTAATGGAACACATGCAAGTTATGAAACAAAATTCTGGAAACAGCCTGTCAGCCCTTTTCTTAGGCAATGATATGATGATAGATGTATCGTCCCGTACTCACGTTCCTTGAAGGTGACTTTCCGGTGACACACCACTGTGGTTCTGAACCTCGCGATTTCGTTCGCGGATTTTTAATTTTGTACGTCATCACCGAACCTCTGTCACAGAGAAAATGAAATGTTTTCTGCCATTTTTTATGTCAACAGCCCAACACTCTGCTATTAACTTCATTCAGTTAATTGTTACAGCCGTTGAAGCGGCGTTGTGAGCTGCTTGTGCGATTCACATATGGAGCAATGTGTTTGTCTGGTTTACGAAAGACAGTCGTGCACACTAGCACAGATTTGTTTTCATCATCACCATCATCGTGACCATTAATCTTTTTCTTCATGCTTCCCCTTCATACGCGGTACTGCGCGCAGCCTTTCATTTACAGCATATTTTGCATAACGTCGGCATAGTATTCGCTACCTTGAGGTCAACTTATGGCTCTCAACGACCTGATCCGCGTTTTCTTTCGGGTTCGGGTTCGGGTTTTCTTTCGGGTTCGACAAATGCGCCGCTAGGCCATCGAATAAGTTTGGTGTACGGGGTTAAGCTTGATCTTCGGCGCGTCGTGCTGCGACGCGACAACGGCACCCTGGACAACTCATCCATAGACACGAACGATGTCACCTACGTCGAGGTATTTTTCATAGACGCGGAAATGAGGGGAGTCAAACACAAAACCCTCAGCTTGCCGCCGTGACATGTCCCGCTTCCATATTTTTCACCGTCGAGTATCGCTAGGCAAGGAGAACAACACGTTTTCCTGCTTTCCTCTCCAGCCGGCACGGCAGCCAGCTATATAGCTCAATCAAAAATAAAAATAAACATTGTCCTGTCCTCATCGCCCATGGCACAACGAGCCACACAGCCTACCAGTCGCGACACGCAGAATGAACGGTAGAAACTACGTGCCAGTACGTCATGATGTTACTCAATCACAAAGGCGGCCCCACCTACCACGCCATCTGTTCGGTGCCCCTAGACGAAGCCTATAGGGACACGGCGTGGCACGATCACCTTTGACAACGTACAAAAAAGCTCTGCCGTAGTGTTACGGCTAAGCTTAATGAACAGTAAGTGTTCTGAAGGACTCTTGTAGTAGTACACATCAAGTAAGCCACTAGCATTCAAACCAGGAAATCTTGAAAGAAATGTATTATTATTATTATTATTATTATTATTATTATTATTATTATTATTATTATTATTATTATTATTATTATTATTATTATTATTATTATTATTATTATTATTATTATTATTATTATTATTATTATATCTGCGGAGTTGATCAACAAAAAATTAGTAGCATAATCATTGTTATCTAAACAATAACTGGTGAGAAAGTAGTTGAGGAAAAAAGGCGCCAGTCCGTGTCTAACACCTCTGTCTTATTGTTTCCGCTCGTACCCTTTTTTTTTTCAACTTCAACTACATGCCGCCGGTTGAATCCGAACCCAAGACATCTGCTTGTCGCGCACGGACCCTCACCAAGTGAGCGACGGTGGCGGCCCGCCAACTTTCAGTTTAGAGCGCATTTATGTTGCGTGTAGCCTAACCTTGAGAGTTGTGAAAAGCGCCACCCTCGTCCAGAACGGCGGAGGTAATGGGTTCGGATCTCACTGCGGCACGTGGTTGTTTTTTTTTTCTGTTTTCTGATATAATATCTTGCACGTATAAAACGAATACTGTACTAATTTCTCACTTATCAACACCGCAAATAAACAGTAATAAAAGCATTTCCTTCTGCTTTCTCTAGGGGTAGGAGTTTCTAGTAGCACAGAGGAGACTAAGGCCATCATGCACCGAACACAAGTCGTAGCAAACAGTAGTGGTCCCTGCCTCATGTCTCCCGAATCTTTAGTTATCCGTAATCAAGCTTGTGTTTAGAAAAAAAAGCCTTAATCTGATGCGTCATGAAAAAAAAAACTGTGCGATGCAGCACAATGGAGTCGTTTCAGTAGCGCTGCTGCGACACATCAGGTGAGGAGGTTTGCTTATGCGTTACCACAACGTGAGCCCGAGTTCACCGGGGGAAGATGTGCAGTCGTGGAATGCAAACAACGCAGTACACGTCGCATAAATGTTGCTGCAACTTTAAAACACTACGTAATCTAGTTTTTTTTAGCACGAATTATGGATATGTCGATGTACGTGTCATTTTTCTTCCTGCTTCTAAGCAAAACATTTATCTATTTTTCATTGCTTGACCAAAATTTTAGTTACTTCGGTTTCAGATAAAGGAACATGAACGCGTGCTAATTTAGTTTATGGTTCTGACCCAAACTCTTAAAGCGTTACTTGCCTCAATTAAGGCGGCAATCACTCAGATTGTCAAAATTTGAAAGGAGGAGGAAAGGCAAGGAAGTTAGCCCGAAGAACAACCGGTTTGCTACCCTGCACGGGGAGAAAGGGGTGAGGGGATAAAAAGGTGATGAAGGAGAAAGAGAGGAGCAGGAAATTGAAGTCACTATGCGAAGTCACAGCGTTCGGTACAGTCACTGCCTATCATGCAGGCCAGAAGTCCTCAAGAAGCGGAGCAGTGCATTGGGGCCTTCACCGCCGACGACCGCCGCGGCCAGTGGTCGAGAATCTTCATTTCCGTCAGTCGGCGCGGATCTAGACGCTCCAGTGCACGGCAGAGAGACTGCCTTTCGGCGCTGTAGGAGTAGAACTCGCACCTTCCTGTTCATTTTTAAGAAGGATAAAACTTTTTGTTGCGAGGTTACAGATAAGAATTCACTATCGTCACCTAGGGATTGTGCTACCGCGGAAGCTGCAGGAAGCGACCTCACTCAGTTTTCAAATCCGTTTCGTTTTTCGATGTCACAACATCTGAGGTTCTTTGCTCACTTAAGTTTTTTTTTTCAGAAAAACAAGAAAAGAGGCAGAATGGCTGGTGTCCTAAGGTCCCTCACATCACCCATGCGTTGGGTAATCCCACACCGCGCCAAGCTGCATCCTCAATCCATCCACTTGGACCAGTGACCGTGAACTGGGACGCCATAGTAAAGGTTTCTATCTCTGTCACTTAATAAGACGATCTAAAGGATTCAGACAAAAAAAAACTGTCCTCGTGATATAAGAAAGCAAGAGCGTCATTGCAAGCCTGAGTCACAAAGATCCTGTACACATAATGATTCAGCCTGTACTCATTGTACTTCGATTCCAGCTTTCTCGGGCAAAAATTTCCACAATTGGAAAATTGTAAGGCACTGTTATGGAAATATTGAAGCTAGTGGTACATTATTCTGATATGCAACAAAATCTTTCTTTTAAAGTATTTCCAGTGATCGTATCGAAGAGTTGAGACTGCCTTAGAAAACCAATGGAGAATGCATTGGACGATAGAAAAAACGTGAATAGAAAAAAAAATACAGGACTGCCATCGGGTGATCTGGGGATATATTGATTTTTGCAGTGAAATCTTACATTATATGAAAAAATTGCGTTCATAAACGGTTTTCCGTTCAAAAATACTTTTTTACAAAATATCTGGGTATGTTTATTGTAATTTACCTGTAATTATCAAGCCTGTATTCATTACTGTAACTTATTTAATAATTTTTATTTTTATTTTTTCCTTGTGATGCAGGTACTGCCGGTGACATAATAAGGTCACGTGGGTTTTCGGACCGTCTTACGCATCTTCTTGCGTCCCTGTCTTGTTTGCGCTGTTTTGAAAATGTTCTACCACTAACTCACCACAGCTTCTACATTGGCGAACTCTACAAAAGTCGCTCTTCTTTAACTGGTATGCTGGTAATATTTGATGTGCGAAACTGCATGCTGAAAGAGCCGGGAAGCTCTACTGAAGACAACAAAACCGTCTAGCTTGCAACACGCCTTAGCTCTTCAAAAAGTGAAACAGAAAATTAGGAGGTAGACGTCCTCGTTGTGCCCTTGGCAAGCTTAATGGACCGGATATATGCTCACTGAGTATGCGGCGGCCGCAAACGACGACCTCGGCATTTCTACATTTAGTCGTTCTGCGGTTCAGCTGTATTTTCTATACTTCAACGTTCTCTTTTTCTAGCTAGGTTTCGCGGCATAAAGGATAATTAGGTTTCGTCTTTCAAGGCCCCTCTCTGCTCCAGAATTTAGGCGTTTATTAGTTTAACTATCTCCCCTTTGGTACCGCAGCGCCGGTCTCTTTGCAAGGCGCCAACACTAGGCCTCCTAGATGTAACAAAGTTGGCACACTCTAGAATAGAAAACTTGTAACACTGGCGAAAGTTTTTTTTTTACTTTTTGCTTTTGCGTTAACGAGGAGTAAAATCAAGACCGTGCTGCTTTGTCGGCGCTGCGTGATCCTTTAAAACGAAATATTTCAATTTTGAAAAGTCGACAAAATCGAAAGCTACCAGAGCCAGCTCACCGTTCAACGCAATCACCATTGAAAGAAACTGAGGAAGCACACGGCGCTTTTCACGGCACTATACTTTACCAGTTTCTGCGGCTCGGTCGACGGTGACAGCAGGGGTACGTTGCTCATGACGGTGGGAATGCGAGGGGCAGTGTGTAGACCCAGAGACGGCAGCAACACTCCTAACGCAAAGAGAATATATCTCATCAGCTCCATAAAAAAAAACTATGATAGGCAAGGAAGTGAGTATAGGAATCGCCTTGTGCCGCATTTGTCAAATGTTGAGCTCTTCATAATTATCCAGGTACTTATCGATCACCCAGCCACGTGACTAACCTGTGAAAACGAAACTATGTTAGATGTAGCTCCCCTAAGAATTCTCAGCTAGTTTCTGACCCCGCAACTTAAGTGGCACCTGGCAGTCCTGGTTAATTCGGAGGACTAGAAAGGCATAAATCGCGGGCATTCAGCATTCCTTTCCCACCTCGACACCGGAGCAGCGCTTCGCTAAAATAAACCGAATGTTTTATAGCCTAAACATCATCGTCATTGATCAATAAATTCCTCCCTTTCCGACGCTCTTTCTTTTTCCTTTAATTTTAACGCGAAGAGCAAGCGCGCCCGCGAGCGCTCTGCTGGCTGCAACAAGTAGCGTCATGAAGCTGTGCAGTGTTTTTCAGTTCGCTCGGTGATTTTGCCCTCAAGGAAAACTTGCGTCCATAGTTGAAAACAAGACAAGATCCGCATCCCTGGACACGGCGCTTGCCCTTTTCTACTTTGGGACAACCAGCCAACCAACCACTGATGCCTAAATAAAGTAAATAAAAGTATTGTTTTTAAGAGAAACTGTTTTTCTGCATTTTTTATTTAGTATAGCAACTTTATACATCAGATAAGCTGAATTTATATCATCTGGATGTATCATTATCATTAAGGTTAATCTACCAAGAAAGATGTTCTCTAATGAAATGTGCGGCACAGCGGAAGAACGACACAGGGGGGTGGGGAAGGCCATAGCGGTCAACTTCAAGTTGTAGTTCCGTATACACAGTAGCTCGCACTGCTTACTCATAAAGGATCCTCGCGACGTCTGTCGAGGTGAGAACCGTGCAAAACGATACGAGTACGGAGCTGTCGGTTCGCGTGAAGGATCCTGCTTTAATATCACGAAGGACACTGTTTTCGTGGGCATCGTCTTCCACGTGGTGTTAGTAGGGAGTGCGATCTTTACGGGCTTGTTTAGCGGCGAGCAAACATACCTGCCAAAGCAGGCTTTCTTTCGGTTCTTTCAACCCTATTCTATATTCACAGATCCTGCAGGAAATGTAACGAGCAACACTAATTGCAGGCTTTAATGGTGTCCTCGCTTGTTATGGGGCGAACGTGTGTCTCACGATCGAAGCAAGCACTTATTTTGTTTATGAAATTAAATAAATTTGCGCCCCTCCTTAAATTGCAGGCTGGACCAATAGCATAAGAGAAATGCTTATGTTTTAGGCACAGTTCAAAGAACTCTTTCTTTGCCTACCTCCTCAAGAACCTTCTCCGCCTCATCAAGGACATGGCAGCATGGAAGTAACGAAGTGATTGCGGTACGAATTGCGTTCTCCTTCCTAAACACTACTACACTGAGCTGCGCTTTCGCGTACCACCTTCAGCTCCATAGCAATGAAGCCACCTTCACACAATATATCCAGCGCATAGTTGCCATGACCACATGATCGACGCCCAGTTGGTCATCGGCGGCTTGGAGAAGAATCGACTCGATATAACTGGACAATGTTGCAGGTACACAAGTTTCCAACCCTAGCTGCAGTCCTCTCCTCAAGTTAAGACCGAGCGTTCTGCGCATCGGGCACCTGGTCGATACAAGTGCATGAAAACAATGCCGGATTATATTAGGTTGTTAAAATGTTTAAGACACACCAGCGACACACTGGTGGCAAATGCTGTCAAAACGCAGCCCTGCAGATTGCCCATAGAAGGTCACAGAAGCGCAAGGAAGACAGTATAACATGGACGCTGTTTCCTTGTCCGATAACTGAAGTCAATGCTGTTTTCCAAAAGAAAGTTTTTCCCTCGCGAATAGGGGTGGTAGCCTTATGTCTCCGCAACACGCACATGACGTCATTCTCGTTAATTGCTAGCAGAGCACCTCATATCATGTCATTCATTCATTCATCCACCGTGATTCTTGCCCAACCGTCTCCAAATACCAAATAATTCGTGGTACGGGCTGCATTTAAAAGAATGTAGAGCGGCACCTTCAGGAGCGGGCGGCCGAAAACCTGGTCATTTGGCTCAGCTCTCGCTGGCCACTCTTGATTCACATCACTAGCTGTCAAAGCGAAGTTTCCCCACCTCCGTGATGAGGCGGGGACCATCCCGTGCGCATAGCCCGCACCTCGCGCTAAATTCGTCATCAGCTGGGGCGCTGCCCCCCCCCCCCCCTAAAAAAAAAAGATGCTGCCAAACTGGGTGGCCTGCGATAGCAGCCGCCACAGCTGTGACAAAGCCGCCAGCGGCAATATGGCAGGGCCACGGTGCAGCCGAGATGGAGCATCGTGCTCTGATCGCCTCACGTATGCGGGAGGGCAAAGCCACACAAACATGCAGCGTGTGCAGCCGTTGGGGGAGCGCTCTCGGGGCGCTTCCCCCAAACGAGCAGCACAACGAGATACTCAAGCCAACGCACACACAATTATCACACCATAATTCACTCGTTTTAACTCTCCCGAAAGAGAAACCCAATCGCCACACACTCGTTTGCGGCAGCAGTATTCAGAGCAAAAACAACAATTTCAAAAGGACAATGTATACCAGCTAGAAGTTGTCAACCAAAATGCCACGGGTGTAATCATCATCGCTTTTTTTCCTACCTTTCTTAATGAACTTAAGAAAGGTAGGAAAAATGCGAAGGTGATTGCACCCGTGGCATTTTGGTTGAAAATCGCTAGCTGGTATACATTGTCCTTTTGAAATTGTTGCTTTTGCTCTTTTCCTACCTTTCTTATGTTCATTTCTTATGTTCATGTTTTCCTACCTTTCTTATGTTCATTCTTGTTGCCCTGCTAAAACCTCTCCTTGCACAAGTAAACAATGTGTTTTCAAATTCGACGAGTCGTCATTCGATGACTATCGTCTGATCTTGACGGAACAACAAGCAGGACGCGTACACAGCTCCATTTGTCGTCGACCATCAGCAAGCGCTCTTTTTCAACCCCTACAATTTTTTTCTTTAGTGGGAAACAGTAGGCAGAGAGCGTGTTTGCTCCGGTTCGTTCGCACTTCTTTTATCAAATTTTATCGGCGTACAATACAAGAATCCGCCCATCATGCGAGACGTTAAAACAGTACATGCCAGTCATCGCCTGTGTTGTCCTTCTTCCTTATCACATGCGTACCGCATTTCGAAGCAGCGTATATTGAACATGAAAGGCAATCTTTGTGTGCTGCCTCGTCAAACTTTTACGCTAGCGACTCAAACAGGGACGTCCGCACTCTTTGAAGCGTTTCGAACGGTAGGCAATATTCATGCGGTGTGTCGGAGAAGTTCGACGCGGGCTGCCAAGCCGCGTCAGCGGCCGCCTTTCCAAATGGACGCAGGGCTTGTCTAACGCACGGTGTTAACGAAAAGCCGCTCTGTGCGGCTCGCAACGAGACGCCAAATATCTTATTTAATTATAAATGCTGCGGAAAGACCACTTGCCGTTAATAACACTAACCTAATTATAGTGGGCCTCTTATTGTCCCGGCTTTCATCGGATACCCTGCACTTATAGAACAGCAGGATATACGCGCAGGCGGCGGCAACAACTGGAGGCTCAGGACGGCATTCGGTTTCGCACCGGCGTCATCCATATTCCACTGGCATTTGCGGAGAGGAGCGAGTGATAGGAGAGAGGGGGATAAGAGGAGGAGATGTTGGATCGCCGTCGTACTTCCTGCATGCCTAATGAATAGCAACCTTGTCGACCGACACTTCGACCCGCGTAAGAGTAATGAGAGGCATGAGCGAGCCCCACTGGAGTCGAGGTAGCACGGTCCTTGTGAAGCTGTAGCTGTATTCACAGCTCACGCGGCTTTCGACCCTGCGGGAAATGCGGAGTCGCAGTGATGGTTCTCAGGCATCTTCTAAATACTCCGCACTTTGCTTAATCGATGGATGTCTAATAAAGCTAACTCTGGGGCCATTTAATTACTCTCACCCTCGCTCAAGCGAGATTGAGATAGTCGATTCAAATGATGGTGAATGCGCGGTGAGGACAAGGGCGAGGCGGTACTTGTAAGCTTGCAGATATAATGTTTTACTTTGGGATCACGATGAGTAACTTGTGTGCGTACAAATCCAGTCAACGATATTGTAATGAAGAGTTGCAAGTCGGGCGTTGTGCTGAGCATCACTTTGTTCTTTCCTCGTATACATTCACAACGTGTGGTTGCTGGCTCCTGTTGTGAAAGAACGAGTAAACTGGCCATATTATAGGGAAACTCGTCATCCTTACCTCTGACAAATGTAAATACGCGGGCGGGTTTTTACAGGCGACGCTAGGGCGGAAGTACTGCTAGCACTCTGCAAGGGTAACACCACCTGTCGCAAGCACCATACTCCTTCTTTTAAGGTACGCTGCTGTTATAGGCTGTTCGTGTTCGGTCGCCATTGTGTCGATCGTGTTGGTATGCTTACTGAATGCAAAAGAAGTAATAATGGAAGAAATGGAAGTAAGCTTTCTACCTCGGCCACCAAAATTGCGACTGCGGCGAAAATGGAAAAACTTCAATTTTCTTAAACCGCCATGTTCGCTACATGACAGTTTAACGACGAAAAGCAGGCCGGCATGTTTATTAGTTTGGCAAACGTTTAAATATAAAAACTGCAAAATTGGTGACCTAATTTTCAAGTGTAGACATTGAGGAATTGAATATAATGCAGACCTTTTAAGACCCTTGATCATCAAAACACAAAGAAAAACAAAAATACCCCTTGATCATCAGTTAGTCACAACTCGCGTAACCTGAATTTACGTCATAGTGTTTTTAATGATCTACCATTTTCTGGCGTCCCTCATAGCCTGAGTCGCTCTGGGATCTTAAGCCCCATATAAACCAAAAACCATTTTCTGCTTCGTGTGCGAAGATAGGACGATAGTTTTTTTGAGGTTCACAAACAAGTACAAGTAGTATTTTCTGAGGATAAAGTTCAGAAATCTCGTTTTCTTCTCATTGGTTCGTAAGTGAAGATATTATGCTGAAAATTAAAAAGTAAATAAACAGGAAGGTCGTAAACATTATTACACAGGCAACACGCACAATAGCATAAGAACTAACTTTAAAGAATTTTTTCCAGCTCGTCATTTCAGACGCCTTCATGTCGAGCAGACAGTAGCATTATTGTTTAAGGACCTGCGCAGCTGCTTTATGTAGCTGAGACAACTGAAGTATGTCTGCCAAGAAGGTGTCTTCTGGACGTCGCTGTTACAATTCTTTCGAGGAAACGGCGTCAACACAGCATGTGTTGCGTCAACACGGCAGCGTCCACAGTGGCGACGCAAATTCACGCGCTGTAGGATCCTGGGATTATCTCTTTGGAGTGAAATGCTTTAAAATTTCAACATTTATTCATTATTCATGCTATTATGAACTCCTCTGCACCGCTGCAGGTCACAGAACTTGGAGCCCGTATTGTCTACTGCGAAAAACTAATCCGACACTATCGCAGAGATGAAGGTAGGATTTCCCACGCATGTTAGACACTCATGTTTTTATCCGAAACGTTTAGTTTTATTTAAAGCATGGCGTCCCTGTTCACTAATTTTTCAGATAGATTCGAAGCAAATTACATGCTTAGAAAAAAAAGCAAGATACAAGTTCATGTAATGAGGGCAAGTTCTGCCACTTCTGCGAGACTAACAAGCGCCAGCTAGGCGTAGAATATTCGCTGCCGAAATGTCGCACGTAGAAAGCAAGGTACTTTTGAGTGTTATATTTACTATCACGCAAACCTCACAGTTACCATATGAAGGTTCTTTCCCAGAGGCATTTGATTAAGACTTTTATTGCGTGCTATTGTAGCTGTATCAACTACTCCATAACGTATATAGCGAGCACAAAACGGCAGGAAAATTAGGGGCTCGTTATGGTGTATGTGTTTTACTTTATAGTTACGATAACAACCTTTTCTCTATGCTTTCGTTGGTATCAATGACTGTTGGCCACTTTCATATATGTACTGCATACCATGAGCTGGAGGCTTGTCTGCAATGCCAGGCGCTTTGCTCGGCAATCGAATTCACCTCTCGAAGCAATTTCACTTACGTGGCGGGGCTCGTTCTTGGTACTCCTGGGGGAGGGGGGGGGGGGGGAGGGAGGGGAAGCCGCTTTTAAGAAATTTCTCGCATCTTCAGAACAAGGCCTGAATGAAAGGAGGAACGGCGAAATGAAAATAAAGTTTCGACGCCAGTGGTTTGCCCGAGGAGCAGCTAAAATCATAATCCGTCCTTGCACAACTGCCGTTTAAGAGAGCCTTCGGGAAAGGTCAAAGGCCCGTAAATGGAAAGTTTAAGAGATGAAAACAGTCGATCAGTAATTACTTTTCGCACTTTGTTTCCTGCCGACAATTCTAACTTCAAATAGTTTTTGATGACTCAAAAAATTTTGTCGTTGAAATAAACACCGCAAGCTAAATCTGCGCAGCTCAGACCAACGCTGAGGCTGCAGGCAAACGGCAGCCGTTTGCTCCGTTGGCTTCTACCCGGAGGCAGCATAAAATGCAGACGCAGTGGAAAGGGCGACCTATGCTTCCTGTATGCTTCCTCCCAAACTAGTTTTCTGATTGGACAATACCGCAGGGGTCCCCAGCGAAGCGTACTTCGGAAGCACCCGCAGGTGTGGTCCTCTCCCGCTCTTTCCGCATCGTCCTAAAGGAAAGGACAAGAAAAAGCAAAACGGCCCGACCTCATAATTGACGCTGACGGGAGGGCGACGGAAGAGGGCAAAATCCTTGCGCCATTTGTACCTTTTTTTTCTTTCTCTCTCTCTCGACGCGAAGGCGGGAATTAACCTCGGAATTTCGGCACCCGCCACAACACGAACCTCCTCGCTGTCAGTCTGGCGTCAATGAAACGATGATCACCGAGACCTTGCACCAATGGATTTCCTCAGGCCAGGACAAAGCACGACGACTGCATTTCTGGGCGGCGCAGACGCCGTCAGCCTGCGGGGAGTAGAGCTTTGGCGAATATGTGGATAAGGGTATCGCTGGCGTTTGGATTTTTGCTCGTTGCCGCTTCAGCCTGTGAGTTATTGAATTTTTTTTTATCTGTCTAGTCTTGTACTCAGCGCGAATGACGTTTTTACATTTATACTTCAGACTTTAGGGCTTGTATATAGCTTTAGAAACTTTAGAAGGTTTTTAGTGTAGAACTCGCCGCGGTGGCTCCATTGCTCTGACGTTCGGCTACTGATCCCAAGGTCAGGGGTTCGATCCAGGCCACGGAGGCCGTATATCGATGGAGACGGAGCGCCAAAAGCACCCGCGTGCTGTCTCACTTCAGCGTGCGTCAATGAACCCTAAGTGTCTTATTAATCCGGAGCCCTCCACAACAGCGTTGCTCAAAGCTCACGCGTTGTTTCGGTGCGTTAAGCCTCACAATTTGTAATTTTAGATTTTTCGCGATGACTATATATAGCAGGGCTACCTCTAATTACAGCTTATCTAATCTCTACTAGGGTGTAGGCAAAATGATGCCGTGCCTTTTTTTCCCGCAAAAATGAATCGTTAACACTGGATTTCGTGATGATCCTATCACCCCATGAGACATGAACATGTACCCTGAAAAGTCTGGACGCGTGGTGTAGCCGTAGAAAATTGTCACGCAACGTAAACTACGCTAGTCAGTACGTAGCTGGTTCGAGGATTCGCGTCGATAATACGTTAATCGCCTGCAGTTACAAGCTGCGCACATGCCGTCCGCGTAATTCTTTTCTGTGAAACACATATTTGATAACGTAAATTGAATGCAAGATAAAGCGACTCGGGCAAGCAGTTGTAAACGGATTATAACAAGGTGACGTAACTATTGATTCAAGCCCCATCAAATTACCCCCCCCCCCCCCCCACCAAACAGAGCTCGGAGCTGGGAGTCAGTAATCGTAGAGAACCGTTTGCCTAATGAGAATCAGCTGCTGAAAATGGTTCTACCTTTCTTTCCTGCATTGCAGGGTGTCGTCGCGATGGCTCAGGGGTTACGGCGCTCGGCTGGTGACCCCAAAGACGCGGGTTCGATTCCGGCCATGGCAGTCGCATATTGATGGAGCCGAAATGCTAGAGGCCCGTGTACGGTGCGATGTCAGTGCACGTTAAAGAACCCGAAGTTGTCGAAATTTCCTGAGCCCTTCACTACAGCGGCCCTGATATGAGCCTGAGTTGTTTTGGGACGTTGAACCCCGATAAACTAAAGTGTATTCCCAAGAACTGAACACTACATAGGTCAGGAAACGATCGTATTTGCACTAAGTAAACAATTGAAATGTGTACAGTAAAGCTCAGCAAATTCCGCCCCCCCCCCCTTTTTTTTTACGCCAGCGGAGGGCGGAAAAGGCCACATGAAGTCGGGATGTCAGCTCAGATGGTTTCCCTCAGAAAGAAAAGGTTGTTATATTTACATGTGGTGTTTCGAAAGAAACAAGAGTATGTTTTGTAGTGCTGACATTTAAGTTCCTTCTCCGTTTTTTGATCTTGCGGGGCAATTACAAAACACCTGTCACGCCGATAGGGCTTTTTTTTTTGCACATTTCATGATTATTGAGCAGAGACAATTTTTTTCACGCGTTGGTTATGACTAAGCGTTAAACGATTAGGCTTTTAAATGCCTTAAATTTCCGTAAATTTGTCTAGAGTGTTGATTATCAAGAGGCACTAGTGCTGCTTCTTTTTTTCGTCACACCGTGGTCAGTGATTGCCTTCGAAGGCATGTTTTGGTGCGTTAAACTGCAGATCTGATAAGCCTTCACAGTTCAGCAAGTAGCAATTGAAGCAAGCACCGGCTAGTTATTCTGTCCCGTGCTTAATCATGAATCCACTTAGTTCTATTTTCTGGAATGCTGGCCCAAGCAACGCCGAATGATTCCAAAGATAAGCACACTAATGCGCCTGGCTTCGAGCGACACAACAAGGGTGGTCATTATTTTGCTGGTGCCGAACAAAGATAACCAACGCACTCTCACTTTTCGGACACTTAAGCTGAAAAAAAAATGTTCCAAGCTGTCTTTTAACCTCTGAGACCCCCATACCACTTCTTGGTCCATCTGATCTGTACAGCTTCGCTTCATACGTGGTATTCATTACACCGAAGAGAATGATGTCTCTGTGAACTTCACACTGATAGGCTCAGAGTTGTGACACATCGCTGGCTTGAAACAGCTACGCATATGACAGAGTGCCAGACACCCAGTGCCGCGTACAGACTCAGTGCCCCGTGTCGGATGCTTACGGCGTTGATGGCAAGCATTGCGATGATAATATCAGCGGCGCCTAAATAAATACGAATCGCAAATTCTCGACATCACAGCCATCTAATTGTAAAAGTCAAGAAATAAAAAGAAGAATCTAACGTTTCCTCCTAGAAGGCGAATCCCGCGATGCAGCGGATGCATTGATTGACGCCAGCATCAACGTCTTGAACGAGGAGGGGACTGACGGGGCCGAAGAGTAAGTACCCCGAGGACGAGAATGTATACATGCTGTATGCGATGGCTATGGTACTGGAATCAGTTCTACGTGCGCACTGTGCTGGATAGGTTGAAAATGATCCGGAGAACGGAAATCGCTAATGACAGGTTTGTGAAGGCCTGTATAAGGCAAGCATAGAGGAGAAAAGAGAAATGGCATTAAATGAACCCTCAGTTAAGCAGTGCCACCGGAAAATAAGAACGCCAACGAGCATTAGAACTGAGCACTTTTTTTTATGCAGAACTTTATCACGCTAGTCAACCTAATTTTAGTAGGTAGTACGCGCAGACTGTGAACTTGTCCCCGGATTTGGTGGCAGTGAGAAAGATGGCGGGAATAATGGGGATTTCAGACACGCAGTAACGTCGCAGACGAGTAAGCAGCAAGAAAACGCTGAGCACGGGGCGTTTTATGATGCCTTCAGAGAAAGCGAAGTGTTCCATCTTGAGCCTGCTAAATGTCAGTGTCGCCACAAACAGTTCAGCATTTCGTATTTAATGTAAAGCTCGGCGCGTGAAGGAAACGAAACGGTTCAATTTTGTTTTTGTTTTTTACCTTGTGTGGCAATGGAAAACAAGAAAATTAGGTTCCGGCAGTTGGCGAGCAGTGCTATCCAAGGTTTTCATGTCGAAGCATGTGCGCAAATAATCATGAACATAAAACACTACACCACGCACAAACGTAGCACGTGCTCAATGTTGCGATCAGACAGTCGCTATCGTAACGGCAGCCGTCCCGGCGTTGCCTTCCGGACCCCAAGCGCTCTGAGTGCCAGGAAGTGTTTGCATCACTTCCGATAAATTTTCTATTTCGTCTTCCTTTCCTTCGGACTACGGCTTTGACAGGTTCCGACGCTTGTACACACATATCACGAGCAGCTCTTCCTGCTTTCAGCCCACATTTCTTATTTTCTTCCTGGCACCCTGAAAAAAAAAATCACGGGGATACAAATTCAGGACGCGGGGGTGTGAACGATACTAGGCAAACAGAACATACACATCGCCAAGGTTCGAAAATAAAATCATGCACTCGAAGCGTTAGCAACCAGAGGAGATCCGCCCGGAGCGTAGCTTGCTTCCGAAACTCCTCCAGAACCGACTTCCAGTGCCTTCTTCGGATGTCGAGGGGACGTGGGCGAGTCGGAGCGACGCTTCGCCGCTGTCGAGATCCCGCAAAAGGTCGTTCCTCTCCGCGTGATGCGAGTGTGGTGCGCGCGCAGGCACGGATGGCTTTCCCCTTTCCTATCGCGCTTGTACGGAAGGCCTGCGCTGCTGACGGCGGAAAGGGGCACTGGATAAAGAGAAAGGAGGAGGTGCTATGCGGAAGGGAGAGTGGAGTAGTAGATGGAAATATGTGCCGGGTTGGCGGAAATCGGTGCTGCTGTGGCTGCGCGCGGGGAGTCACTTCTGATCCCGGCACTGACTGAATCAACCGCGCCACTGAACCTTCCCTCCCCTGCACCCCTTTCAGTCTGCTCACGTTACAATGCATTGAAGAAGCCGCGCATTTCGGTTCTTTTTATCTACTTCTTGTTTCCGTTTTCTCTTCTCTTTCGCGACGCGTTCTGGCATTTATTCCATTGGTACTTTCGACGTGTCTCCCGCGTCGTGCCATTACGTCAGCGGTATGCGCGGAGCGCATGAAAGTATACGCGTTGCGATTTCAGACATGATTTGTGGCGAAGCATATACACGAGCACCTACGTGACGATGAACGAGAGAATAGGAGACAGGGACACCTCTTTTGCGTTGCAAAGCACGCCGTCGCCCGCTGCAATTTGGAAGGCTCGACAAAAGTATGCGATGAAGTAAAAAGACGTTTCTTTGGCTGCCGCGGAGGAAATCGTCAGGTCATATGCATTTGTAATGCCAACACCGGAAACCCCTGGAGAAGTGGCTTTGCTGCACTTTCACCAACTGCCTCTTTGTTCGCAGTAAAAAAGAAAAAAGAAAAAAAAAGAGTGATTTTACGACAAAAGATGAGGCCGCTGCGCTCTTGCCATATATATAGATGGCAAGATGAGCACACCTGGGATGAGGTTTGGGGTCGAAAATGTCAGTGCAGTCGTTTATACCACCCACTCACTGCCCGCGATGGGCCACTTTCCCACCTTGCAGACACTTAGAAATATACCATGCTGACTATAAGGAAAAGTAACTCGCGCTTAACTATGCAAAGATAAGCGAACTGAGCGAACGCAGTGCTAGTAGCTGCTGCACGGTAGTTCCCCTTTCGATGTTCTTCATTCTCTTGGCAGCTCTCATTTGCTTTTGTTTTTCTGACGCGTTTTACATGCTAGACAAGGTGCAGGTTTTATGATAAAGGTCGACACAGGCTGATGTGAAAAGGATCTTGTGAAACAGCCGGTTAAGCACAAAAAGTCATGACCTCTGCGCGATCCACTGTAAGGTGGGCAGCTATTGGAAGATGCAGAAAAGCAATCAGAAAACATTTGTCCTCAAGAGCCTAGATAAAAAAAAAGACAGAAGAGAAAAAGAAGTGAACAAAAAGCGCGTGGTCTTCAGTTCCGCAAAACGCAGTGAACATGCAAGCAAATGTGTCAAAAAATCGAAAGGAGATTGAAGGTACAATTAATTTTTTCTAATACAAAAAGAAATCGAGACAGACTCTGCGGATCGACTATTCGCGGGGTTGTAGTGTTGAGTTTGCAGCATGGTAGCAGTGGAATTTCCAGGGTTCCCAATAGGTTCTCTATTTCCTCGCTTTTATGACATCTGCGTCTTTGAAGTGTTCTCTCAAGACGTCACCAAGGCGATCCTCAGGCCTGGAGTCGGCCCCAGAATGGCCGAGAAATAAAAGAACGCTGGTAATAAAAAATTCTTCACCGTAAGGAAACAAACAAAAACGCGAAATGAAGAAGCTCAACTCAGTGCTGCAAGCTCTCTCAAACTCCCTCCTCCCATCCCTGTTTTGTTATCTTGACATTCTTACTTCTTAGTCTCGGAAAAAACACACGTTTCAGAACACGAACTTAAACCACTACAAAAAAGTGTGCTTTGTTATCGCTCAATCACTGCTAAAATAAATTCCGAGGGCTACTGGCATCATTATCAATTGGTCAAACCTTGGAGAAGCTGTACAGCTTTCCTTTGTAGCCGTATGGCAGCGCTTAGGTGGATGCCAATCAATAATTACTCCTTTATTAGCATTATCAATTGCTTAGGACCGCGTGCATAGAAAAAAATTCTTTATATGTTCTACGCGTCAAAAATGACATATACTGTATGCACACACTTGCAAACAAAGGTTCGGCTCTGGTTCTTTCCACTTCATAATTACATATTTTTGCAATGAAGAAGAGGAAATGGGCTTGCGCGCGGCATGTCGTGCCCAGATCAGATACCCGATGGTCGCTTAAGGTAACGGAATGAATTCCAAGGAATGGCAAGCGTAGGAAGGGCCTACAGCGCTTCAGGCGGCGGAGGTGGGTAGGATGCTAGAGGAGACAGGGTCGATAGGGTGGCGGAAGCTTGTGCAGGATAGGGTTGTATGGAGATCAGTAGGAGTTGCCTTTGACCTGCAATAGACGCATTTGGGCTGATGATATGGAAATAATAATGATGAAGATAAGGGTTTGAACAGGTCACACATTAACTCTACTAACCACAATTTTTTTTCAAAGTTATTTTTTTGTATTTTATGCACTCTTTTCCCATTGTTCACATCCCTCCAATCCCCTCATTTAAGCAGAGCAACATATCGGCACTATTTCGCACTGACGAAAAACTTCAGTTTTGTGCATTAAAGGGCTCCCTTATCTTTCCGCTTTTATATGTCGGTGTCACACTCGACCATCTGATTACAGACTGCGATAATGGTTTCTGGTTTGGTTTATGGGTGTTTAACGTCCCAAAGCGACTCAGGCTATGAGGGACGCCGTAGTGAAGAGCTCCGGAAATTTCGACCACCTGTGGTTTTTTAACGTGCACTGACATCGCACTGTTCACGGGCCTCTAGAATTTCGCCTCCATCTAAATTCGACCGCCACGGCCGGGATCGAACCCGAGTACTTCGGGACAGCAGCCGAGCCCCATAACCACTCCTCCACCGCGGCGGCTCAACCATGTTCCATTCGCGTTCTTGTACGGATGCGAGCTGCGATTTTCTGCGCGAGAAATTGTAACAAACACAGCAACCAGAGCAACCACATTCTATTCGCGTTCTTGTGCGGATGCGAACTGAGATTTTCTGCACTGGAAAGTAATAGGGGTAAGAAAAATAATAGAAATGAGGAGCTGTTTAAAATACCAGGTGTCTATGTAAATAAAACCCGTCTAAAATTCATTCAGGCAAAGGAAATGAACCGTATTTTGGAAGTCCTGCGTTGAAAAGGTACCATGAGACGGTACAAGAAGTAGGCGGTTACGGAAACAAACACAGGACTGACGCAGGCTAGCAACTGGTTTATTTTGAAAAGCGACGTCTCATGGAGGAGAAAACGTGGTCACTTGAGAGGACCAGTCATCTTAGAGGCAGGTTCACCAAAAGGTTGACGCGATATCTTCTCTAATCATATCGACTCCTTTTCCGCTCAGGGCCACCGAAGGCACTCTGACGCATGCGCCGTGGGCTCCCTGCCGTGTGTAGGCACGCCCGTGGTGTCCATCGGCGAATGAAAGAACCCGATATGATTAGAGAAGATATCGCGTGAAGTTTACGTGCACCTGCCCCCAAGATGATTGATCCTCTCACGTGACCATATTTTCTCCTACCTCAGACAGCCCTTTACAAGCTAGTCTGCGCCAGTATTTGTGTTTGTGTTTCTCTATTCTACTTCTTGTCCCGCGGCAAGGTATCTTTTCAACGCAGCAAGTTTGAAATTGAAAAGAGAAACAGAGAAGCTATTCAATTTAAAAGAATTTAGCCGATGTTTAAATCCGTTAACAGCCGCCGCGGTGGCTGAGTGGTTATGGCGCTCGGCTGCCGGCCCGAAAGACGCGGGTTCGATCCCGGCCGCGGTGTCGAATTTCGGTGGAGGCGAAATTCTAGAGGCCCGTGTGCTGTGCGATGTCAGTGCACGTAAAAGAACCCCAGGTGGTCGAAATTTCCGGAGCCCTTCACTACGGCGTCTCTCATAACCTGAGTTTCTTTGGGACGTTAAACCACTATAAACCAAACGAAACCAAATCCGTTAACTTGCTCCTCTGCGTGGGGAAAGCGTTCGGGGAGAGAAAGATGAAATGAGAGAGGTATAGGATGGCGAAGTTCACTGCATAGACAATGCGCAGTGAGACTGCTGAACGGAGGGATTAGAGTTTGTCTAGAAGACCCATGTCATCTAAATAATCAAATAAAAAGTTTATAGCGCGTCTCTGCTGCATATGGCAAGCTAAGGGTCCTAATAAACAGTCTATTGTTAGAGGCACTTGAGTTAGTTATTCCATAAGATGGCCATAATGTGCGCGCTCCTCAGCATACGATGGCCATTCACATATGTTTCACCAACTAGCCCCGCAAAACGCTGTTTCGATTAAACATATCCTGCAAAAGGGAAACGCGTTTGCTCAAGCTACCAGAACAACCGAAAATGGGCGCCCACATCCGACAGCGTTGGGCTACGGCCATGCCCGTCACCGGAGCCACTTGACTGCGTGCGCATGCTTAGGCACGAACATAGATGGATCGGAGGCCATTTCGGGGGCGGCACGCGTTCTAAAAGCGTTCGATATCGGCGACGAAAATATCGATGGTTGCGGCGCGATAGGGTGTTTTGCACGTGGAAGCAGCTGCTGCGGGGACGTGAACGTGAAGGGTGGCAAAGCGCCAAGCGAGATTTCCGTCGCATCTCCGTCGGTGCGCTTCTTCGCTTCCTTGGAGCTCGAAGTGGCGACGACGCCATTGTCAGCACCACTTGGCTTTCCAGCTGCGCTTCCGACAGCAGCACGCGCTCAATATGTCTTTATTTCTCGTTTCTTCCTGTTTGAGTGATTAACTGTGCTTTGGTTGCAAAAAAAAACACATTTAGGACATGTGTAGCAATTAGCGCCCACCTCATCCCAACGTCCAACTCAACTCAGCGACAATTCCTGGAGTACCTAAGCACCGTGACATAAGTGTAAGTCGGTGCACTTGGTCAAGCTTGCGAGGTGAAATGAACTAAACGCACCTAAACGTGGAGACCTCTTACGCGTGAAATGAGAGATAATCATTCCCTTAAACCGTAAAAACGTGTAACAATGTATGTGGAAGGCGAAGAGGTTGAGTGATATTCCGGCCGCCTTGTGAACATAGCATGTCCAGGTACATGGCACATGTTACTCTCGAGCGTAAATACTCGTTTTCGCAAATTTAAGTTTTGCGTTATTATTATTATTATTATTATTATTATTATTATTATTATTATTATTATTATTATTATTATTATTATTATTATTATTATTATTATTATTATTATTATTATTATTATTATTATTATTATTATTATTATTATTATTATTATTATGTCGCAGGTTTTGTCTTCCTGTACCCACTTTTCAATTTATATTATTCTGGTCGTCATTTATAAAAGCATACGCCGCAACAATCGTGTTACATTTAATTTTGTCTAGCATAAGTTTCAACAGTGTCAGGAGTGAAGTTCAGTCCGTAAGGCTTCTTCTTTTTCTATGGTTGTAGGGAAGGATGAAAGTGGGAAGACACGGGCTTGTCTACTGGAGGGCTAGACTCCACGCCCACTGCCGGCGTGTCATAAGTCCGTAAGGCATAAAACCTGTTGTAAATTTATAGTGGCTGAAGAATTACTTGACTGCTGGTTTAGACAACTAAAACCGCGGTGCACAGTAAAACTTGTAACGTGCGTGCGCTGGCGTACGTGTGCGCTTCGTAGCTTGTTGTTTTGCTATTTATTTCACCCTACACCACAAAAACGGCGTTCTCAGTCATCACCGATCTAGTATTCTCAGCTTTCTTATTCCTTTGTACTTTTTTTCTTTTTTGTCGAAAGAACGAAATAACCAGTCCGAATTCGCGTGTTGATTATTTCCAGGTGACTTTACCGACACCACCGTACAACCCACCGATGTGTCCGTACCCGCAGGGTTTCCGTTCCCGAAGCCGCTGTACCAGTGCGGCCGGCGCCTGGTACGGAACCCCGTCGAAACCAGCACCAGGATCGTCGGCGGACGAGATGCCGCTCTCGCGGAGTTTCCTTTCCAGGCGAGTTACGCAATGTCACGAGCTTACAATACATCTTTTCGCACAAAATGTAGAAGGTGTTCTAAAAAGAAGCTGAAGACCACCCCGTCGATCTTTTTGTGCGAAGGCGCTACTTAACACGGCTCCAAAGAAAAATCGTGTGTGGAGCCTCGTAGAAACTCGGGTAAGCTCGGATTAGTACGGAGGAGGGTCGTGCAAGCTGCAGCCAATGAGAGGAAACTCGGGTTAGTTCGTAGGAGCGTCGCGCAAGCTGCAGCCGACGGGAGGGAGACCTTTAGGGGGACCTTAGCACCATCAAGGTTTCTTGTTTTCGCACTTTCCTAGCAAGGGCTGTAACAAAAGAACTGTAGCGCGACCAAGACGAACACAAGAATAGAGGCACACAGGACTAGCGCTAAACTTCATCTAACTTTATTCACCGGTAGCGCAGCAAATATAAGGAAAAAACCCCGATCACGTGCAGACACCAGATCACATACACCACTATCAACAGAACCGTTCAAGATATGCCATCTCCGATTTGTATAAATTCACAGATGTATCGCTAACACAATATACGCCTCTCTTCCTTATATGAAATGCCTCCAGTAGTTCCCTTGCCCTAGTATCTTTGCTTTTGCCCAAAATCTTTATCTCATGAAACCGTGGTTGACAGTCAGAACACTCAGTGCAGTGCTGAGGAAGATGCGCACCACTTAGGTCTTTCAGTGAGCGCGCGTGCTCATCTGCCCTTTCATTTATGCACCGCCCTGTTTGGCCCACATAGACCTTCCCGCATGACAGAAGCAGTTACTGCAGTATGCTTCGGCTCAGTCGAAAACAGTGAAACGCGCCACTGCCAAGCTTTGCCTTGAATCGGCTCTCATGAAATCGTGCTGTCATACTATGCAACGGAGCTATGACACGCAGGTTGACAGATTACTTTCGGCAGGGTTCCCAGGCACTGTCATCACAGCGGTTGCTGAAGCCCTCTTACAGAAAGACCTAAGTGGTGCGCATCTTCCTCAGCACTGCACTGAGTGTTCTGACTGTCAACCACGGTTTCATGAGATAAAGATTTTGGGCAAAAGCAAAGATACTAGGGCAAGGGAACTACTGGAGGCATTTCATATAAGGAAGAGAGGCGTATATTGTGTTAGCGATACGTCTGTGAATTTATACAAATCGGAGATGGCATATCTTAAACGGTTCTGTTGATAGTGGTGTATGTGATCTGGTGTCTGCCCGTGATCGGGATTTTTTCCTCATATTTGCTGCGCAATCGGTGAATAAAGTTAGATGAAGTTTAGCGCTAGTCCTGTGTGCCTCTATTCTTGTGTTCGTCTTGGTCGCGCTACAGTTCTTTTGTTACAGTATGTACCATCTAGCCCAACAAAAAGTTCTTCTAAAGCAAGGGCTGTTTGGCACCCCTTGCTTTCTCATGTCTACTTGGTTTAACTACGTTAGAACTCTACCATTTTTTTCTTTGTTAATAATAACCTATTTTATGGCTCCTTCTGACTATGTCGATAATTTTCCGACGAAAAAAGACGTCCTTGCTACAGAGGAAGGGGGGGGGTTAAAAATTTTTATCCCACTCGATTCTAACTAGTGAATTCAAGACCGAAAAGGACCCCGTGATCGTGAATAAGTGTAGTCTAGCCTCAGGGATCCGCATCACACAACTGCCTTGGGTGCACCGCAGTATTCTTGCGAAATCAGCCAGCTGTGTCGGCACCTTTATGTAATTCTCTTTACCTTCTCTAGATTATGAAAGCTCCGTTTTCAGTGAAAGCGTCGTTTCTGTGATTAGAGCGCTGTTATCTATCGATTTTGACCTATTTATATTTGTTCTTTCTTACCCTTTAGATACGAAGTTTTTATTATGCATACTTGCAGATTAGGCCACCAAAGTGATCTCAACGAGAGAACACTATCAGAAATACCGTATACCGTATACCACGCTAAAACATATGCAATCCATAATTTTCAATAGGAATGAACCTCTAGAAAGCATCCACTTTTTTTTTTTTTTTGCGATAGGTGGCCAAGACACCCGTCCGTTTATGGCAAACTACCTTTCTTTTTGTTTTATCTGCGTCTACACGTGACGCTCTGAATGAACAGAAACAGCTCATAACTGACGCTTAGACGAAGATAAAGAGAGGGCGGGTAGGTGTTTCTTGACACTCACAAAGTGAACAAGGGAGGGGAAAGCTTCAGGGTGCTTGCCAACTTTTCGACAACAGGACTTGCCTTCGTATGGCTAAAGCGTTCATCATTGGCGGTGAAACAAAGACTGAGCCGTCGGCAGATAAAGTCCCCTAGTTCCCCAAGGCGCCTCAAGATGACTCTTCGCTCAGCGACCAATTTTGGCGCGTTACTTAAACCCGTTACACGTGTAATAACCGGCGCCTTGATGCAAAAGGAGTAACTACTCGCCTGCCGTTCTTTTCTTATTTCTTTTGTGCACTCGATGGTTGGCTCATTCTTTCTTCGCCGGTCCTTGCTTCCGTCGCTGCAACCCCGGTCCCGCTTTCCAAAAAAAAAAAAGCGCTTACTGTAGGTGAATGGCGTGGATGCGCCAAACGGTGCAGCCGGGCAATATTGTCCAGTTCCTATGGCAACGAGATACTTGGTGCATGTTTGTCTTTCCGCCGGCAAAGTTGCACCACTCGACCGATAGAAGACGCTGCGATCACAGGGGCGGCCTTGGCGATGCATGAGCGCCACTTCATCTGTCCGTCGGTGTCCAGCGCCTTTTGCATGCTGTATCCCCACATGCATATTTTACAATGGCTCAGTGGTTATGGCGCTCGGCTGCCGACCCGCAAGGCGCGGGTTCGATCCCGGCAGCGGCGGTCGGATTAATTCTAGAGGCCCGTGTGCTGTGCGATGTCAGTGCACGTTAAAGAACCCCAGGTGGTCGAAATTTCCAGAGACCTTCACTACGGCGTCCCTCATAGCCTGAGTCGCTTTGGGACGTTAAGCACGAATAAAACAAACATAAAACATCATCCGTAAAGAACCGGCAAACATTAAGGGATTGTCTTGGCTACCTTTGTCATTACAATATCTATTTAATGCATGTTCTAACTTTTCAATCCCCGGATGAACTACAATGAAAAAAATTAACCTCACCTTTGCATGGATTTTCAAGTTCTTAGCCTGAGATAAGCGATCACAAGATTCCTCGATGTCTAGTGGTTGATGTGTATTTACCTGCATCAAGCTGTATGCTTGAATATCAAGCGCAGTTGAGGAGACCTCATAATTTTCAACGGACGGAAGAGGTTCATTTCTTTTTTATATACTGCATATTCTTGCGATAGGTAATGGTAGTGAAAAAGTCCTCACTACACAGCTAGTTTGAAAGAAGGCTCGCTAGAATTTTTTTTTAAGTCAAAGGGAGTTAGTATTGTTAAAAATTCTACAATCAGGTTTACGCATAGACTCTCGTTCCTGTCACTGAGACCCAACTAGTTGCCTTTTTGCTTTAAAGTTGGACGCCCAAATTTTATGCGTAATAATATTCATCATAATAAACTGTATTTCAATACACGGGTCATAATTAGGGCCGTGCAATATAAACTGCTCGTACAACCATAACTTTTATGCCCTCAGACCGCACGCAAATGATATGAACCAACTAGCTATGAACCAACTAGATATGAACCAACTAGCCCAAATCAAAGTACTTCTTGAGCAAAAAGTAAGCTTGGTCTCACGTCCCGGAGCCACTAAGCCCGTCTTGAATGCAAAACTTAGTTTCAGGAAGCCTTTCGCCATACCTTTTGAGCGGTCAGGTCTTCGAAATCTTGAGAAAAATTAATGTTACTGCGCTACTGGGTCCTATCTGGCTTTTTTTTTTTTTAACTCCGCAAGATGAACTTCACGTGGCTTTCCATAAGCACTAAATTCGAGTCAGACATTCCTCCCAATCTTCTCCTCAGTATAGACGACACTCTCCTTTATTGTGAAAACTGTGTTCACTGGCTTTTACTGTAGTTCATTTATTGCTTCTCGCGCGTGTGCTGGCGATGTAGAAAAGTTCCCGGAAGCACCTGTGCTCCATTCTCTCCGCCTGAGCTTCCGCAGGATTGCGCCTTGTTGAGAATCGCCGAACAAACAGAGAAAGAGTGTTCTGTCGGTAGTCTTTTTATTTATTTATTTTTTCTTGTAACCCAACCAAGGCAGACGCACTTGAATCGCCTTTATCTGTGTGTGTGGGCGCCGGTGTTATCTGGCCGCGGTCTCTCATTTCTCATGCCGCGCTTTTTATTTTTACTTAATTTTTGTGCACTTCACAGACTAGACTGGACATGCCTTGCAATAGAATGAATAAATGGGTTCCCATTTTACGCCCCGCGTGAAGGTATCAAAAACTATGGAAATTCAAGGTGGCAAGGTTAAGCAGCTTCGCAGCCGGAGCGCTGTCAGAGAATTAAACAAAAAAAAAAGAATAGGAGGAGCAGCTGGGCAGTAATCTAATAAAGGTCATCTAATTATGCATGAACTTTCCCTTCACCTCTGCCGCCTAGCGCTTATCAGCGATGGAGCTCGAGCAGGTGAACTATAATTCAATTCCAAGTCTTTCAATTCAATTCTGCCTAATCAGGCGCATTAACTGCGCATGAATTAAAGAGAAACTCTGGATTAGCGACCTGTTCGCGAGGTGTCACACGTGACAGCTAAAGCTCGTGTGCGCAGGGAAAAGAACCTAGACGCATATTTCATTCTGTTTCTATCTTTTAATACCTGCCTATTCTCGTTAAAAAGGAAACTTGACCTGCAAATATTGAAATCGTTAACATTCCTTTTTTATTATAAAATTTGCCGTGTTGCATAATAAGAGGCTGACAGTAAGCTAGATTAGATCGTGGAGTCCATTCTCTTTAAGAAACATTTGCTGGCTACGGCTCTCAGCGTCGTCCGTTAGCCAGAAGGACACTTGTACGTCATTGCAATGCACCCATATTACGCAAGCGCCAGAAGGCCTTGACCGTGAACTGTTTTGCCAGTTTCCGCACTTGTTTGATGGCAAGTTAGGGCTTGCAACAAATTTTGTCCATAAGGTCAAGATAAGAGTAATCGTCGTCTTCTTGGGTCCTGCGTTCCTGGGCTAGACATTGGTGTTTAGAGTTTGGTGTGCAAGGACGTCTGCGTTCCTCTGGTGAGCATTCTCAGTATCGTCTTGAGTCCAATGTATCTGGATGCGTTGATCTATTTTCGTATTAAGAGCATGTATCTCCTGAGTGATATCTAGCGCATTTGTAACTCTTCTAAGTTGTTTAATAGCCGCTAAGGAGCCCGTGTAGATATGGGCCTCTCTTATAGGCGGTATGTCTTTTAAGGACTCCATTGCATCACAGATAGCGCAAGCCTCCATCACAAGCTGGTTCGGGCAGTCGGAGACGTATTCCCGATGTGTGATTAAGTCAGAATGTGCAGGGCTATTAGTAGCAAATCTTCCGCCCTTTTCTGTGGCCGATGCGTCCGTATGAGCTTTACACGTTCCTGAGCTTATATCAAACACTGTTCGATTTGCGGGCTTTGCTTTTCGATGAAGCTTGGTGGTCTTGTTAGGGTTTATTGTCGTGTATGCCCACGGAGGTTTGTCAATCATTTTCGGTGACTGCACTGTCACCACACTGTATAAAGCTGCAAATGGCGTAAGATACTTTCCCTTGAGATATCTTGTTGCCTCTCTCTATTAAATAAGCTCATTCAGTGTGTTCGATTGTGAATATGACAACAGAATCAGCATGGCTGTAAGTTTTGGCAAGGCCGTGGTGGTGCGCACTGCGGCCCTATTTAATGTTTCTAGTTTCACCCACTGTCGTCGCGTCAGTCGATGCAAACGAGCCTGTTATAGTACCCTCGGTTGAACTGCTGAACGTACAATAATAAATCGGCACCGATATTAAAGCGTATTAGATTTAATCATATACTCCGGGCACAAAGAAAGTTCGAACGATAAAGCCCGGACATAACAGTGAAATGGAGCTTAACAAGGCAAAGGATAAAATGGGCGAAGTGGATTATGTCGTTGCAGAAACATGCACGTGAGCTGATGGCTATGACAACAGCACTCACTTTAAAAAAAGCCTTTTATTAAATGAAATTTTGCAGGCGCTAAAACTACATTATTGATATTTTGACGGTACCAAAGTTAATCCCATTTTCCTTTCACTGTCCGTCAGCTTAGCCTGTTAGCAGTGACGTCTGTTGTTAGTCTCTCCAAAAAAAGAACGTTTGCCCTATCACTTGATCATAGCTTTGTTTTTATGCCACGTTATATAATGAGCTAAGCTAGTTGGCCAAAATCATTTATATACGTCACTTGTTATGCCAGAAGGCAAAGGAATTTTCGAAAGAAAATCCTCTTCCCACTGCGCGAAGCCGGATGAATGTGAAGTCCGCCTGTTCCGATAAAAAAGAATGTCATTCGATACTAAGTGAAGAGCGCAGTGATCACAGTGTTCTTGCTACCATCTGTGAAGTTCGCTTCGATCATCATCAGGCAATGTGCTCATCGACGAGCATCGGCAAATAAGGCTTCTGTGCCATTTTCCCGAATGGAAAACGGGGGAACAGCTTGATATTCAATCAAAAGACATCCTATGAGGTTCTGTTCCTTAAATCCATCGGTTACTATTTTAGAGTACGCAGATCTATGTTAGTGCGCTAGCACTAAGGCATGCTTCCAATCTCGAAACAAAAAAAAACATTGTCTGAGTGTCTGAAGCCAGCTACACCTGCGGAAATAAAGTAAATATGACCGTCACTGCGCCACGCCCGGGTTTCGAGCCCGTGGCAGCGCGAACAAATCAGCTTCGCTGGCCACTGCACGAGAGCACCAGGATATTGCTGCATTTTTTTTAAACGAGATATTTATTACACTGAAAACATGTTCTATTTGCAGGAACTATTTACAAAGCTTTTAGGAAATGCCCCGCAACGGGACAACCAATCACCACTCAATGTTTATCTGCTACTTCCTTGCTCTGCGCATTGCATGTCATCGTCTTCAACAGATTCCATCCGTGTGCAATGTATCCAGAACACACAGCTACCGCAGTGCCCTCTTAAGGTGCGTTAAGCGATTTTAAATTTTTATAGTGCTCTACCAATAAGATCCCCAATCACCTATTCCGCCGATCTTTGCCTGAAGCCTGACCTCGAAGCCCTATAGTCTCGACCCGAAAGCGAAATGAAACGCGACCTACCAGCGCACATATTTTGCATTCAGCCAAGTGAGCTAAATTGGCTGTAAGTTTTTTTTTTCTCTCTCACGTTTTTCTTTCATTTCCCGGCTTAAGAAAGCGCATATGGGAAAATTCGTGTTGCTGTTTGCATGGTGGCACCGAACACAGCTTTCCAGTTAGCGCTTAGCGTTGTTTCCTTTAGAGTTCAGCAGCCTTCCAAGCTCCCTCCTTCCCCTCTACCCTCCTGTTCTACCTGGAGTACTTGGCTGGCGTCGGAAAAACTTGACAACAAGCGCGACCTGGCGCACTCTTTTCTCCCTAAAAAAAAAAAAAGCTTAAGCCTAAATTTGCTTGTATACCTCGTCGAAATGCTTTCCGCCTCTTCATATGTCATAGGAATTTTCGCAATGTCTTATTTACGCTATGACCTAGTTCTTAACTGCTAGTACCGTTGCGCCAGTGCGAATTACTATTGCAAATGCGGAATTATATCTTGCCCTTTTTTTCATAATCTGCTCTGACAGTTTTATACACACACGCATGCACACACTGCACGACTGAAAACGCGTTTTTCTGGGGCTGATGTACAAAAGTAGAAACGATCACCATTTCATATTCGCATTAACCAATATCGTATAATCAAGAGCCTTGCAGTTAGAGTGAGGCGACAAGGGAAGTCATCCTGAGCAATCTGACAAGGGACGATGTACAGTTGCCATTCGGAATGATAAATTGTAGGGGTGTGCGAATAGTACTTTTTCATAATCGAACGAAATAAGAAACGAATATCTGCACGATTATTCGCTATTTGTTACTCTATTCGCACAAAACGAATATTCATTCGAAACAGCGAAAAGCTTGCGGCAGAGCTAAAACACATGGCATTAAAGCTGTCTCTGCCAAAAGACACTACAGTGATCTCCACTATGAGACACGTGGCACGATGTGAGTATATTAACTCTATGACCTCTTTACAAGTGCCTCAGAACATTAAACTTTTCTTCTGACGATGCCGGTGAACAAACTAGCGCCACATATCAGCTGATGAGAGAGACGATGTAGTTAAAAGCCATGGGCTCCGATATCAGGTGTGGAGGCAGGGTTTATCGAACCAGGTTGAACCCTGCCGCGTGGCCCAGTTTTGGAGGGCGCATGTCTGCACATCATGAACGCTGCCGTACGAATGAAACGTGTCACGGCGCTGATCGCGTAGATTAACCGCGGCAGCGTACAGTGCGACGTTGGAGTGGGCCCTGTTTTGAAACAGCCTAGAAGAAAAATACGGCGTTCCCTATTCGATCTTTGTGTCCAGTATTCGAAAACTTCATATAGTACTCGATTTGTTTCGAATAACTTTGAGCATGTATTATTCGATTCGTTCAGCGGCAGTATAGGAGGATAGTCGATTCGATATTCAAAAATTTCGAATATTCGCACACCCCTAATAAACTGGTTAGATCATTAATTCTCTTCGCGGAACTTTATACGACTCGTACACTCAATCGTCGTTATGGCTGTGGGTTTTCTTTCTGCCTGCTTCATTGTCCTCTACAACTCCACTTGGTCATGACAGCATAAATTATTATAAGAAGCATCACCGACACTATCCCACAACAACGCAGTAGTGCAAGTGGAACAATGGCGATACAAGAGGAGAGTGTCATGACTACACCCTTCACGCCCCCGCCACGGAGACGCTAATGGTGTCTGCAGTTCTCTGTGGCTCCGTGTCAATGACACTGTGACACCTGCTCCTTACTGCGGCGGAAGCCCTTTCAGTTGACACATGTCGCACACCTTTCCCTCGCAGCCTAATGGGTCGGTTATGAACTGCCTCAGAGCATTCATAACATCATTTCCAAGATCAGAAATCAGAAATGTCGCACTGTTATTCTAAGTTTTCAGATTCCTTTTTTTTATATATATAAAAGAGGTACCCCAGGACCCAGTATAGGAGTTTAGATTAAACAACGTTGGTACATCAGAGATGATCCTTAAAGATACAAAATGAGTATGAAATAAAGCAAAAAAAGAGAAAAAGAAAAGGGGCAAACGACAACAGCCTTGGGCTAAGGTGCCTTCACTTGCCTTCATAGCTGAGGGTAACCTTGGCGACAAAGGCACACCCTTCGACTGATTGGACGGTTCTCGCCCTCACGTCTTGCACGTGTTTTTGTGCTATACGTGTTACGTAATCTACACAAGGGCGCCGCACTCGTTATGGTGTCCTTCAAAACTGAATAAAAGGAAGCCTCGGCCGGAGCTAAAATTTGCATGAGAATTTATTTGTCTCGGGACATTGCAGGCCTACAAGGCCGATGCAGGAGAAGTGAGAACGTTAGACTGGAAGTATGCAGCAAAACCGTCACATCAATCATCACCTTGACCGGTAAACGCTTCGGTATAAAACATATGAAGAAAGCAACGTGCAGACTCTAGAAGGGACTATCTATTGCATCGCAGTGCACTTGCTTTGAGAAAATCGGCAGCAAGCAATTGCTACCAGTTTGAGTACGGACCCCCCGTGTGTCGGTACAACACACCGAACACGCGCAAAAGCGATTGTAGGAGCCACACAAATTTCACTACATGCGCGCAGTTAACCGGAGCTGCAGGATCAAAGCGGGACGAATATGACAGGGCTCCATAATGGCAGCTCAAAGACCTCACTCACAAACAGAAGCTGGAAAAAAAGAAACCTATAGTGTTGCAAACGATGGTATGATAACTTTTTTTTTAATTGGTTTTTTGGGGGAAAGGAAATGGCGCAGTATCTGTCTCATATATCGTTGGACACCTCAACCGCGCCGTAAGGGAAGGGATAAAGGAGGGAGCGAAAGAAGAAAGGAAGAAGAGGTGCCGTAGTGGAGGGCTCCGGAATAATTTCGACCACCTGGGGATCTTTAACGTGCACTGACATCGCACAGCACACGGGCGCCTTAGCGTTTTGCCTCCATAAAAATGCAGCCGCCGCGGTCGGGTTCGAACCCGGGAACTCCGGATCAGTAGTCGAGCGCCCTAACCACTGAGCCACCGCGGCGGGTGTATGCTAACTCTGCAGAATATTCCTTCTTGTCTTTCTGCTCTCATCACTGGAGTAATTCTTGACCGTAGCAAAAATCGGACGTAGTCCCGGCTCTTTCGACTGCTCACAAGAACGGACGCTCTGGGGCCGTTATTTCTAGAAGACACTAATACACGTGCTGAACCTATCTTTACCGCGCGTATTCTATTGTCTTTCTTCATTGGCCTCGCTACTTTGCTTGCTTTTTATTTCGGTTTTTTTATTTGCGACTCCTAGCTTCGTCATGGAGGCAGACCTTTCTCATTCAAAGGGCAAGAAGCTCTGAAGACTGCTGACAACTTCAGATGCACCATTTTCCGCTTGTGCTGCGCAAGGCACGCAGTCACGGCTATGGATCCTAACGGCTCTCAACTATAGCCGAGTTGTTACCGCTCGCTGTTTCGACTTCAAACGTCCCGCCGCTGCTAACCACGGCCGTCACTCTCCTTGCACGCAGGCGGCCCTAATTCGGAGAATGAATGGGAGAAACGTGTTCTTCGGTGGCGGAAGCCTCATCACGGACAAGTTCGTGCTCACCTGCGGCCACTGCCTGTCAAGGTAAGCGCCTCTCAGCGACGCTGCGGCTTCGCGCCGTCAACCTGTCAACACGGAAATGAGGCTTCTCCGCACGCTCCAAATCCCAGAAACACAAGCCGAGCAAGAGCGACGGCTTGAAACGCTGGAACGAAACTTCATCAGAGTGCTGTCAGCAGCGTTGACTGCGTTTGTCACCAGCTATAGGCAATGGGGAACTTGCGCTGAAGTTTGCGGTGCCGATTGCAGCGCCATAACACACTGCCTAGCGAGAAGAGCAAGCAGTTTTGGGTAGTACTATTGGTACTTTCCCGCGCCACCTTCAGGTGCTTATTGGCGTGAGCCTCCGCGCTCTGTCGAAGGCGCACATGCCGTGCGTCAGCTATCTGGGTTACGCCGAGAGAAGCTAGACAATGAATGCTGTCAGCCAAACGCGGGTATCTAATCGCGCAGAATGTGTTCTCGCGTTTGCAGCGGCCCAAGCGGCTGACAAAAGCAGTTTTGAGACAATAATAATAATAGGTTTTGGGGGGAAAGGAAATGGCGCAGTATCTGTCTCATATATCGTTGGACACCTGAACCACGCCGTAAGGGAAGGGATAAAGGAGGGAGTGAAAGAAGAAATGAAGAAGAGATGCCGTAGTGGAGGGCTCCGGAATAATGTCGACCACCTGGGGATCTTTAACGTGCACTGGCATCGCACAGCACAAGGGCGCCTTAGCGTTTTTCCAGTTTTGAGACACCGAATGGAACAATTGCAGTGCCACCTTGGCAGCGCAGGTTCCTCATTACTTGAAATACTACGTCACTGTAGCGCACGTGCGATTCTGGGCGGAATACTAAAAAGGCAAATAGTCCCACCAATACCTAAGCCCGCGTTTCTGGAAGTTACTCTTAGCAGCTGTTTTTAACTTTTGTTACGTTCCGAAGCAACACACAGGCCATAAAATGCAATTTTGAGCAAGTCCTGGAGAACGGCGGCGCTTCCTGTAACGTAACTATATGTACTATATCAGCATCAAATAAAATTCGAACAGCGGAGCGTGTGGCCGTTTTACCCTGTCTGCCTGTCGCCATCAGAGATGGGCGTGCTCATCCGGTTTGCGATAGTTCCGCTTATATTTTCTGTGATGTTGATTTTCTCACTTTGCCACTGGAGCGCCACATTCGTACTTTCCAACGATCTCAACTTGCGCAGTGAGGTATCGCTGGTGGCCGCGGCTGTAGACTGCGTAGGTGAATCGAGCGCTCTTAGCTCCCTGGCCTGCAGCGCTTTCATTTTCTTCCATCACCTGCGCGTTATCAGCATCTGGTTGCGCTATGCACAAGTAAAGGTCGACCGGTTGCGTCAATTAAGATAATAACGAAAGGCTCTTTTCGTGTCGCAATACTCAATATGGTGGTCATTGCATTAGAGCTATCTTACCTTGTATATGGTTAGTAAACATGCAAATGCGGCAGGAAAAGCACACCTGGTGTTGTCGGCTCTCCAAATTCGCTGTCTCTGGTCCCAAGGAGTTGAAAAAGGTTGACTCGTTAGAGAACATCACGCAGCGCCAGTCCTCCGTAGTCCGTGATGCATGGTCCTGTGCAAACATGAGCCCTGCTTTTCTGTTTGCTTCTGATGCCGCTGGCTTCTGTGACGCCACATGGCTTCGTAAAACAGCTTCGTGCAGACGACGTCTAATGGCTGCTGCGCTGACACACAATTGAAAATTGTCGAACTGCCGAACTGCAATGCTGGCTATGCCTGCTGCAGCGGCCACAATACCTAGGCCTTCATCCTTGCCGGTAACCCGCTATCTGTGCCCACGGGGCATGTTTCCAAGTGGTTTCACACCACAGAATGCCTGGAACATTCTGGTAAATGTATACAGGGGACCTGTTTCTTTGCTATGGCGCATAGCGGCACACTGTGACCGTCAAGAAAAACGATTCGCGCTCTCTTTTCGGGCCGCACGTTGACGCGCGAATGTTCGATTCTAGGGTATTTGAGCTTTTCTGGTGGCGATAAAGTCGTGCTCACTACCAGGAACAAGCGATTCAGGAACTGTCGCGTTCGCCACCGACCGCAACCCGATCAGCCTTTTTCGCGGCTCGAATTGCAGCCAGACGCTGATAAGACGACGATGACGGAAGCTAAATCAAAGCGCTGCAGGCCAGGGAGCTAAAAACGCTCGCTGGACCCACGCGGGCCACGGCCAGTGCCCCCAGAGAAACCGCCGTGATATTGGTGGAAAGAGTGAACGTAGCGCTCCAGTGCCAAACCGAGGTAACGAACTGTCGCAAACCTGGATGAGCACTCCTATCTCTGATTACGACCGGCAGACGAAGTTAAATGGTCCTTTGGCCACGCGCTCTGCTGTTCACATTTCTTTTGACGCCAATTGTACAAAAGTGTGGACGCTTGGCGACTGTTGTCAATATGTTGGGAATGAGAACATATATGACTGTGTTTTTGAGTAGGGTATACGACGCATGTGAAGATGTCCGGCAAGCTGAACGCTCATGATATACTGAAGGCGCCTCAATGCTGCGAAGCCCCGACATGGAAGAGTCGGTAGGCAGGCGCTCACATTTTCAGCCAGCTGAGTTGGCACAATGTCAGCGCTGGAAAAATCAACATTTGAGTAACAGGTAAATACGAGACAATTTAAGGTGAAAGTGCAGTTTATGCATAGAAATATTTGTTAGAAACAATGTTTTCAACTGAACACTGATTCCTCAGCCCTAAATACGCTACACTCTTCTGAAATATACTCTGCAAAATGGCTGCAGATGCTCGTTGATTTGAATTTACCATACGGTGCGTTATTTTACTTCCATTACACTCTACTGATGCACCCCTAGGCATTTTCTTTCTTCATGGACTCCACAGCCTGTGGAAAAGCTGGACGATGGATTGCCGTTGTGGGTTTGTTTCGTCTAAATAACACTCTTGCCAAGTTACTGCTTAACTCAGAGGCGCGTGTGACCAAACTGACTGGGAACCGGACAGGTATCCCCCGTATAACACGACAGCGTTAAAGCTGCAGAAAATCCAGTCTCGTCGACGGTGCCGTCGTCGAAAAATCAGGTGGTCCAAGGTGTCGTCGTGAGCGAAAAAGCAGGTGGTCCACCTGCCACTTAAGGACCACCTGCTTTTTCGCTCACGACGACACCTTGCAGGTGGTCCACCTGCCACTTTTACTGATCCGGAGTTCCCGGGTTCGAACCCGACCGCGGCGGCTGCGTTTTTATGGAGGAAAAACGCTAAGGCGCCCGTGTGCTGTGCGATGTCAGTGCACGTTAAAGATCCCCAGGTGGTCGAAATTATTCCGGAGCCCTCCACTACGGACCTATTTGTTCCTCTCTTCTTTCACTCCCTCCTTTATCCCTTCCCTTACGGCGCGGTTCAGGTGTCCAACGATATATGAGACAGATACTGCGCCATTTCCTCTCCACCAAAAACCAATTATTATTATTATTATTATCACCTGCCACTTAAGCCACGAGACCTTGTGACGTCATCACAACTTGCCAGCACCATGGCAGGGGGCAACCTACATACCGGATTGTGAGCAAACTGCTCATCGTGGCAGGTGGCAGTTAAATTAATGATTGGTCGTGATAAGTTGCTCGGGCAAGCTGGGACACACAAGCCCCACCGGTGGCTGTGTTCGAAACAGCCACCTCACAGGGCAGTGGTGCGCAAGGAGGGGTATGACAACACCCCGAGATCTATGAATGTAAATTAGAGAATGACCAATTCCGTATATATGGGAATGTAGGCAGAACCTGGGCGGCAGAGAGGGAGTACTTGCGTTGGAGGGATCTCTCATGGTATGGCATTGTAGGCTAAGCGTTATGTGATGGTGAAATAAAGAACATTATCCATGTCTGCCATGTGATAGCCATTGAGGACCACAGGCCATGGAAAGGATCCATTAACGCTATCGCGCCTTAACCTTAACACGGAGCTTAAGTGTCTCCTCAAGTTTTCTGTTCGTCTGTTTAGCCCTGCCACCCTTCTAGTCCGTTGTTGTGATGTGTTTCGCGTTGTTAGGTTGACTGCGTGTCTCTTCCTGGCATCTTTTGGCGATAGTTATTTCACATATAGATGGATAGATAAAGAGGAGGAGGGAAAGGCAGGGATGTTAACCAGAAAGGGGTTCCGGTTGGCTACCCTGCACTGGGGAAGAGGAATTAGTGGACTAAAAGGAGGAAGTAACATTCCATTGTAATATATTCCATGTCTGAAGAAAAAAAAATGTGACGCTCGAGAGTCCAAGGCTTCAATCGAACAAACTACTAGGCTCGCGCCGTCGTGGGTTCGAACCCAACTAGGAGCGTTGTGGATTTTTTTTCCGTGTATGTTTACCTTTCAGACTGAAATTCGTATCAGTTTCGACTTCACTTTCTCCACGATGTTGGTATATATACAGGTATGTTCGGCTAAGGACTTTCGAACTTATCGCCTTGTTGTGGGATGGAAAAGTGCCTCCAAAAGCTGTACCGTACGCTGGCCCACGCCCTCGTTCCCCTCTCTCAAAATGTGCCCCTCAATCACTTGAATAGACATGGCGCATTCCCGAGCCCCCCAGCCCACATGAAAATTTTAGAAATCTGTTTCCTTGTTATTATGGCTCAGACTCGCTTGTGGCTCAGACCCGATTGAACACTGGCTATTTAGCCAGGGTATAAGGTTTTGTAGCGATGGCTACATTACGCTAGCATTTCGAGCCTTCAGCGTGGCGGCGCCGTGGCTGGTCACGTGGTGCGGAGCAGCTGCCGGCGGCGCGGCGCGTCGGCGAAACAGAGCGGGGGGGGGGGGGGGGGGGGGGGGGAGTGGAGAGGAGAGGGGGAGAGTGAATCCACGTCCAGGGACGAGCCTCAGGGCATAAAAACTTCATATTTGTTATGCCCTGAGGCAATAAACATCGCTTCAACAAAAAAAAAAGATGAAGGAACGCCCAGGCGAAACGGAGCGGAGAAAAGCTGACTTTACAATTCGACTGAGCGAGTTCCACTCGGCCAGCTGTAGCTATCGCGTCACTCCAGGTTTAACCAGAGCTAAACCACAGCCATTTGTTTTTTTGCAACATGATACGCCGATGCCCTCATTTTTTTCAGTTTCCCCCGTAGTTTCTCGCCCAGCTATCGTTCTCACAGGTTTTTTTTTTCATTTTATTTCCTGTTCTGAAGAAGTTCCGCGTGTACGTTCCCCTTGCAGAGAGTCCATCCGCAACGTGACCGTGTGGCTGGGGCTGCACCGGCTGTCGTTCCCGTCGTTCTTCCAGTGGCGCTCGCGGCCGTGCGCCTTCTTCATCCACCCGCAGTTCGACGACGCCACGCTGGCCAATGACATCGCGCTGCTGCGGCTCCAGGACCGCGTGCCGCTCTGGCGGCTGGGCGGATACGTGAACACCATCTGCCTGCCACCGAGGGGATTCGAGCCGCAGGGCTCCGCCCTGGTCAGCGGATGGGGCTACACGTCCGAAAGTAAGTGGCGGCTCTCCCTAGCGTACAGCTAAAGGAAAGGAGAATAGCGCTGTATGCTGAGCATAGATGGGTTGCACCGACGTCTTAGCGGCCACCATGCTTGAGACCACGAGCACAGCGGAAAACTGAGCATTTTTCTTATCCGCTTATCGCCACCTGCTCAGACCTGCACTGTGAAAGCTCTGCCGCGGGCTCCATCATGGCTCCCATGACGTCACGTGCAGCCCATCTGTATTGCCCTTCTTCATAACACCATGGCTCCTCGGGGGAGATGAAATCGTTCTTCAGCAAGCATCGTACGAACTGCGCTGTCATCGAAGACCACATGAGATATTTTTCGACGACAGTTTTCGGTATTTTCCGATTGCTGTCGGCTTGAGGACCACTTGCGTGATTGACAGGCATCAGGTAAGGGTCAAATACACTTTCTGCCCAGTTTCAGGTGCAGAAAGTATATTAAGTACGGACACGGGAACCCTGCCGTAAGGGAAGAGAGGAAGGCGGGAGTGAAAGAAGGAAGAGAGAAAGAGGTGCCGTAGTGGAGGGCTCCGGAATAATTTCGACCACCTGGGGACCTTTAACGTGCACTAACATCGCACAATACACGGGCGCCTTTTGCGTTCCGCCTTGTTGTCTTTCTGCCCATTTTCCTTTCCCTGATTCTCATAACTTTTCCTTAATGACCCGGGTTCGAACCCGACCGCGGCGGCTGCGTTTTTATGGAGGAAAAACGCTAAGGCGCCCGTGTGCTGTGCGATGTCAGGGCACGTTAAAGATCCCCAGGTGGTCGAAATTATTCCGGAGCCCTCCACTACGGCACCTCTTCTTCCTTTCTTCTTTCACTCCCTCCTTTATCTCTTCCCTTGCGGCGCGGTACAGGGGTCCGCCGATATATGAGACAGATACTGCGCCATTTCTTTTCCCCAAAAAACCAATTATTATTATTATTATTATTTCCTTAATGATGCTCTCTACCCTTTGGTGTGCTTTCTTATGCTCTTTCTTATTTAAACGAGGCAGCACAAAAACTTAGAGACGTGGTCTTCATGGCAAAAGAAAAAAATTACATTTCAACTGTGACACGCAAAATTCTGCTGCACATTTTGACACGGCGCTCTGTAGAAGACCTTGTCAAAACAAAGATTTTTTTTATTTTACGAATAGTATGGCACTAAGAATGCTTTGTTTTCTATTTTCATCCGCGGTAACATACGATATTTCTATGGGCTGGCTGCACTAACACCTAAATATAATTTTGTATTCAGTTTTGTCCAGAATTTGGAAATATAAAAAACTGCGCTTCGGAATACCTATACTCGGTTTCATACATCAGGTGCAACGCTGTGAAAGGTACGAAAGTAGTCCCCATGGGAAAATAAAGGGAGGCGTGTTACTCCGCGCTTGCTCTGTGGCCGAGTGGTCTGAGTCACGAGAATGCGACAGCGTGTCGTCAGCAATAAGAGTGCATTTAATCAAGCTCATGACAAATGTATTATGTAGTAAACCTGCGGGCAAAGCATTTACAATGTTTCGCTCACCACAAATAACGCACTACTTTTTGGCCGCGGATGCAGGCAGCGCAAACAAGAGCGATAGCTTTGACAGCGTTGCACATGATGTTTGAAACGGAGTATAGGTACTCATAATGCTGCAAGCTCTAAAGCGAAACTAAGTATAAAAGAAGGCATTCAGCGGCGACAGCCTCCAAGCAAAAGTGACTCAGTACAAAAGGAAAAGTCTGCCAGGCAAGAGCCAACTGCCTCTTGCCTGGCTCTTGCCTTCGCCGTCAGTAAAGTATTTTTTCCCTCTGGCAGGCAGGGATGATAGCGGCTAATAACTGCGCATGCTGCAGGTATTTTCCGCTCCTGTTGCGTTCGCCGCGCAGAGGATCTCCGCATGTACATTTGTTCACCATCAGTGTTCGCAAAAAAAAAAAACACAATAGTAGCGCTGTTAAACACAACGTTCTGATAGCACGTGCCTCTATTTTACACATCACTATTTCTTCCCAATGAATCAATATGCCTGGAAAAATCTGTCAAAACCTCTTCAGCCAATTCCTGCTGTTTTTTTTTTTCTGTCCGGCAATGATCTACAGGTATTTTGTTCAGTGCTGAACGGAGCATTGCAACCTTATCCGTATGCTTCCTCTCTGCACGAAAACAGTTACGTAACTTATGACGTCAACCACGTCAAGCAGCGGCCGAACGCAATAAGACAGCTGCATTTGTGCCCTTATGCGGGCCCATTTTTTTGTTCTATTGTTTTTGTTTATTGTTTATTGTTTATTGTTTTTGTTTTATGGTTATTTTGTTTTTGCTTTCGCGAGAAATTAAACCCAGTGCATTTCGACCGCGAAGAAAGGGAGAAAAGAAGGAAAAAAAGTGCGGAACAATTTCTCGTCTGCTTCCTGTGTTCGGTGGCATTGCATTCAGCCCTCAACCGGATGAAGCCATAATGGTGCTGGGGATGGGTTGGGGAAGTTTTTCCATGCTTCCCGCCAACTATAAAAGATAAAACGATCTAGCGCACACAGCCACGCATATACGTCAGAGCACTTACCTTCGGATCGCGCCCGGCGTGTTTAGCCGGGAGCGTACACCTGCAAAGAAATAAATAGGTCAAAGACAAACAGTGCGCGGGTGTACCTGTGCTGCATGCGCTACTGAAGGCACAATTTCAAATAAGGGGGGTTCTGCTTTGCAGTTACGGCCAGTGCTGAGATCTCCTGCAGTCTGCTTGTTTTCCGAGCGCGCTTGTTTGTGCTCGAATCTTATGCCTGCGTACTACGCAACAACAGCTTGTTTCAGTTTATACATTGTTACCTTCCAAGTTATCGGTTGAGCTGCTCTTCGGCAGCAGAAAGGTGGCCTGTAACCACGCCTGGACTTTCATACTCGAAAAAAAAAGTGGTCGTGTTTGCATGCATTAGTTGTATATCTTTAGAAGAATTGTGGTTTGCTTCCGATTTGGATGTTTTGCTCTTCTTTGGAGATGGTGGGGGAGGCTGGTTGTGCATAGTAAGATAGAACAAAAGCTCAGAAAGGAAAAAAGAAAAAGATTTACTTGCATCTTCTACAATGCAAGGCTGTCGTATGGGGTCGAAAAATTTTTCAATAAACGTTTTCCTTCCTTCCTTCTCGGGGTGTTTTTTTTTTCTGGTCTTTTGTTGTGCCAGCTCTAGTTGAGTGCCTAGGTGCGTTTTTCTAGGCGTTCGTTGTACTAATAGCATTGATCTAAATTTTTGTGTATAGTGCTGCCAACAGTGCACTAAATAAATAACGCGTGTTAGGTTTTGAAAACTAAATCTTCATTTTTTTTTATGCGCTGAGAAACTGCACCATAAAGTTCTCACCAGAACAACACAGCCTCTAACCTTCCAGAGTCGGAGGCTTATCTCAACGTAATCGGCAGCTCTTGCGATTTTAACCAGGTGCTATATAATCTATTTATTCAAATTTCAGTACTTGGCTTCAACAAAACAATAATTTTACCTTCTTCAAAGCAGTCATCAAACGCTGATTGTCTTTTTTTCTGCCGTTTACTTCCAGGCAAGATTTTATTCAACAAGGATTCCGGTTGTTAATATTGTTGCTTTCCTCGGCCCTAATCACATTAAGACGTGGGTAAAGGCTATAATTTGGTGGAAATGATGGGTTCCCTTTAAACGAAGATACTCCCACGGTCGTTTCCTTTCTAAAAACCAAACTCTTTTTCCTAACAAAGGAAGGGAAGAATATTTTGTCATGCTCCTATCACTTTTACCCTAAGTACTGCCTTAAACCTTTACGGATAATAAGAATGCTGCAATTTTGTACGGACGAATAACACAATTAAACGGAGTTGCTGGGAGCCATACACCTCATGTATTCTGACACTAACTCAAAAGCAGAAACATTTCGTCCGTATGATAGCAGAGAACCTGCTGTTTATAGCTTAAGAACCTAACTTCCTTGCACTGGGCTAATTCCTGGTTACAAGGATAACCTGTCTGTTCAAGAAAGTAACTGCAGGTTTTCGCAGCACGTGTTCCTGAAACATTAGGGAGACTGAAAATTCACTCATCCGTGATGATGAATATGTGTTTACATACACTGCTGCGAAACTAAGATTTTTGTCTCGCGTGAACAGCAAGCGTCCCTTGGGAAGCTGTTCCTTGCGTAGAATGGAGGCTGAAAAAAAAAAGCGCCGATGCCTTGGTCCAATTTCACCATTCCTTGAATATTAAAAAAAAATGATTTCAGAACAGTTTTTCGGTGCGTGGGCTGAGAGGTTCCATGTCAGGGGGCTAGCCCGTGGAAGAGCTGTTTTCTTTCGTACGTTCTATCATAACCGCACCATAGCATGCACAGGCATCATAAGGCTTGTTTAGTGGTTATGCCGTTCTGCTGCCGTGCCGAAGGTCGCCGAGAATCGAATCCTGGGCGAAGTTAAAGCTTACATATCATTTACCAGAACCAAACGGTTTCTTTATCAGTTTGTTTTTGAAGTAAAGCAATGTTTATTTGTTTGTTTGTTTCCTTGCTTGCTTGCTTGTTTGTTTGTTTGCTTGTTTGTTTGTTTGTTTGTTTGTTTGTTTGTTTGTTTGTTTGTTTGTTTGTTTGTTTGTTTGTTTAAAGTACAGCAAACGTATGAGCATGTCACGATAGTGCCTAAATAATAGCTGGCTTCCAGAGCGGCGGCGTGACCGCTATTTTGATATCGGGCAAAATCAGCATGAAACTAGAGCGCCGTGTTTCGACGCGCATCCAGTTAATCCCTTGAATATGTTCGACGTCTACAGTTTGCCTCTGTTTCCGTCTGTGCAATCTGTGGTTCCGTGACCTTCGCGCCTTGCGTTCGCAGACGGGCCCACATCTGACGTGCTCCAGGTGGTCGAGCTTCCGCTTATCAACCTCACACTGTGCAAGCAGCTCAACAGATTTCTTGTGCAAGAAAACAATCTTTGCGCCGGATACTTGGAAGGCGGAAAGGACGCTTGCACGGTACGTCGCACTCCTACATGCGATACCTGCTGCAGAACGAAATGGAGCCACTAAGATCCCATTTACACACATCGCTGTCAGTATGGATCCTACCATACCATACACATCTCGTTATTGTAAGTACTATATATGAGACAGATACTGCGCCATTTCCTTTCCACCAAAACCAATTATTATTATTATTATTATTATTATTATTATTATTATTATTATTATTATTATTATTATTATTATTATTATTATTATTATTATTATTATTATTATTATTATTATTATTATTATTATTATAAGTACGTACATATCCCTTCTGTATGTATCTCATATACGCATAAACACCCGTTATTTCCATAAGGCTCAGCAAAGCTTCAAAAATATTTATGCTCTTCTGAACACGTCTTTTTTATTAATATTTAAAATCAGTGGTTGAGTGCTGGGACGAGGAGAGTCGAAGCTTAAGCAGAACTGGACTTGGCACGTGCATTCTTTCTCCATCTAGCAGTGTGGTGTGAAACCCTCGTGTAGAACGTAGCAGAAAGCGATACTGCCTCTTTAATGAAACGCCAAGTCGGGTGTTAAGACGTCGAGGACAGCTATCACCTGTTTAACTAGAGCACCTAGGCGCCCAAGAAATAGGGTGATATACGTACAAGGGCGGTATAGCATGCACAAGTTTTACCTAGGAAACATTTGTGACAGCCACTTGAGCGTCTTAGTTTCTGCATAGCGCCTGCAAGCGAGTCTTCGTTGCATGTTATCCATTCGTCGCCCCAGTCACGAGATATAAATGTGGGGATCATTTATTGGTTAGCACTGTTTTACTTCTTTCTTGCTTCCATTCGGCTTTGTCAGGGTTTTTTTCTTGCTTCTCTTAAATAAACATCATTAACTGAATCTGCCGCGCATGGCACTGATTATAAACGAAAGTGTATACTGTGGATTCTTGCACACGCGTTAATAGTGCAAGGCCATTTCTTTTTTGGTTAGGTACAAGCCAAGTTAGCCTTCTGTATAATGACTGTGTATGTTCATAATGAATTGCTTTGTTCATGTCAAGAACCAACACATGGCCTTGACGGGCTGTTTGATATTCAAACGTAAGCACATTTGATATATACGCCTTCTTTCTAACCGGACACGGAACTAGTTGCCAGAGAATAGGCTTAGCAATATCGAGCCAAAAAACTTGCCACTTAGAGTAACTATCACTTAGCCATTTCTTCAAGAAAAAAGCGAAAATTTTCTAAATGTAATTATTCGACGTGCGAACACTACGCAGTCCGATGCTGGAAGCGGCGAGACCGACAGCAGTTGCATCAGCGCAGGAAGCAAGAAACCGGAAACAAATGCATATTCTCATTTGAAACAGGCTTCTGATAAACAATATCGCCCACAATTCGCACTCGGTGAACCTCTCGTTGACTTCGTCACCACGCCACTAATCCTTCCCGGTGGATGACGCAGGGCGACTCCGGTGGCCCGCTTTTCCAGATCATCAACGACACGGCCGTGCAGATCGGCATCGTGTCGTGGGGTCGCAGTTGCGCCGTGCCCAACTCGCCGGGCGTCTACACAAACGTCCAGCCGTACCTGTCCTGGATCGAAGGCGTCCTCCGCTACAACAGCAGCAGCAAGCCCCGCCTGCGACCGCGGGCGCGCCCCGCCGCAACCGCCACCCGCCCGCAACCGTGGCGCCGCCTACCGGGCGGCCCACGCAGGACACCCGCGATGGCGATGAGGGGACGGCGGCCGTTAAGTAGACGTCCACCGTCAACGTCAAGATCCGGTACCGCAGTGAACAACACGGGCCGTGTGACACGCGACACAGTGTGATGTTCGTCATGGTGGCCATGTTCGCGAGCATCGCAATATCCTCGACAGTGCGACAGTGGCCGCGCTGTCTAATTCTTCGAGGACTGTCATTCTTTGGCGCCCTTTCCCTAAATGTTACTAAATTTTGTGCCTGGCAGCGGGATTTCAGCCCCACGTTCACGAGGGGGTGCTCCGATCAGTGCATTGGGAAGAGTGAGAGTGTAGGTGACTGTAATGAAAGATTTCTGTTATAGTAAACTTCAGTTCAGTACCTCTGACACATGACCTTTCAAGGCATGTTTTATCACTAAAGACGGCAATGTGACGAAGCTGTCTCCGATAATTTCTTCAACTGCATTCGAAGAGGAAGAGAGAAGCCCTATCTTCAGTCTTTCCAAAAACATATTGGCCGTGCCAGTATCTGAATACGGCGTGCTTTGTCAACTTGAGTTTAATTTTTAAGTATTTAAACCTCTGTTCACTCACTTCTATTCAGACCATTTTACAAGTTAACCAACACTTCCTTTCAGTTTGATGAAATGCAGGCTGCAAATTCAATTTAAACAAGCTTGTGTAAAGACCACAGGGGATGCCGAAGTAATTTTATTCCTGCCCTCTCTTGCTTTCTCGCGCATCATGTTGTTTTATATTTTTGTACAGCGGTTTCTTTCGCTGCCGGCAGACGGGTCGCAAGTGTGAAAATTCCGACACGCAGCTGACTAAGCACGATGACTGAAATTTCAGCAGTGATTCATCTTATGCGACTCTGAACACATAGCGTAGGCTGCTCATAGTAACCTTCCTTGTAAACAATACAAAACTAACGACAAGAGCCACAAGGGTCAACGCCCAGAGTTGTCCTGTGTTTTTCTCCTGGAGCCGGCGTTGTCCTGTGTTCTTCTCCTGGACCAGCGTTGTCCTGTGTTCTTCTCCTGGACCAGCGTTGTCCTGTGTTCTTCTTCTCCTGGACCAGCGTTGTCCTGTGCCCTTCTCCTGGACCAGCGTTGTCCTGTGTTCTTCTTCTCCTGGACCCGCGTCGTCCTGTGTTCTTCTCCTGGACCAGCGTTGTCCTGTGTTCTTCTTCTCCTGGCCAGCGTTGTCCTGCGTTCTTCTTCTCCTGGTGTCTCGAGCTTTCGCTGGCGAAGTTATGCCCATTGTTAAGCACGTACCTTCTGCTAACGTGACATGATGAATCCTGTCCGCAAGACACGTAAAACAGACGCGGATGCGGAGCTATTCGCTCTGCAATGCGTACCGAGAAATTCTGGACGTTGCCCGCTGACGCCTGATCGTACAGATTTGGAGTCCGTCATTCGCGACGAGTAACTTGCAGGATATAATTTTAATTAGGAGCTGTACGGCTTATCGTAGTGACCTGAGCTTGCCCGATGCAACGCACGAAAAGCATTAGTGGGTTCGTGATGTTTCTAAATATGTCCTTTATTTTAATTAGCTGCGTCGTGGCAAATCACAATACTTATCATTGTCAAAAACTATATTTGCTTTACTTTTGATTGCTTTAACGTACATTAATATCTCCATGATGGAAAACCTGCTTGCATAGGTAAATATTTGTACAGATATCAGCACCATTGAACTCACTTAGGCATGTGGCTAGCAGAAAACGAGAAAGCACGGTGGTGTGTTCGAAATTCTTGAACATGCGTGCACTGAGTTTTGTTCACCTACTCGTGCCTTGTGGGGAGAACTTACAACTTAAAAGCATTTTGCGTTGTTCTAAATATCCCGTGTTTCCCACCTCGCTTGACCCGTTTAGACATTCCAAAAAGTTTCATCGTAGCCGAGAGATTGAGTACCTATAAAGTTAAAACTTGAATTTGAGACTGTAGCCTAGGTGGAATAAGGTCGTGTTGCAGACCCACCGGTAAAAAAGAGTAAGCCCGGTGTAAAACTAAACGGTGAGAGTCTCCGAGAATAGCACATGTTGGTTCACACGACCTCGCTCAAGCTATTCGCCCCAGCGCTTATTTGAACGGTTGCGTGTGAACCGCGCTTCAGACGCCATCTGCGTCTATGCAATTTCTGCAAAAAAGTGCGTTACTCGAGAATACTCTTCCTCGAGCGTTAAAATTTTTTTTTAAAAATTATGTGACTCAAGGACGTATAATGCCAAATAGTAAAGCAAACATGCTTTATTCAACGTGCTGGAAGCATTCCGTCGTTCAAAACGGCATGATACAAGTATTCGTGAACACATTGCTATTTACAGTTGACTTCCGACCAGATGACTCAACAAAGACGTACGGCACAACCTCGAAACGTGCAGGTGCCCCAAAATATTTATTTTTAGGGCGCGTGTACGTCACCAACACAACAAACACAGCGTTTCAGATCTGTACAAATATTTACAAAGTGAATATATTACAGTGGCATGACGTGTGAGACATGCGAAAGACAGGAACAAGAGAAAGAAATACAGGTATTCAGGCTATTCCTGTTACCGGCTGACTTGTGCAACGAACGAGAAAAGGTGCGTTATGATTGTCACAGTGAAAACGAAGAGTGGCACTAACGTTTTTCCTAGGTACAAAAAGGCACAGTTTTGTTTAAGCTCCTTCAACCTTCGCATTACGAAAGCAGAAATAGGCGCATCGAATATGAATAAAGCTATTTTCACTGCCTATTGATGCCCAGTGCTGATGCGAGTTTTGATGACCTCAGGGCCAGTGTCTAACAATTCCATTTTGTTCCATTTAACAAGACCAATGCCACAAAATGAATAATGATGAGTATGAAGTCTACGCGTGACGACACTATGTCCGATGAACTTTTGGTACAGTGTCACTGAAAGCACGAGGAACTTTAAGCGACGTGAATGCAGGGTCGATCACGTTTGTTGGAACTACTCTCTTTGATTAGCGATGAAATAAACGGCAACATGCAGCAGTTGCGGTGGTTGTGAGTGCTAGAAACAAATTCAGTGTTTTGAAACATCAATAAAGCCTCCTTTCACGACGGAGGATGCTATTCCAGACAATCGTGACTTGCTCTGCACACAGACGTCGCTCCGTCCCAGTCCTAGAACTAAGTTTTTAGCTCCAGGAAGGGACGCTTTGGTAAAAATTTGTTAAAAATGCCTAAGGGAAATAGGGAGTGGATCTGTGGGAACGGGAGGCCGAAGACCGCCGCTATCCTCAGATCCCGTGCACTACGACGACTTGGCCTTTCCCGAGGGACGGCTACGGGTTCCAGCTAAAGACGCCACGATGTAGGGCACGAAGCCAAACATGGCGGCGGCCAGGAGTGCATTGAAGATGAACGCCGAGGCGTAGAAGACTGGCACGTTGGTCTTGGGTAGGGAGACCCACTCGGAAGCCTTGCCGAGGAAAACGGCCAAGATGGCGGCCGCGACACGCATGGACCAGGTGAACTCGGTTGTCTTGACGCGCTGGTAGAAGCCTGACGTCATGGCGAGGCCCATTCCCAGGGGGAAGGCGCAGTAGCGCATCATGCTGAAGAAGGGCGTGGTGTCGACGTGGATGTACTCCTGTTTGACGCACCATTTGACAGCCCGGTCGACGGACCACAGGGGGTCGACTCCCATGAGGCGGAGGACGCCGTAGGTGGCGAGGGCGCTGGCACACAGGCCCACGCTGATGAGCACGTACTGGCGGCGGGTCACGTGGTCAGTGTCGATCTTGCACATAAACTTGGCCAGGAGACAGCCTGGAAAGCGAGCAGAACAAAGATAATTAAGGCATGGTTCAACGGTGCACGAATTACGTCTTACACCTGTCATTCGTGGCATTGCATAAACAACAGTCGAAATTGAAAACGGGGGAATTAAATAACGCTTACTTTTTTTTATGTTCTTCACTTGGTTACACTGCGGCGTTCCCAGTTGTAATTTTTTTCAAAAGCTTGTTTCTCGGTGCAATGATCAATGTTGTTAAACGAAAGCGTACATACAGTAATGAAAATCTCTGAAGTTGCCTCAGTACCGAGAATTGTTTCCTCGGCCAGGATGTCCGATATGTAAACACGATGACATTGAGGCCGACATTCATCACTGTGGGACTGCCCAGCTCTCAAGCTTACAAGGATCCGGCACCTGATGGTAGCAGGTCTTTCACCAAGCAACCCTTCTTCATACATTGCCTTGACGCAGGGACCGTGCCATCGTTCTCTACTGGACTTCATCAAATCAGCTAACCTTTTTCCATTCATTTAGATCATTCATCACACCTTCACCCATCATTGATGCCCTGGGGCAATAAATTTCGCTTTCAAAAAAAAAATCTCTTGCGGACTCGCATCACTAAACAGCAATGACAAAACGCAGTTTTACTGGACACAACAGACAAACAATCACGAAATACATTTAAAGCATCTTTAAAGCTAAACAAAGTAAAAATGGGTGGGCCAGTACATTCTGCAAACATAACTTTTGGCTCAAGGGTGCACTCTACCGAATTCTATCTGCGGTTATTCTCACAGAAAGGGCAAACGTGTGCTCAAGGTGTAATATAGCAGACAGCCATACTCGCACTTTCCTCTTTCAAAAGCTGCGTGCTTGATTTCAAAGAACAGATGTTATTGCCGTTCTCAACAAAAGGCTATCGGGATGTTTTGACACACTTAATAACAAGGTGCATTTCGCCAGTTGCCGTTGTCAGTGGTAACCAAGGCAAATTACAAAGCTGGGAGGCCGCATTTTGTAACGATCCAATCTCCGACCGGTTCTTTGCCCCTTTATCTTTGGCACCTGAGATCCGCGACAGTGTGGTACATAGCTAGCGTGCGATGTCACTGACCGCTCCGCTATTGAAGGCCCTACTGACAAATGGCTGAGCCGCAAAATAATTCATAGGGAAAGAAATCGTAACACAATAGAGCCTCAGAATAAACTACTCCAAACTGCCTTCTGCGCTGTCCTTAACGCGCCTCATGAAGCATGCCAGGAGCGAGAGAAGTTGACTCAGCGTTTTCACAGTTTACGTAACCCTCGCTGACCAGAGCAATGGTAAAAAAAAAAAACTAGGATTAATCGGGATATAAGTAGATAGGTGACGCGCACTTACCGATGACCATTCCCATGAGGCACTGGTGCGGAAAGTGCGCCGCGATGTAGACGCGGGACAGGCTGACGACGCACAGGAGTGTCGCGTAGGTGCACCAGTGGAAAGAGGAGGTCCACGCCTTCCCCAACTGCTGGGCGAATCCCGTGCGGCGCAGGGCGAAGTCCAGGATGATGTACCATATGGCGGCCGACACCATGGCGTGTCCCGAAGGGGAGCCCGGGCCAGTCTCGCACGTCAACGAGTACTGGCGGATGGCCGGGGTGCCGGCGCCGGTGCGGTTGTACACGTCCGTCTCGTGAACCCACCAGTACGGCCGCTCGCCATGCAGCATCCTGCGAGCACGCGAAGAAAGGCCGGTGCGTTGCGGATGAGTGTCCTGCTACCACACACTTGTAAACCACTCCTAAAGGGATTAGAAAAAAGGCCACACTTTTCCCTTCCCTGAGTCACACTAGGCGAAAAGCGTGCACAACAGTAACCAGCAGAGCACAAGCAACCTTTATCTTCCATACACACGTTACCTGTACCCCATTAGCGCTTCCTTGGATCTCCACTGCTCTGAATGCGATGGCCTTCACCGGCAGCGAGAACCTTGTACGGGTCTGCCTTCAAAATCACGAATACTCGTTCCATGGAGCTAACAGACATATATTAGTTCTATTAGCTAATAGATATCAATTATAGTCCTAAATGGAAGTGATCCACTTCCATTTAGAACTCTGGACGGTCGAGTACTTTATGAAACGTTCTACCTGAGCGTGTTCATGACCTGGAGCAAACGTCTCTCTCAGCAGTTTCTCTCAGCATTGCTCGTCTTGCTGATGTAGCGGTTAGTGCGGAGTTTATCGAAGAAAAGCGCCATACGGACAACGGCTGCGCATGACGATGTCGTTTGCCATCCCTCGAAAAATCCTTGAAGCTGGCATTGGCTACACTCGCAGTTATTAACCTATGGCGTCCCTTGCCCATCTTCGGCTCAGCTGAAGGCCTCGCGGTGAGTACTTTAGCTTCTTTAGTTCTGCATAAATTCCAGCCCTGTCCTAATTCCCTTGACCGTCAGTCGATCTCGGGCAGCTCTTTGCACGCAACGAGCGTACAGAACCAAGCCATAAATATCCAAGTCAGAACCGAACCGAACAGAACCAAGCCATAAAAACCAAATCCATAAATATTGCAGCACGCTGGCCTGGCTGGTCACTCCTCGAATCTTTTTTATTTATTTGTCATCGAACAAATTCAGAACAGATCAAGATGAATCACGAGGCTCTGCGAGCTAGCAAGAACAATAAAACTATTACGAGATTCTCCAGGACACGAAATGGTATTATTGTTTCAGTTTTATTCTGGCTCTGCGTGTAAGAAACAAGGCAGCTGGCGTTTGCAAAGACAAAACAGCAGTCGTGGAACACACTTTCAAGAGCATGTCGTTAAGCGTTCCAACAGCTCTACCCACTGAAAGCAATAAGCGCGTCTCGATTTCCGGGCTTTGTCTAGTTTTTCTTACTTTTTAAAGCCCCTTTTGTGCGCCTAAACAACGCCTTTATAGCCTTGCGATAAAATGTACAAGCAGGCGAAACACTCTATTCACATGTGCCTATTGTCTTGTTCCACAGCCCTAGCAGCGTTGCCCGACTAAATATCCAGCAGAGGTGAAAAACAGCAACGACAGCTGTATTTCGAATCAGTAGGAGGTAAACGAGTAAAAAAAAAATTAAGCAGCGCGTATTTGATGCGTCAACGTTCCGCTGATTATTTTTGTGTGGCACAACCGAGTCCTCGTCTTGTTTGCAATGAGGATTTTTTCCGCTAAAGTAATTACAAACTAGACGAAGAAGGAATGCCGTTAGATGAAGTCTGACATCCAGCACTGTCTGAGGCGCGTGGTGTCGTTGGAGGCCTCCTCACAACGTCGTAAAAAAAAAAATCAACGCAGTTCGCTGCAGGTTTGACAAGATGTCTCACCATTTGAGCACCTGGTTGGACCACTCGGCAACGATGGTGACCCACATAAGCCGCCGTCCCACCGTCCAGTCGAGGCAGTAGATGAGAGGCGCGAAGATTAGGAACGCGTACCGCGGGTCTCCGAAGTTGGAGACGGCAAAGAACAAGCCGTGCTGGTGTTGAAACCTGCGCAGAATATAGGTGGCACAGTTTAGCCAAAGAGCGCCGGAAATATTAGTTTGTACATTTTTTTTCTTTTTGCTCCAACTTTTTTTTTTTGAAGTTATACTCACTTTGCCGGGCACGTGCATACGCGCGTTAACACAAAGTAATCTTTGTGCGCAGTTCGCAGCACAGATATCTACTCTCAATGAAGGTAAGCAAGAGTGTACAAAGCTATTTTATTCAACACACATTTGCACTACCCGTTGCTAGTAAGCTAGGCGTCCGATATGATATTAAACTGTACGTAGGGAATAAGCAAGGCCAGAAACTCTACTACAGAGGAGTATGCAAATACTGGCTTTATGACAACGGAAGCTATAGTTTTGCTTCCACTGCCATCGAGCTATCCCGAAAGACCCAGTGGACCGCACTAGTGAAGCAGTACAGAGAATCTAAAGCAGAAAATAGCGCTAGCATAATTTCATTCAAGCGTAAAAATATATACATTTTTATGCGCTTACACGGGTTTGCATTGAGTTAAGCAAACAAACATGGTGCACAAACCTGGTTTGCAGGGACTGAATGGCAAACATGCCGTTGTCGTGGAGCGTATCCATCAGAATCATCTTGCAGCCGGTGATGTGCGCGATTCTAGCAAGCGCCTAAGGCTGGAACGTCCTGCGAACAGAGAAAGTAACACGAAACCTGTAATGCAAGCAACGCGCCCCGCTTATGCTTTCTTGGACAGCTCGCTTTTCCTGATCGCAGGAGTTGAACAACAGCATGCATAGATCGGGGGGAATGCAGCTCTCCGGGTTGCTATGCGATGCGGGAACTGCATTTACACTTGGTAATTCGTGTTCTCGTTTTCCGACTTTTTTCTTCCACTGATTAATCAATTATCGGGAAGGACTGCGATGCTAGGCCATCTTATTAATACGACTTACGACTAACATAAAAACGACGAAGGTTAAATAGCGACCCTGAAAAGGACATTAACTACACAGAGCCACCGCGCTGTAGCCTACTCCAATGATATTAATACATTTAAATGAGGCTGTACAAATAATGCAATGCTGCAGACCGAAAAATAAAAAGGTTCCACATAAAGATCCCTGCATATGCTTTAAAATTTGGTATTTGGAAGTATGCAGTGCACTCTGCAAAATTTGGAGTCCCAGGTGACTTGAAAAGCGAAAGGTCTTAGCTGCAAATTTTGCAAGCGTATGCATATGTGCAAAGTTGCAAGCTATGCTGCTGGAAGCACAGAAGCTCTATCACTCGTTGGCTACTGTAAGGTAATAGAAAAAAACGTGCGCTTACCAACGGAGAGAGTTGATTGCGTAGAGGCCCTGGTGGACTGCAGTGTGTTAGAGAAGTGCGCGCTTCCACATGCACCAACCGGAGACGCAGAGGAAAATTCAAGAAGCGGCGAAGGGGACACTCGAGAAAGCTGGTCGGACTCGGACTCCTGACGATCGCGAGACTCGGCCAAACGGCGTGTGCTGGTTAGGCGCGACAGTGAGTTTCTTAAATACGCCCTGCAGGCGGGCATCGCGAACTCGGCGCGCGAGCACCGCCAATTATCAGGTGCGGAGGAATAGGCTCCCGGGACGACGTCACAACCGCATCAAAGCCTGATAGCCACATGTAGAGGGGAAGAGGAAGAGAGGGTGGAAACATTGGAAAAAATAAAAGCCCCGCTGCCCTCCCGATTCACGCTCCCGGGATCCGTTCGCGCGTGAGCGCGCTTTTCGTGCTTCTTGCCTCCTCCACCGGCCTCCGCCTTCTCGTAGGCGTCCTCCTCTCCACTCCCCACCTTTACCGCTTGTCGTCGGGCGGCGTGCGGCGGAGCTTTGGAGGCCGGAGGGACACGTGCTACCGGCGTGGCGGTGTCATGTGCCGCTACGTAATTATGACGATACGGCGGCGTTGTTCCCGGGGTCTTCCGTCACGTGGTCGTGTTTGCGGCGGCGGAGGCGACTCAACAGACGCTCCGGCGCCCTTGGAGGTCTTCTCTTTTGCTTGTCTGGCGAGAGCAGAGAAAAAAAAATGGCGCGAGATCCTTCCGCGTGCTCCTTAGAGCCGCTGAAATCACCCTCCCGCTCGCCTTCTCCGGCTGTCAAGACAAAGAGAGGGAGTCCACGCGTTCGCCGGCTGATCGCCAGCCCGCTCTCGGACGTTTTTTTATTGCGGGCAGATGTAGTTGCGCCGGGGTGCTCCTGTAGGGACAGCAGCAGTGTCACTCTGCTTTAACAACCGGACAACAGCAGCAAAAAACGACGCAGCGGCCCGTCGAGCTGCGAGTCGGATGCCATTCCTCCCTAGCTGACGCGATGAGGCGCGCGATATTTGGCTAGCAACAGCGAATTTCCTGCCTACGCTCTCTGGCTTCGCGCAGCCTGTCGCCGAGCGGTAGCGATCAGCTTTGCGTTTCTTTCGCTGTCGTGATTCAACTTTCGTTTCTCTTCTACCCTTGCCATCGCTCTGTCCCGCCGTCGAAAGAGGGTGAGTGTGCCTGGAAAAGAAAAAAAACACGAAATTCGATCGGAAAACAGGCGCAGCTGGGTCGCAAACGACCTCGCGCCGTTTTTGTTGACATCTCCTTCCCGGGTTGTTGGCTGTCGCTCCTTTGAATCATACACTCGACACGTGGCTCGCAGGCGACGTGAGGGGAATTCGACCCCGACTTCTGAGAGGACTACTGCGAGGCAAAGCCTTTCCACCGGTCAGCCAAGCCGTGCCTCGGTAGACCGGGACAAACGCCAAGGACTTGACGCACTCCGAGATCCTGGAGATGGAGGTTAAACAAAGCCCCCGTGATATTCCACACCGTTTCGGTCTTCGCTTATCTCGCTTTGCCTGCGGTGACACACTGCCGTGACCCTTTTCAAACCAAAACAGGCGGAGTCTTTCGTTTATTTTGCCGACTGCGTCTGCCGCAGAAAACCGGACTTCTTAAAAGAAAGCTTCAGTACGAATCCTGGATTACACAGCGAGTAGCGCTGCTTTCAGTTCAGGGCAGGTGCACTCGGCCGCGCTTGCGCAAAGCCCCCACTCGGATCTCTCGCTGATGAAATAGGAGTGCCGAGGAAGACAATAAATGGTGTCCTCCTTCCCTGTCAGAGCCGTGGAAGAGGAACTCGAGAACGGATAGCAGCTCGATGATGGGCGTTTAAGTGCTGCAATACGCGACATCGAAGCTGCGCAACTCAACGGCCGTTTGCGATCGACGCCTAACGGTGGCACGTGTGTGTGGTGATGGCCACGACACGCGGCTCATGCATTATTACGCGTGATGCTACCAGTGGGGATATAGAGCTGTACCTAAACGCCGTCCACGGCTCACGATGAAATAAACGGTACGATAGAGTCGGAGGAGGTTGCATGGCTACAAGGTGCTACATCACCGCATGGAAAAGAACAATCTTACTGAAGACACCAGACTGCCTAAGCAAACGCCCTTGATTCTCTGGGAAACATCTTTGGTTCATTCGTAGCCTACGCATTTAAACCGTCGCCAAACCCTGCTGGACAGAACATTTTCGGAGCCAATTTACTTAATGATGGTTTTTAGTAGTCTTACGTGACGAGTAACTGTGTTTCGAGCCTTGAAAATCCTTTTTTTTACTCCCTTTTTTTTCTATAATGTTGGTCGGTAAATTGTTAATTCGGCTGCTGCTCAGTGTGTTCTACTAGCTCTGGCTTTTCGTCCCATAGGAGGAATGCGGTCACTGTTTTTCTCGCGCACATTATTTAAGTATTCACTGACTGTGTGTAAGCAAGAGATGATGAAAGATAATAAGGTTGCAAATGGTTACCACTTGATTCTGCTGAGTAAGCGTTAAGGTTAAATGTCTGTAAGATACAGAAAGCCAGGTTCTAAGAATGGACACGCGAAGTGGACAAATGGCGAGCCTTTTTCTCTCGAAACATTCCTCTGAAGCCCTCTGTTATGCTTGATCCATAAGGCTTGTCCTTCTTTATCTAGTGAAAGAAAGCCCTGTGCTCAGCGTCGCTGAGCCTGGCCATGAGGGACTCTCATTTCATGATTTACGTCTAAATGGCTTGAGTTTTCTTTGTTCTTTGGTACCTGCTGTTTTTTTTCCCCAGAGGGCTTTGTGCAGCGCTCAACAACAATAAGTCATAAACACGAGAACACACAAGGGCCGTCTGAAGCCTCTCAAAATGAAGTCGACGCCGTTATCTCCTTGTATCTGGTATCAAAGCCAGGCAATGAAGGGCAGAAATGACGAAGCAAACGAAAGACGGGCCGGAAAGGCCTTTCTAATGTTCACTTCGTTTGGAGCGCCTTTGGAAGAACTATGATTGGCTGATGAAGAAGGTTGCGAAAGTTTTACTCGCAAGGTAAAGAGGCTCGGCCAAGCTCAACGGGAAAATGTCGAACAGGCCCCTCTTCAGTCATTGCCGCAAATTCCCTGCGCTCCTCGGCGCAATTAAAGTATCGAAAACTGCCGAATGAAGAAAAAAAAACTGAAAGCGTACTCTGATTGAAGTGCGTTCCTTATAAATGTTTCGGGGAAGCCTATGCACCTCGCCGTGCCGTCCATATCCGCAGCACTCCTCACACATCAAGCGCGGTTTCGCAGCGACCTCTAAATCGGCGTACTCCCTCAACTTACAGGCGTCACAGGAGCAAAGTCCGCCGCGATAATGTGCCCACCCACGAGTCCGATCCTTGCCACAGCGAGGAGAGGGAAAGTCGGCCGTGTTGAATAAGATCGGCGGCGCAGACGCCGACTCGTCAAAAGCGGGAGACTCCATTCCAAGCGTTTGCCACGACTAATCAGTCAGTGACGCGCCGCCGGTTGAGCCTGTATCACCGCCTATCGCGCCAGGGAGCTTCCCTGCCGCGCGCGCTTCGCACCGTTATTCAGCAGATTAGCGAGCTCCGAGGGTCAATGGCACGCGTGGCGCGAGTCGGCGCGGCACGCGCATACTGGCACAAACAGGAGCCCTCCATTTCTTTTGTAATTATGGCACATGCAGTGGTATTGTGCGGTACAATGGCTTATGATGTTTTACATAGTCATTTGCGTGACATCTGGACAGGATTACCGGATCGCATTAGCTGGGAAGGACAGGCTGACTAACAGAAAAGAAGAGAAGCCGCTACCTACAAGGTGGGTTGTAGTCTTCACACGCACACACAGCAGGGCAAACAGTGCTCACACGGCGCGCGCGCGCGCGCGCGCGCGTGTGTGTGTGTGTGTGTGTGTGTGTGTGTGTGTGTGTGTGTGTGTGTGTGTGTGTGTGTGTGTGTGTGTGTGTGTGTGTGTGTGTGTGTGTGTGTGTGTGTGTGTGTGTGTGTGTGTGTGTGTGTGTGTGTGTGTGTGTGTGTGTGTGTGTGTGTGTGTGTGTGTGTGTGTGTGTGTGTGTGTGTGTGTGTGTGTGTGTGTGTGTGTGTGTGTGTGTGTGTGTGTGTGTGTGTGTGTGTGTGTGTGTGTGTGTGTGTGTGTGTGTGTGTGTGTGTGTGTGTGTGTGTGTGTGTGTGTGTGTGTGTGTGTGTGTGTGTGTGTGTGTGTGTGTGTGTGTGTGTGTGTGTGTGTGTGTGTGTGTGTGTGTGTGTGTGTGTGTGTGTGTGTGTGTGTGTGTGTGTGTGTGTGTGTGTGTGTGTGTGTGTGTGTGTGTGTGTGTGTGTGTGTGTGTGTGTGTGTGTGTGTGTGTGTGTGTGTGTGTGTGTGTGTGTGTGTGTGTGTGTGTGTGTGTGTGTGTGTGTGTGTGTGTGTGTGTGTGTGTGTGTGTGTGTGTGTGTGTGTGTGTGTGTGTGTGTGTGTGTGTGTGTGTGTGTGTGTGTGTGTGTGTGTGTGTGTGTGTGTGTGTGTGTGTGTGTGTGTGTGTGTGTGTGTGTGTGTGTGTGTGTGTGTGTGTGTGTGTGTGTGTGTGTGTGTGTGTGTGTGTGTGTGTGTGTGTGTGTGTGTGTGTGTGTGTGTGTGTGTGTGTGTGTGTGTGTGTGTGTGTGTGTGTGTGTGTGTGTGTGTGTGTGTGTGTGTGTGTGTGTGTGTGTGTGTGTGTGTGTGTGTGTGTGTGTGTGTGTGTGTGTGTGTGTGTGTGTGTGTGTGTGTGTGTGTGTGTGTGTGTGTGTGTGTGTGTGTGTGTGTGTGTGTGTGTGTGTGTGTGTGTGTGTGTGTGTGTGTGTGTGTGTGTGTGTGTGTGTGTGTGTGTGTGTGTGTGTGTGTGTGTGTGTGTGTGTGTGTGTGTGTGTGTGTGTGTGTGTGTGTGTGTGTGTGTGTGTGTGTGTGTGTGTGTGTGTGTGTGTGTGTGTGTGTGTGTGTGTGTGTGTGTGTGTGTGTGTGTGTGTGTGTGTGTGTGTGTGTGTGTGTGTGTGTGTGTGTGTGTGTGCGTGTGTGCGTGTGATTGTTCCTATCTGATGAACTACGAAGTCTTGCCAGTTCATCTCCAAATATATAGGCAATTTCAATAACGCCAAATGCAATACAACCAATACGTATCAGTTCACGCTAGATGCGCCGTTGTCAAATACTGGACGCTTCCTCTTCACCTGCTTTGTTCTTATCGCAGACACTGACAAGATGGAAATGCAAACAGCTCCGAGCTAAACCCACTGCCCCATCCGTTATCAGCAAAAATGCAAGGCTCGAAACTTCTTTTTCATTGTTGTTTCTCTTGGTAGAGATAAGAGAGAGTGAAAAAAATTTTAGCAATCAATTTTGTTCGTGTCGAAAACAACGATCAAAAGTAAATTTTACTGGCCATTCAGGGCAAAAAGTTATTTATTGCATTGAGTAATCTTTCACTAACTATATTAACACAGAAGAGTTCCTGAAGCAAAAGAAGCTTCACTGTAGTGCTCACCTGGAGATTACCTTGGAAAGTTATGGGCCTATGGTGAGAAGTACAGTCTTGGTAAAAAGTCTTCAGGCCAAAAGATTTTCGCTTCAGTCGCATAAAAGAGCAATTACGGCACTATTAAAGACTGAATGGCCTTGAAATCCTCGCAGAAGGATTCTTCTTGCGGTAAATAAGCTTCCTGTTTGACTTGTGTTTTGAATCATCCGCTACACGGAGCATTCTAGGAACATCAATTTCGTTGCAGCTGAGCGCTGTGGCCTTGAGACTTTTATCCAAGACTGCGCATAAAAAAAAAGCAGTAATAGTTGCATTGAACGTGCACCACCCCGACTAGTACGCAGACATGCTAAGGAGACGTTCAACGTTACTTCAATGTCCACAGTGCGGCAGGTGGAAGTTTAGCTCTCGGTATCGGTAGAGTCGAGCAAACGGAGCGCTGGGCAATCTTATCGCGATTTGTTTATGCGCTGTGCGAACCGGAAGGGAGCTCGGATGCGCTCGACTGGCGATTCACGCAAGCGTTTGCAAGAGTGCTCGAACGGGGGATGGGGTTTGTTATGACATGTCGGAAGTTTGTCTCGCCATCACCACAATGTGGGTCGAACAAAATGTGAAATGTAAGCAAGAAAGAAGAAACTCCAGAAAACAGATAGGCGAACGACAGATTTTTCCGCTGTTTTAAGACTAAATGAGGTCAGTAAAAGGAATCTCATAGCATCAGCATGTCACGCATTTCACTACCAAGTGATAGTAAAACTGCACAATTAATGCTAAGACGTCTAAGGCATGACTAATCGTAAGCACTTATAATTTATGGGGGTTTAACGTCCCAAAGCGACTCAGGCTATAAGGGACGCCGTAGTGAAGGGCTCCGGAAATTTCGACCACCTGGGGTTCTTTAACGTGCACTGGCATCGCGCGGTGCACGGGCTTCTGGAATTTCGCCTCAATCGAATTTCGACCGGCACACGGCCGGGTTCGAACCCGCCTCCTCCGGGTTAGTAGCCAAGCGCCGTAATCCCTGTGCCACCGCGGCTGAAAATGGCAAGCCAGAGATAGGATGGAGGAGCTGCCTGGCGAAATAAATAAATAAATAAATAAATAAATAAATAAATAAATAAAGTCTTTGTGGTCATTCTAGGCCACAAAGAGGAGGCAGCGAGCGCAATGGCGGACCAGATGTGACAAACAACCAGCCATTGATAAGGTTATCGCAGTACATCAATCTTTAGCGCAACTAATCCCGGTTCAAGGAACGAAAAGCGAGCTCCAGCCACATGAAAAAAAAAGAAGCTCAATAGTTCAAGGTAATCTTCGACGTCATACTTTTTTATCGGTGCAATATCAGCACGACGGTATCGACCAGGAGGCTCCGTGTATTGTATTAAAACGCTAGGGACCCTCACAAACCATCCGTCGTCATGTTGTAATTGTCATTTTCTTGTTGTCTTCTGGACATAAGACCGAATAAAACGTCATAGATAACATCTCTCGCATGATGAACAAGCTGACATCGCCCCTTCGAAAAATTCGCTCTATGGAGCAACCATGCAACTCAGGTAAGCGACACACGTGATATGCAGGCACGTTCCATGTCAGTACATACATACATAAGGACCTACTTCTCACACCCGCTTTCTTTCCCTTTCTTCCTTTTTCCTTCTTTCTTTCTTTCTTTCTTTCTTTCTTCATTTCCTTCCTTCTTTTTTTCTCCTTTTCTTTCTTTCTTCAGTTCTCCTTGTTCTTCTGTCTTTCTTGCGTGTCAGAAACCGCCGTGTCAGGGATACGGGGTGTTGCGCATTGCTATCGGCACAGTCGGTCTGCGTGGAGAGACGGTTATCCCAAGGCCGTCTCTTACATACCTGCTTCTCTGGGCTGTTTTCCTGGAAGATACGCCGAACAGGGCGAGCCCCATCGCACGCGAGATGAGCATGCTGGGGGCTCGGCGTCGAGGCTCACACCACCCTCTCATAAAATTCGGACTCAACACTCGACACGAGATACTGGGCTTATCGGCCCACTGACGCCGCGGAGAGGGAGGCAACGGCGAGGACAGAAAAGCCCGGGCCTTACTTCGCCTCGCGGACCAACCTGAGAAGACGTAAGGGTGGCACGCCTGCAACATGCTTTCTCTAGTGGTCCGGCTAGAGTTAAAGCCCCGAAGCGAAACGGCCCCTGCACCCAGGGCACTGTAGTTGCTTCACTTCGTACTTTAAATGGACCTTGCCACTGTACAGTAACACTACAAATGCCGCACCAACAATAGAAGGCAAAATCTTGCTTTCTCCATTGCTCAAAACGTCATAGGGCCGAAATTAACCACAAACACTTCTATATTGGCTTTTGCGAAGATGTTGATGCCCTCATATAACACCACCGTGTTGTTTTAACTTTTTAAGACTAGTCACCAAATTGGACATATGTAAGCACACATATCCTTCACTGCAGCCAGACACTGTGCTGGCACTGCAAGGAAGTGGAGGCGTTATTGAAAGCAGTCTTCTAAAACTATTGCTTTAAAGGTGCACTCAAGAGGAATGTGAACTCGTCTTTTTACAGCGGGAACTCTATCTACACGTTCCGGGCATTCTTAGAAACTTGGAATTACTATTCTGTGCGTCCGATTGCCCTAATTAAATCCGATTAAAAGTCTCAGCTTCCGCTTTTTTTTAACTCAACGCGGTAGGTTGGCGGAGTCAACCAACGCGTCAACCAGTCCCATGGCGGCTTCGCTTTCGCTTTTATTTTGTTTTCTATGTTTCTGTGAATAAACATTTTCGGCCACAGACAATATAGCCGCAAATTAGGACCACGAAAATAAAAATACACGTGGACTCTGATTTACGTATCACTCCGCCGATGGCAGAGCGGCAAGCCGCCACGGGACTGGCTGACGCGTTGGTTGACTCCTCCTACCTACCGCGTTGAGTTCAAAAGAGAGCGGGAGCCGGGACGTTTAATCCGATTTAATTAAGGCAATCGGCCGCACAAGACAATAATTCCAAGTTTCTAAGAATGCCCGGAACGTGTAGATAGAGTTCCCGCGGTAAAAAGACGAGTTCAGATTCCTCTTTAGTGCACCTAGAACGCGATGGCGTTATGGGGTACGTTCGCATCGCCTACTCAGTTACGTAATTCCTTATTAGCATACTGATAATTACTTATGTACGCATCAGTACATGTCTCTAAGACACTTCACTAAGTCAACCACCATAAGATAACACATTCACTAGGTCCACTTTTATTCAACTTTAACCAATGGTCTTCTTCTTGGTCTGTGGGTGTAGGAAAAAATTCCCCCGAGGAAGCATCCACTAGAAAAAAAAAAGTCCCCAAGTGAAAAATTATCCAAATGAAGAATTCTCCGGAACCCATTTGAGAAAAAATGGCCCTCTTTATTGGCCTCTTTCTTGAGTTTGAGAATAGATTTAAGCATGATATATTTTGAAGAACCAGATCACAATGCGGTCAAATGGGACAGGTCATGCCAAGAAAAGCCACACGACGAATTCTTTCCGTCGGTGACTTCGCTGAAGCGTCGAGCGATGCAGAGGCGCACTCGGTCTCGGCCACTGTCTTTAAGGCGCCATTTCTTTTTAAGGACGCTCCGCGCTGGGTTGAAAGTGGTGATGGCAGTGTGTGAATTGCAGGCGGGATTAGACTTACTGTGGTCGGTCGTCAATTTCTCCGTCTGAAATATTAATTTAAATATTGTAGCTTTACCACTATTCCATAAGGACTGTGCCCATTAAAAACTTCAAGACTAATTGTGAGGTTGATCGCCGCTCAGTTCGGGAGCCCTAAGGATGTACGATGGCAGTCCTAACGTTCTGAACAGCACCAGCCGGGGGATGAAAGCCCGGAATCTGTTCTTTCTTTGGTAACTTCCATGCCGATAAATGGAATCGCTCTAACGTACAATGTTTCATGATTGTTGGTCCTGTGTCCTGCATCAAGAGTGGCTCCACATCCAAAGGGGATAAGTGGGAGGAGTTAGCCGGAAATATACCATGTTTTAGCGCTGTTTATCCGCCTGTAGGTACCGGAAACATACCATGTATCAAAGCAGTCTAATATTTCACGGGCAGCTTCTGGCATTAATAATTGGGGAACGAACACAATTAAAGCACCTCTGTTGCCATCACGTTTAGAATAGCACCAGCGGGGACAAGTGTCCAGTTTAGAGCGCGCTGCATGCCGGTACTGCACGTAACTTAAGATAAGCTCAGCACCAGGAGAGAGGAAAGCTTGTACATATTAGGAAACTTCTACCCGGTGGCACTGGGGATTGAACACCCCCCTCCCGCATGCGAGGCGGGTGCTCAAATCACAGGGGGTTACGGGACATTTTTTTTCTTACTTTGGAAATGGAGACGTTTTTTCCAGGGACGTTTTATCCGGGGGAATTTTTTCGTGGACGTTTTTTTTTTTTTTCCCGGGATGATATCCGGAACCCTTGGTCTATGAGTAGCATGCCCGTCTCGCGGTCTGAAGGTCCTTGGTTCGATTCCCACTCAAACCTAAGTTAACCCAGTTTTCTTTTCAGCTCAATTGTATGAATTATTTGCTTGAATCGGTATTTTTCGCTCACGGCCAACGAGGCCGACGACGACGACACCGGCTTTTCTGCTACACAGGACCCTTAATGCTGCCGCGTTAGTTGTGCGCTGCACTTAACCGAAAGCCTTCACTCCGCTCCATCGACCGGTTCTTTCGCACGCTCAGAAAAACAGCACACATGAGCCACTCCCCCTCCCATTTCTCAGTCGGATATGAAAGCGCAGAGAACGTTGTCGGAACGCGTTCGTAGCAAGGAATCGGCAGTACAGCTGCAGTGCACTGCTTTTGACCACAAACGTCTCTCATTTTAGCCATAGTGAGCACTCACCACTTGAATCTAAAATATGACCAGAGCTAACGAGGCAGGTTGAACTGCCTGCTAATTCCGTCAAGCCATTGTGCCCAGCAAAGCACACGACAAGAAAGCAACATATTCTGAACAGTAGTGACGCATGGGTGTGACGTGATGCCTGGCCCTCAAACCGTATAACTGTTGCTTATCCCGCCTAGCAAGGCATTTTCTGTGCCAGGAGATGCTATACTGTATCGGTTAAATTCATAAGCACATTAGCATTCACCGTGTAAGCGTTTATATGGTTTGAAGCTTCTCGTCAGAAGCGGGCGTTTCGAATGACTCAGTACAAGCATGCTTCTACGACCATGAACCATGACTATGACCATGAAACATACCACCAGAGCAATAAACAGCAGCGCAGATGCCAATACTATTGACAAAAAAAAAAACAGTGATTATAGTTTATGGAACATTTTTATTTCCTGCTACCACTCCGCATACAATAAAGGTGTTGTCAGTAAATGCCCATATCCGCTTAGATAACAGTGAAAGGCGGGCTAATTGGTGGTTCGAACCTGCATGCAAATTGTAACCACTCGAGTGACAAAGGACGGAGAGGTCCTGTCCGTCCTGTCTGTTTATTTCTTCTTCCCTTGTCGTTCGCGCATACAAGTCCTTGCATACAAGTCCTTGCATACAAGTCCCTATCCGTTTACCGTGGCAGATAAGTGTTGTCTTAAGCTTTCGTCAGATCAGGACTCTACTCTTCGGACAGGCAGTTGTTTTCTGTTGATGAAATCATGTTTAAGTGGGCAATGTAAGCGAAACAACTTCGACCAACAGAATAATTCGCAGAAATTTATGCGGAGGTAACCAGCTAGAGAAATTTCTTTCACGGTATCTCAAGCAAGCAGTTTGTGTAGCCAGAGAAACGGCGGGACATCGCGGCCTCGGGTCATTTCTATGCACTTAGGAACAAACTTGTTGACCTGTCTGTCTCTCCATGTAATAAACTTTCTCCCCAGCTCTCTCTCCTTCAGAAGCCTCAACGAGCGTCCCTTTTGCCTCTAGGCAAACACTAAACCAACGACGAAGTCTGAGCGCCCAGTTTATGGTCTGTTAGGCGCATGTACAGATAAGGGGCAGCTGTTTTTCGACAGCCCTATACATGTTGTTACGCCGTGTTACGTGCCCAGGCTGACCTTCGGTCAAACCTTAGCCGACGTGGCCTCAGCGGCTTTTCCGCTCTCGGCCGCCAATCAGTGAGTGCGCGGCACACAACCCTTACAAAAATTTCTCTAGGCATACGCTTTTGTCGATAAATTTATAGACTTTCTATAGAAAAATACTACAGACTCGTCTATAGGCAGAACCTTGTGGACAGTCTTTAGACAATCAATAGATTCATGGCCGTACACATTTAGAGGACTTTTGTATCTGAACAGAGCATAGGCAAACGGTCATATCCATAGGAAGCCAGTAGAGTCTACAAGAAGTCTATAGACAGTCTATAAACCATTTTCATCAGGAAAACGACAACCTAGCGGTGGTGGAAGAGCGAAAGAGAATCGCAGAGCAGGGACAATAATAATAATTGGTTTTGGGGGGAAAGGAAATGGCGCAGTATCTGTCTCATATATCGTTGGACACCTGAACCACGCCGTAAGGGAAGGGATAAAGGAGGGAGTGAAGGAAGAAAGAGGTACCGCAGTGGAGGGCTCCGGAATAATTTCGACCACCTGGGGATCTTTAACGTGCACTGACATCGCACAGCACACGGGTGCCTTAGCGTTTTGTCTCCATAAAAACGCAGCCGCCGCGGTCGGGTTCGAACCCGGGAACTCCGGATCAGTAGTCGAGCGCCCTATCCACTGAGCCACCGCGGCGGAGCAGGGACATTCGGTGCAATTTTGTTTCACTAAGAATTCACCGTAGCTCAGGATCAAAGCGGACGTCGAAGCATATGGCGCAAATAAGTTCGCGAGCTTCCCTGTGGCAGGAAGTGGCGCAGGAGCTAATTGTTTCGGAGAAGACAGAACAACGCTCACTGCTGCCTACTTCCGTTATACCCTTAGTGCATTTGTCCAAGCGGAAGAAAACCGACACGGGTCAACGTATCCAGCTTTTCTCAGGCAACCTAATTTCTTTCTGTCGTCTGTCATTTGTAACCGCCACCGTCTGTACGGACACGGGATCTGGCGAGAGATAGCATGCTGTATTCTCTTACAAAAATTTCTTTACACACTCTATAGACTGTCTATAGACTTGTCAATAAAGTCTATAGACTCTCTATAGACAAACCCTATAAAACAGTCTAACGGCAATACAAAATCAATAGACATTCTATAGACAATCTATAAATTTATGGCCTACAGTTTTAGCAGACTTTTGTCTGTAGAAAGTCTATAGACTATGAATAGGCAAAAAGAAACATCTATAGGTAGCCAATTGACTCCATAAGAAGTATATAGACAGTCTATAGACCATTTTAGTAAGGGTTCACTTCTTTGATTATCTGTAGCGCTGGCTAAGGTAATGAGCTAGCATGCGAACATTGCGAGCGTGAAGTCACAGTATACGTTGTTATTCTTGTTTGCAAACTACATCACAAGGTCCACGATTTCATTCTTAATTGTATTTCATTTATTTACTGTCGAGACCGATCGATATAGGAGAGAGGAGTGGGTGAAATTAAAAATCTGCTCACTAAAAGTCCGTACTGAGCAGATTAACCAGATCTCGCAGATCAGAACTTCTTCTTCTGTTGTTGCCAGGAAAAATGAAAAGGAAAGTGCACAGGCTTGCCCACTGACTCAAGCTGAGCCACAATCGCTACCACGTGCAGATAGTAGGAGAGTTGAAAGATAGGATAGAAAGATAGGATAGAAAAGACGCGCGCTATAATGACCCAGGCTGATCCCGGAGGCAGTGCAATACCGGGCCAACCGGTGGCGGGAGTGTAGCATCCTTCAAGCACTCCGCCACATTTCCAAAAATAAGTTTAATATGTTGGGTTCAAATGGGACCTGTATCAGATACTCTACAACCGAAAACGGCCCACGGGGCTTCGAACCCAATTCAGCCCATATCAGATCAGAACGCTTCGGGTACAGTAACAGGCACAAATGAGGCAGGAATGGGGTTCTAGTTAGTGCTAGTTCTTTAGGCAAAATATTCAAAGTAAAGACTGGCTCTGGAGTTTCAACAGGCGCACTATATGAGAACACAGGTGAGTGGGAAAGTGCTGTTTAGAGTGACTACAACCGCCGCGTTAGAACAGCGTAGAATTGCAGAAATTATTTTAAAATAAAAAATCCACTGGACGACCAGGGGAAAAAAAAGTGCGCGATCACTCACTTTAGCGTTCGCACTCTTTGCCACAGAGGTGTTCTCAATTTTCCTCGAGAAAACGTAGGCACCTATCCTTGGCTGAATGATATGTGCGAAAAGCGCGGCCACAAACCCTCAGCCATCCCCGATAAATCAGCTAGATAAATCGCCAGGGGAAATTGGCGAAATTATCCTGTGAAGCAGGCATGCAAGCCCACTGGGAAATGTTTGTCGAAAATGCATGTACTGCGTTTTATACATCTGATGGAATGCTGTCAAAGCAGGCGCTGTCTTTTCGTGCATGTACTCGATCGCGATTTTTTCCTGTCCTATAATGTGAAGTATTACATTTCATCATTTCCGGTCACGACATACTACGCAACTTCGCCATGCCAGTTACGTCATACAACACCACTTCGCTATCTGTGCCGCCGTGGTGGCTCAGTGGTTATCGCGTTCGGCTGCTGACCCGAAAGACGTGGGTCCCATCCCGGCCGTGGCGGTAATTTCCATGGTGGCAAAATTATTTACATCTTGAGGCCCGTGCGCTGTGCGATTTCAGTGCACATTAAAGATCCCCAGGTGGTCGAAATTATTCTGGATTCCTCCACTGCGGCACCTCTTCCTTTCTTCTTTCACTCCCTCCTTGATCCCTCCCCTTACAGTGCTGTTCAGGTGTCCGCCTATATGTGAGACATATATTACGCCATTTCCTTTCCCCAAAAAACATTTTTTCTCAATTTTTTCTTATTGTGTAAATAGTTTGTACATATTACTACCCTATCCTCTCTTCCTGTTCCTTCACCTCTTTCATTTCATTTCTCCATTCTGCCTGCTATCCTTTATTTCCGCTGCCCCAGCTCATGTGCTTCAGTATCGATGGCAGATGCCGGGGCTAGCAAAAGTCTTTTCCTTCCTTTTTACTATTATTTTAATAAAAAACCACTACCACCCCCACCAATTTTTTCGTAGTGGAGTAGTAGGCACGAGTGCAGGCGAATGAATTATCACTTTATCGCGAGCCGTACTCTCTAAAACTGCACCTTATTCTTCCTTTCCTCTTTGATTCCTTCCTTCCCAACTTCCCTCTCGTCGTGGTTGAGGTGTACACCTTGAAGTGAGACGGTTACAGCGCCTTCCCTTCGCTTAAAAACCGATGTGTTCCACGTGTCTGGAAAATGAATGTGTGGGGAGGGGGAGGGTCACAAAACGCCGTTGGACTGAGGGCATCAAAGTTGGTGCAGGTACTTTTGTCCAATTAGCCGTTTACCTGGGAAACTTTAACGCTCCTTGGCAAATTGGCGAGAAAACAAAATTGCAGCTAACCGTTTTCTACGTGGCAAAATACTTTTGTGCTACTTTTGAAACGATGAGACGCGAAACCAGTGCTACTACGAGTGCTTGAGAGAATATCGACCAGGATATTCATCGCGGTTGTGCGACTTTTCAGCAGTACCCGCTTTCACGCTGCGGTCTAATGGTGTTTGAAATTACGAAGTATCCTATTTGCGAGCCAAACACTAGGATTAATAACAAGAATTGGTGACATTATCTTGTCAAGCAGGCATGCAAGCCCACTGGGCAATGTTTGTCGCAAATGCATGTGCTGCGTTTTATACATCTGATGGAATGCTGTCAAAGCTGGCGCTGTCTTTTTGTGCATGTCCTCGATCGCGATTTTTTTCTGTCCTATAATGTGAAGTATTACATTTCATCATTTCCGCTCACGACATACTACGCAACTTCGCCATGTCAGTTACGTCATACAACACCACTTCGCTATTTGTGCCGCCATGGTGGCTCAGTGGTTATCGCGTTCTGCTGCTGACCCGAAAGACGTGGGTCCCATCCCGGCCGCGGCGGTAATTTCCATGGATGCAAAATTATGTACATCTAGAGGCCTGTGTACTGTGCGATGTCAGTGCACGTTAAAGATCCCCAGATAGTCGAAATTATTCTGAATTCCTCCACTACGGCACCTCTTCCTTTCTTCTTTCACTCCCTCCTTGTTCCCTCCCCTTACAGTGCTGTTCAGGTGTCCGCCAATATGTGAGACAGATATTACGCCATTTCCTTTCCCCAAAAAACATTTTTTCTCAATTTTTTCGTAGTGGTGTAGTAGACACGAGTGCAGGCGAATGAATTATCACTCGATCGCGAGCCGTACTCTCTAAAACGGCACCTTATTCTCCCTTTCCTCTTTGATTCCTTCCTTCCTAACTTCCCTCTCGTCGTGGTTGAGGTGTACACCTTGAAGTGAGACGGTTACAGCGCCTTCCCTTCGCTTAAAAACCAATGTGTTCCACGTGCCTGTAAAATGAATGTGGGGGGTGTATCACCAAACGCCGTTGGACTCAGGGCATCAAAGTTGATGCAGGTACTTTTGTCCAATTAGCCGTATAACTGGGAAACTTTAACGCTCCATAGCAAATTGGCGAGAAAATAAAATTGCAGCTAACCGTTTTCTACGTGGCAAAATGCTTTTGTGGTACTTTTGAAACGATGAGACGCGAAAGCAGTGCTACTACGAGCGCTTGAGAGAACATCGACCAGGATATTCATCGCAGTTGTGCAACTCTTCAGCAGTGCTCGCTTTTACGCTGTAGTCGAATGGTGTTTGAAATTTCGAAGTATTCTAGTTGCACAACACGAAGTAATAAAAGAATTGGCGAAATTATCGCTTGTCAAGCACGATGAAATGCTCTAAGTCCTCGATCGCGATTCTTTCCTGTCCTATAATGTGAGGTATTACATTTCATCATTTCCCGTCACGACATACTACGCAACTTCGCCATGCCAGTTACGTCATACTACACCACTTCGCTATTTGTGCCGCCGCGGTGGCTCAGTCAGCGGCGGGGCTGGCTGGAAAAAAGAAAGCGTTTTCTAGGCGCCGTAGACGAATAATTGAAATTATTCCGGAGCCCTCCTTGCCCCGCCGCGGTGGCTCAGTGGTTAGGGCGCTCGACTACAGATCCGGAGTTCCCGGGTTCGAACCCGACCGCGGCGGCTGCGTTTTTATGGAGGAAAAACGCTAAGGCGCCCGTGTGCTGTGCGATGTCAGTGCACGTTAAAGATCCCCAGGTGGTCGAAATTATTCCGGAGCCCTCCACTACGGACCTATTTGTTCCTCTCTTCTTTCACTCCCTCCTTTATCCCTTCCCTTACGGCGCGGTTCAGGTGTCCAACGATATATGAGACAGATACTGCGCCATTTCCTTTCCACCAAAAACCAATTATTATTATTATTCCGGAGCCCTCCACTACGGCACCTCTTTCTTCCTTTCTTCTTTCCCTCCCTCCTTTATCCCTTCCCTTACGGCGCGGTTCAGGTGTCCAAAGATATGAGACAGATACTGTGCCATTTCCTTCCCCCCCCCCCAAAAAAAAACAATTATAATTCTAACAACTCTCATCGAGACATCAAACACTATACGCAGCGTGTTTTTGTTTTTTGTTTTTTCCTAAACAAGGACCATAAACGAAAGGAACAAGAAAAGGGCAAATGAAGGGTGAACGAAACGACGATGAATGAAGACAGCGCTCAAGAAGAAGCGAATACGAGCGGAAAACACGGCGAAGCATTCAAGAGGAACAACAGTCGCAGTAAGAAGCAATGCCTTTCGCGAAGACGGCACCGAATCATGCAGCCGGCCGGCCTGCCTACTATTTCACGATCCCAATGGTTCCAACAGGAGCGCCGGTGCGTAGTTACATGCACTCCCGGGAGGAGTAAAGAGGCTCAGACGCATAAACACTCTCTCTACAGGAGAGAGCAAATGCGCACTCCTTTCCCCTATCGCAGCTAGCGACTCCATGTCTAAGACCTCCGAGCACGTATGCTTTGAAACGGCAGGGCCCGCTAGCCAGCCCCCATGTATCTGGCGGCACGTCAGGGGTACATTGGCCACGGCCGCTACGTTCCTGCCTTCTTTCCCTCTCCGAGAAGCCCCCTCACGGTGCTGCTGATCAGTGGAAACGCACCGTACGCGCAACGGACGCCGTGCACACCTTACGCAGTCTCGCCGAGTCGTATATATAGCGTTCCTCCCTTGCGGAGATTTTTTGAGCCTACGTGGGCAACGACCGCCGGTCAACAGCGTGGCTGTTTACAACGCTATAACCCACAACCGTTCGTTTCTTTGCTTGTCGCTGGCGGTGCCGGCAGCTCCCACGACTGACTGCCCGTATTCGCCGACTTACCTTAGCGCCCCTGCCCTCCAGTGCGATAACGTTGTTTGTGTGTGCGAGCGCGCGCTCCCGCTTTTGTTTTCAGGATGAGTTGGGCGGCCGTTCACTCTCGCCTCGCTCCCAAACACGGCAGATAACGCCCCGAGGCGTCGGTCAAATGCTACGCGCCGCCATTGTGCGAAAGCTCGTGCGGAGCACGCTGGTCTGTTTCTGCTCCAGCAGACCCGCCGCCATTTGACCCGAAGACCTTCTTTTCTTTTGCAATTCTCTCGCAATGACAGGTGTTGGTCTTTCTCGGTTTCTGTTTTTTGAGCGCACACGCAGGTTTGAGTACAAGAAGAAGAACAGAGAACGGAATACAAGTGAACTTGGCAACAGCCTCTGATTCTGCTATGCTTCGGAAGCTCAGTCCGACAAGTCGTTGGCATAGTACGCGCGCGGGCAAGTTTCAATCAATTGTCCTTGCATCGAAGCGACCATGGGGGACAAAACGAACTAAAACAATCTCTGCGGTCTTGTCATTGACATATATCGGTATTGCACAGCTAACTGCGAGGCCAACCGACACAACGTAAACGGACCGCAGTGGAGGCCTAATGATTTGAGCATCCACTCTAGTACGCGGAAGGTGCGGGGTTCGATTCCCAGTGCCGCCTGTTACCCACCGGTTCCTAACAGGTATAAGCTTTTCCTGGCCTAGTGCTGGGCTTCTTTCTAGTTAATAATAATAAAAATTGGTTTTTTGGGGGAAGGAAATGGCGCAGTATCTGTCTCATATATCTTTGGACAACTGAACCGCGCCGTAAGGGAAGGGATAAAGGAGGGAGTGAAAGAAGAAAGGAAGAATAGGTGCCGTAGTGGAGGGCTCCGGAATAATTTCGACCACCTGGGGATCTTTAACGTGCACTGACATCGCACAGCACACGGGCGCCTTAGCGTTTTTCCTCCATAAAAACGCAGCCGCCGCGGTCGGGTTCTTTCTAGTTAGGTGTTCTGGAAATGGGTATTTGGTCCTACCTTGTGTAAATAAAAATACCTTGTGTTATGGCACTTTTTGGCCGAAGCTGCCCTTGCGCCATTAAAACTAATCATCATCATCATCAACATCATGTAAACGATAATGAGACAGAAGGCAACAGCATGACTACTTGCGAAGTTAACAAGCGAAATGTTTTCTCGAGAAACTGAACGAGTTCCGTTGCTAAACGAGAATAGTGCCACGACCGGCTTGCGAAAGTAATCCGGCGCGCCTGATTTTTGGCCAAGCATTAAAGATGGCAGAAAAATGACAGTTTTAACGCTGTTAAACACAGTATGACGTGCGAAAGCACTTGGGTTTCGAATTATCTTGACTACTGGTTAAAAATTGTCATATGTTGCCCTTAGAAGTCGCTTGGTTCTTGCCTAGACATTGTCTTATTGTCGCATTCTCCCTCAAGACAATTTCTTTTAAACTTTATTACCCCGTTACCTTCTCCTTGCTACACCATATTCAAGTCATTTCATCTCAAAGGTCGAAGGTCCAGGGTCAGAGTTCAAAAGCCAAGTGTCAGAGGTCAATGGTCAAAGGTCGAGGCTCCAGAAACCCGTCGGCTTTTTCAGGATTGCTAATGAAGTGCTTCTGCACTAAAACGAAGATCGACAGTTGACTGTCGCGTCTATACTGCGACGCTGTCCAAGGGTCACAGATGAGCGGCTGTACTGACGATTCTGAGACAATTCAGAACCGTGTGCGAGACAGCTGGCTAGGGATATGTAAGTAGGTTTACGAATTGCCTGAACACTATAGGTTATCCAAGGATAGTTTTGCTCTAGACAAACTGATTGCGTGTCAGACATACAACGAGCCTCTCACGCATCCAGACTGAGTGTGCTTGTTTTAAAACTGCATTCGTTTGCACCTGTGCGATGCGCGAACAGACCATTCACACTAGCTGTCACGTGTTTTTTTCCTCTTGGTTTTACCTCCCTCATCAAAGGGATGTTTTCCTTCCTGCCGTATATGCGCGACATATTCGTGCATACTAGCTATTGGATGCCCCTGTCCAGCGTCCTTCTGAGCCTTTCCTATCAAGGCTCCGCTCAAACCAATTGCTCGGGAACCCTTGTGGCTGATGCGGCGAAGCTCTTCCATGTCAATGTTCTTAAGGTAAGCCTCAAGGTTTAAACAAAGTAACCATATACGCAGCACAAGCAGCAATAATATGGTCATGTACACCACAAGAAATACGCTTTGTACAATAAACGTCTGCGTAGTACCTGGCTCGACATCGAAGCAAATATTTAAAAACAGAACCTAGAGTTTTGTAATCGTCAATGCATATCTGGCGAAAATAGTTGAGCAAATGCAGAAGACACTTATGTTTCGAATAATGACGCGAGCTCATAACGCTCACTCCGGCGTGTGGACAGTTGGGCTTGTTGGTTTACGATCATGTTGGGGACAGCGCTAACACAGGACAGAGTGAGAACACAACACAGCGCCTGTGTTGTGTTCTCGCTCTGTCCTGTATTAGCGCTGTTCCCAACATGCTCACTCCGACCTGTACGTTTTTTTTTTTTACTTTCATAGCGCAGCCATCTATAGTTCTTGATTTCTTCGAAGAATTCTATATTCATCTCATTTCGAGTTGCAGCGCTTTGTTCGGTAGATCAGAGCTCCTGACATCAAAAAAAAGCACTATGAACTGCGAATTTAGAATAGCTTGTTTTTTACCTGATGAACTACAAAGGTCTGTCGTGCTTCTACCCACAAATTTGCCTATGATACAACACCTCCAAAACCGAACGTAAAATGCATGGCAAGCTGTGGTCCTCCAAGGTACACGAGTCTCCGAGACTACATCCAGATTTCGATGGTAGCTGTTTCGCGCAGCACCGGATTCAATTCCAGGAAGGACGCAGATAACACTCCTCCGTGCCCTCTCAAGCAGTGGTACTTTTCCTGCAACATAATACTCGGCATTTCCCGTCATGCTCCCCTTATTCTCGTCTGCACATTTCCTTTTCCTGTTTATTTTATATACTCTTCTCCAGATACGCAGCGCGCGTGGTGCAAGAAATGCGCCTGGGGATGGATAGTTCTTCATTATGCACTGACCGTGAGCCCCATTGCCTCGCTTATTTTTCCACCGCGTGATGTATTGAAAGCGAGAAAGTGAGTGGACCGTCAGATGCGAAGCAGCAATTTGTTGTTGTTGTTGTTGTTGTTGTTGTTGTTGTTGTTGTTGTTGTTGTTGTTGTTGTTGTTGTTGTTGTTGTTGTTGTTGTTGTTGTTGTTGTTGTTGTTGTTGTTGTTGTTGTTGTTGTTGTTGTTGTTGTTGTTGGTGGTGGTGGTGGTGGTGGGTTGGTCGAGTGACAATGTGTGCAACACAGTGTGTACTTAACCTGTTCTAAGAACAGATTTTGATTATACCTGTAGGACGAATTTCAACCTTCGACAATGCTTCAACAAAATAACTAACATTGGCTGAACTTGCTCTCCCTGAGCGCAGAAAAACGTGTGTGTGTGTGTGTTTCATATTGTTTCTATACATTACGTAAAA